>CAOLHI010001760.1:0-334934 GCA_948474755.1 Ctenosaura bakeri
CAGTGAAAATAAGCGATTAGCACACCATACACCCTCCTCATCTTGTAGGATAGCAAAATTGGAAAGAAATATCATTTTCATATAAGAACTAGAATCTCACGACTTTAAAAGCATGCAGAAGGAGGATACTGGCTGTAAGCATGGTCTAGGTCAAGGTGGCCTCAGCACCAACAGGTTGTAAATTCACGAAGATTAGGTGGGAAAGCCAATCTTTAATGGGCTTCCAATAATCCATTCAATGGCTCCAACAACCAAGACAATAGTAAACAAAACTGCCCAGGTGCAGCAGGCAAGCATCCCTGTTCTGTGCATTTCCTACAGAGACCTTCCCTAATCACCTTACTCAACAAAGACATTAAAAGGCTGTCAGGACTCCCATCATTGTTTTGTCACCTAAAGTAAGACAATCAGCCCATTCTAGTCTCCCTTTGTTTACTCTGCCAGAGAGCCATTAACACTCATCCCTTCAAGGTGGGAAATAGAGTATAAAAGCCCTAGCGCTGACCCCAGAAATTTGCTAGCACCTTGGGAATTATCCTGCACCTCAGACCCCTGTTCCTCCATGCTGCTCTCAAACTTCTGTTTGAGCCACTCTTCTTCAATCTTCTACTCCAGAATTCATAAATATCACCCTATACACCTGAAACCTATATCCATCCTTTCTCCCTTCACTAGCCTTATATGATTTGTGAGACTATTTGATTATTTGTGTGTATGTCTATTAATTTCCAATAAAAATACTCTGTTTAAACCTCTAACAGTAGTCCTACAGTTAGTATTGGTATACGCAGGTGAGAAAATCATGCTGTTACCTCCTCCTTTAGGCCTTTGAGCTATAATTTCCCCAGTTTCTAAGGTGATACTGGCACTGCTGGTGGACCTCAAGGTCACCCACCTTTTGGGGTAACAAAGCAGCTGCCATGGCTGGAATGAGGGTTGGAGTTGCCACTTCTCCCACTGCCATTCTTGGTCCTCTTTTCTTTCTTCTGTGATTGGGAAGCTATAGAGGAGTGGCTACCAATGAGGATGAGAAGGAAAGGGGAGGGTAGCTGTAAAACATGGTGGCCAGTTGCAGTGATTGGTGGCGAACAACAACAACAAAAGCATGCAATACAGTAGCTGAGAGGAGGAAAGTGGGACATTTTAATACCTACTGAGATGCCAAGCAGTAAGCACGACCCAGCCAGCCAATCTGTGGCACTTCAAGGATATAACATAAGTTGATAGGCCAGAGCTAAAAGTAGGGGGAGTTGTGGATGTGAGTGTTAGCTTTGCTCAGGAACAAAAGGCATTTTGTTGAGAAATTTTGTATCCCCAGCTGGTTTTTTCCAACAGCAAGGCTTCTTTCAACACATTTATCCTTGGAGAGCTGAGCAGAGTTATTAACATGAGTAATCCAACATGAGTGTGGTGGGAAGATATGGCTTGGAGAGAATCTAGAGGTTTGGACTAAGAAGAGGCCTAGAGTTTGTCCACCCCAACAGAAGTCTCCATGCTTGCTCTAAAAGTTGGCTCCATAGACAGCAGAATGTGCTAAAATATCTGGACCAGAAAATACCTTATTTGCACAAATAATCCACTTCTATGAGTTATATCCTTCTCTATGCTGTCACTTATCTGATTCTTCCATCAGAACAATCCAGCATCCTCCACTGGGAATAAGTAAATTGTTATTGTTGTGCACATTCAAGTTATTTCCAACTTATGGTGACCTTAAGATGTCCCTATCACAGTGTTTTCTGGGGTGGAGAGTGTGTGATCCACTCAAGGTCACCCAGTGTGTTTCCATGGCTGAGCGAGAAATGGAACACTGGTCTCCAGGGTCATAGTTCAACATTCAGACCTCTACACCACCAATGAGAATACAAACGATTAATTGTGACTGCCTCAGCAATTGGTGGCCCTTGAAACATACAATGTAGACAGGTTCCTTGGGAGCGGAGAACCTTTTTTTTCTGGGCAATCTGATTATTTAATGCTTTCCACAAGAACTTTGGAAGAAACAAAGTCATTGATGACAATGAAAACTGTGTCATACCAACAAAAATAAATTTTCTTTACTTAATTTATATGCCGCCACCCCTAGAATAGCCACCACTCCTAGAATAGCTTATGCCTGCAAACAAAGTTTACACCTGCTCATGCCTATAACTGCTGGACCTCAGTCACCTTAATCCATCTTTGGCAAGTCAAAGCTTATGAGGTTGGACTAAAGGCTTTCCTGCTTCACTACTGTTGTACAATTCCAGAATGAATGAAAAATCCACACCTCTCAACATTTCTCAAATGAAATGGCCAAGCAACCTCAGAGTGTGTTCAAGATGATCAAAGTAATTAATCAGAAAGCTAGGAGAAGGTCTGGCAGTTTGCTTTTGCTTGAGCCTGCTGGGAAGGGCAACATCCAACACCTTTGTCTCCTCTCTTCTTCTCTGCCTGCTACTGAGACCATTTCCACACTACATTTTTTATAGTGCTCTTATTCCATTTTCAACATCCTATGGAATTCTGGGGTTTGTACTTCAGGTTATCAGAGCTACTAAAATGGACAGATATGCATGGAGGTGGTGGGAGGAATGCTGGTAGCCATGACTGGGGGTGGGACTGCTCTCTTTTCATAGAAACACAATAAAGAGACTGAGGCCATTTCTGCACTACATCATTGTAGTGCAATTATTCCACTTTCAATATCCTGTGGAATTCTGGGGTTTGTAGTTTACCAAGGCCAAAGAGCTCTGTGGCTGAGAATTCTAAATGCCTCTCCCTAAACTGCAAACCCCAGGATTCCACAGAATGTTGAAAGTGGAATAATAGCACTATAACAATGTAGTACAGAAATGGCCTGAGTTAACTGACTGCAAACTACTTTTGCATTTTGAACTTAGCTTGCAGCAACTGAAGTAAGCTGAAGGCAAGGGTAAAGGTGGGCGGATGGAAGAGAAAATGGGACTTTTTAAAAGCAGTTGAGAAAGTGGAATGACAGAATTAATTGGGACTGTCTCAAATGAGGACAGTTGAAGACAGTCTTGCAGTTGGTGGCAAACCATGCTCTAAATCTAATGTTAGTCCAAACTAGAGTAGATCCATTGAATTAATTGGATTTTCCTCTGCTTTGGCTTCCTATTCAGCCAACAGTTAAATTAATCTATTCTAGGTGGGTGTAGGTAAGAGGATTCCAGTCTACATTTTCAAAGTCTCACACATTTGGGTCTTTTAAGAACAAGACATAGCACAAGATACTTAGCTCTCTAGTGCCTTTAAAACCCTGAACCATTTTCTGAGATGAAATATTTTGTGTATTAATTTCCATGTACATTTCCCCCCATCATCCTCACCCTCCTACAGTCATCAGAATGCATTTTTGACACGACAGGTCTACTTTTCTTTTTCGCAAGCCTATCAATCTCCATTTTAGACAATGTTGCAGAGAAAAAAAAGATTTATGCTTCCTCTCTAACCATATTTCAAAGGGGAATTACTAAATCATAACCGCTCTTGTCTCCCTACACACTGACATGCTTACTGCTTCTCAGCTAAATCAAGTAAATGGGTTTCTTTTACTTTCTTTCCCCTATTTTTTTTATTTTTTAGATTAAAGGGACTGCTTTGAATTTTTCTGCTAATGTGGGACAGAAGGCCGAGTTTGCTGAACCATTGATTTGACCAAGAGTCGCATGACACATTAGAAACTGGGGAAATTAAAATTGGATTACTTGGCTCTCCTCTCTTGAGCGCAGCTATTTTGGTGTCTGGGGAATTGTTAATATTTCAGTTGTAATATGACTTTCATGCTGTTAGTATTAAGGGGAGAGAAAGAGGCTTCAAGAAAGGAGTTTACTTTGAATTTGGGATGGTGGGCTAATATCAAATCACAGTTTAAACTATGCTTTTTTCTGCTCATAGGTGTCATATAGAAAAAAGGTGAAATGCGGAGGGTGGGGGGAGATAACTGGAACATGAATTTACAAAGTGAGAAATTTCCCCCAATGGCTGGACCTCGGTTACTGTCTATGTCTAGATTACCAATGCAAGCACACTGGCTAGCATCCCATTGGTGTCATACACCTGTTCAAGTTCCTTTACAATGTGCAGTAAAGATGTTATGCAAGGCACAGAAAGGTATCCTCAAAATAGGTCCAGCACTTTGTATAGTTCATTTAAAGTTCAGACTAAAACCCAGAGTGGATTCCCCAAACCACTAATACCAGAGCCTCCCCCTCCACAGGGTTTATTTTCTTTGGTTATCGACCCACTACCACCAGTTCAGAGACAGTGTGTTGTTGTTGTTTGAGTGTCAGATTATGGCCATTTCCACACTAGCCTGTTACAGCATGCTGATTCCACTTTCAACATCCTGTGGAATCCTGGGGTTTGCAGTTTCGGGAGGGGCCGGCTGGCCCCTCCTGAAACTGCAAACCCCAGGATTCCATAGGATGTTGAAAGTGGAATCAGCACGCTACAACAGGCTAGTGCGGAAAAGGCCTATGACTGTGAAGACTAAGGTTAAGAGTCACCACTCAGGCACAGAAACCTACTGCATGACAGTTTCCATGCCGTACAGCCACGCTCCATATATGATTGGCAATGAACATTACTTAATTAACATAGAAAATATAAATCATACACTGTTATGACTGAAAAGCCATGCTGGCAAAGAGGACTGGCTGCACACAAGCAAAAGTAGGTCAGATGGGACTTCAGGACATGGCCAAGTCATGAGAGGATCAGTTGGGAAGCTCCAGTGTTGATGAGCTTGCAATAATCCCCTCGATGACTCAACCTTCAAACACAATAGCACATGAAGTTGTCTCAGTAGAGCAACTGATGGTCATCAACCTGCTCCCTCCTCCTACCAAAATTCTCCTTTGTTTCCTCACCTGCCCAGACATTAAGAAGCTATCATGATTCCCATCAATGATCTGTCACCTAATACTAAAGTGATTAGCCTGTTCTGTACCACATTGTTTGCTCTGCCAGAGAGTCATTAACACCTTCCCCATCAGGGCAGAAAAAGAGTATTTAAACCCTGGCTCTGAGCCTGGCAATTTGTCCTTGGACACACACAGGCATGTCACTCTGTCTATTTGCTTCTTGATTCTCGTGCTGTGGGCTACTCTCAAACTTTGGTGTTTGAGCCATTTTGCTGCGACTTTCTTCTCTTCAGGATTGGTAAATATCACCCACTCCATCTTAACTCCTTGCTATCCAATTTTTCCTCCTTTTCTTTCAGTTAGCCTTGTATGGTTATGAGACTGGTTGAATCTTGTGTGTGCTTGTGATTCCCCCCAAAGAACAAAAACATTCAGCTTCCAACTGGTGTCCTTGCATTAGTATCAGTAAAGAAAGGTGAGAAGATCCTGTAAGGTTACCCCCTGATGGACCTCTCTTTTTGAGCTAATAATTCCCCACCTATTAATGGAAGCACTGGCATTAAGGGCAGATTCCATGTAACCTGTTGGGTAACATGACCTTGGGTAGGTGACACTCTCTCACCCTCAAAGGAAGGCAAAGTCAAACCCTTTCTGAACAAATCTTGCCAAGAAAACCCTATGATAGGTTTGCCTTAGGGTCACAGTAAGTATGCTTTTCAAGTATATCAAGTAACTGTAGCGCTGCTGTGAATGAGGTCAGCTCAAGCTGCCTGGGAAATGAATGGCACCCTAGTTGTGAATACCTTCCACTTAGAGACTTAACCAGTGTCATTCTGGTACCAAGTAAAAACATGGACTGGGATTCAGCATGAGATTTACTTAGTAAGTGGACCTACATGTGCAAAAAGATATAACAATGTGTGTGTTCACCTCTGGGTTATTGTGATATTACAACACACAGGCAGCTATTGAGTAATAGTAGCCAATAATGTGACTGATGTGCCACATCCTTGAGGTACAATGGGTACCAGATGCTTCGAGACACTCCCAATGTGCATATGGACATAGAGTAAGAACTGCTGGAGCACAACAGGAGTATCCAATGCACATCAGAAGTGTTCCATGCTCATCAGAAATACCCAATTCACTTTGGAACACTCTTACCAGTGCCAGGATGTACATCTTCACAACCCACAAACAGGCTTTTGTTGCATTTCTGCAATGTTAGCTATGGATTCATAAAGTTAAAAAACATAGACTGTGATGCAGAATATTGGCAATCAGTTTTTGCTGAAAACTTAGAGCCTAGCTGATTTCACCCAAAATGTAAATTGTCTCCATTTAAGTCACAATTTAAAGTATTGGTTATGACCTATAAAGCCCTATGTGGCTTAGATCCTGGTTATCTGACAGAGTATCGCCATATATAAGCCTGCCTGTGCTTTGAGCTCTTCTAGGAGGCCCTTTTCTCTGTTACATCACCATCACAGATACATCTGCAGAGAACATGGGCGATAGTCCTTTTGCTGGTTACTACCAGGCTCTGGAATTACTTTCCTAGAGAGGTTACACTGGTATTCTCCATATATGAGCCTGCTCACGTATTGAAATCTTCATGTGAGTCCCTTCTCTCTGTTCCACCACCATCACAGGTACATCTGCAGGGAACATGGGAAATGACCTTCTCAGTGGCTGTCCCAAGATCTGGAACTACCTTCCTTGAGAGGCTACAGTGGTGCCCTTGTTGCTATCCTTCTTTAGGCAAGTAAAACCTTTAAATATTAATGTCTTTGTACAGTATTTATTTCATCCTATTTTACTGTTAGTCACTGGAAGTCCTCTGTTTGGGAGAAGGGTAGAGAATAAATCCAGTAGATAAATAAATGCAGAAGCAGATGAAAGACCCTCCTTCCATCCCAACTGCTACTGCCCTGACCATGGAGAGAGAGAAGAAGAAGCTGACAAGGCTACATTATTTCTAGGCCCAGAAGGCTCTCCCTCCATCCCAACTGCCACTGCCCTGGCTTCAGAGAGAGAGAAGAATGGGTAGTATCTCTTGGACTTAGTTGCCTCCCACATTGCCATCCCCTTTCCCCTTTGTGTCATGTCTTAATTAGATTGTGAGTCTGTTCTTTTATTTGTAGAGTGACATGTGCAGTGATTGTGCCATATGAATAAATGACTCCCAATAATAATAATAATGATGATGATGATGATGATGATGATGATGATGTCAGCCAGAATACTCTATGGTCTTTATATATGCAAAAGCACCATAGCTATGGTGCTACGCTGTGAATTGCAGTTCTATCCCGTCAATCTCCATCTAAAGGACAGCACCCACTGCGATCAGTGGGATTCTATTCGCTTGTCACTCAGGAAGCAGAAAACTGATATCCCACTCCCAGGAGGAGAACATGCCATGAGGGGAACAGTGTGGCAGGCAGAGGCAAGGCATCTATCACAATTCCCCCTCATGCTAAATATCACTCACATGATGAAAGGTGGGAAAGTTAGTCAGCTGATTCCTGATTGGGATCCCATCTCTTGCAGCATCTGCTGCCTAGTAAATGCGAATTGGGGGACTTTCACAGTCTCTACACATCCCCTAAGCTGGGGAATATGTAAGGATTATGAATATCAAACAGATATGAATGTACAACTCTAGGTTACACATTTATATCAACTATGGATTCCCCTATAGAACTGCAGTTTGTTGAGGGTGCTGAGAATTCACTGTTGGAAATCCCTAGTTACACTTCTCAAGCTTCCTTGGAGAGAGAGAATGGCTACTCTACTAACATAAGTGTGCAGTGTAGCATAAGACTTATCTTACAAATTTCCCACAGTTTTGTAAAAGAATGCATCTGCAAAATGTAAACGCTAATTTAGGGCTTTGGAAGATAGCAGTCTGGCCATTCTGTTTGAAGGAATTATTAGGCTAAATGTAAAGATGAATTGTGTTTTAATATACCTATTCCATTTTTAATTTTTATATGCTCTCAAATGTTCGTGCATGTATACATTTATAATCTATCTGACATTTTGCAGAAAGATTGGAAGAGAGCAGAACTTCGACATTCTTAACCTAGTAATCAGTCAACAGAGAGCTGATATTTAAAAATTAATTGAGCTGAATAGATTTCTTCTGTTTGTTTCAGGAAGAGAGCATTTCACCATTTGTGATGGTAATCATTTGCCTCACGCTTAGCTTTCTTTGTTGGCTGAGCATTTGGAGCAGAGGGTTAGGGGGTGGGGGCGATTCATTTTGCTGAGATTTAAGATGTTCAAAACTTCACCAAAGGTGGCTCTGAGGATAAAGTCTGCTACATTCCTTGCCATGAATTCCATTCAGATAAGACCACCACAGGCAGCCTTCACATGGACACAGGGTAAAATGGCATGTCAAGACTAGATAACATAGTTTAAACAAGACCTGATTGCTCTGGAAAAACAAGCAGCCCAGGAAAGTTGCAATAGGCTTCCAAAAAAAGACAGCCTTTCCCAGGGAGGGGGAGTGTTCTCTGAGTGTTTTGGACTTAAACTCTCATCAGCCCCAGCCAATACGGCCAGTGGACAGGAATGACAGGAATCCTAATTCAAGGCAGATGGAGGCATCAGGTTGAAGAAATGAGGAACATGGAATGTCTAAAACAAATCATGGGCACCATCTTGCCCAATTTATTCTGTGTAAATAAATGCAAGCAAAATTTCACGGATAGCCTTCCTTTTTGCATTCAGCCTACCTTTCCCTATCCAACATATTCCGGATGTTTTGCAATGCATTTCTTATCCTACCTTCTGAGCATGAAGAAAATAGCCCCCAGTCTTTGCCTAAATGAGAACAAAAGATTTTTTGCTTAGCATTTACTTACTTACTTACTTACTATCCCCCGCTTTCATCCAGCACAGAATTCAAGGCAACTTATAACAAATTAAAGCAAAGCATGATTAAAAATTGTTAATACAAAATGAAAAATAAACAACAACTCTGTTAAAAACATAAGTTAAAAAAAACCACACATTTAAAGTGTAATAAAAAAGAGACAGACTCAAAATGCCCCATTAAATGTGCTGTCTGATGCAGCACGTAAATAGCCAAAGGTCTGCTGAAATAAAAAAGGCCTTTCCCTGGGGAAAATCTGGATAGAGATGGCCAGCTAGACCTCTTGTGGAAGGGAATCCCACAACCTGGGAACAGCCACTGAGAAGGCTTTCTCTGTTTCTTGTGTCCTCACCAATCATACCTGTGACGGTGGTAGGACTGAGAGAAGGCTGTGCAATACAGATCTTAAAACTCAGGCAGGCTCATATATGTCAGAGACACTGCCATCTCTGCCATACCTAGTTTAACCATACTGCAGTCATCTTGCTTGTGTGCTTCAATGCTGTTTTTCCTTTGATGTTTGGGTGATGAGAAGGGGGAGCCAGTTGCAGTCTGGCAACCAAGGTCATCTCAGTGGACTGGTACAGGCTAGTGCATGAGGTTGGAATGTGAGCAGGAATGAGCTACTGGGAGGGAGAGGTTTTTAAAAAAGTGAACCTGCCTGTTCATCTTCAGGTCTGGTAAGGATGCTGTTTGTGTGCTGAACTCACCTTTAATAAAAGCTTTCTGGATATATCCATGAAGACTGCTTATTGAGTTAGTGTAAGACCAAACATTACAATATAGGAAGATGCAGTCTTCCAGGTGGTCTGGATCGAAACCATTCAGGGCTTTAAAGGTTTTAATCTGCATTTTTTTATTCTGCCCAGGAATGGATCATTAGCCAATGAAGTTGTTTCAACAAGGGAGTTAATCATAGAACCATAGAGTTGGAAGAGACCACAGGGACCATCCAGTCCAACCAATTTTATGGGAGCTCTAGTTATATGCTTCCTATCACCTACTCCAGTGTGCCAAGTAATGACAGGGCTGCTTCTATGTTAAAGGTGGAGCACATTAATCACTGTTTTATAACATGTAGTGTTACTCTGTTTACTGGGGGTCCTGGGAGGGACACCTAAATAACCTTACAATTATACAAGATGGGGAAATTAGTCAAGAGCACTGGTTGGCACTACAAGAGGCAGGGTAACGCAGCAGGATCTTGTAACCCAGTGTTTAAGGGGTCAAGCCAAGTCAAGAAGCAAACCATGTTGGAAATAATGAATGATCTTTATTAAATACAGGCACACAACGTAAGCAACACACACACACACAGATAACTAAGGAAAATAAAGGTTTGAGTATGATAGCGGGATTTTCAGAGGGATAGTTGATTCGGGTGATACGGAACCTGTTCCTGGAGCCCGGAAAGAAAATAGAGAGCGATGCTGGGGTTCGATGTATCTCAGCACATGGAGCAGAGGGGAAGCTCGCCAAGCAAAGCAGCAGCAAGGCGGTCTTGAACTCGGGAGCGGTCCAAGGATGGACTCAGAATCAGGAGTTTTTATAGGGAGAAATGTGGCTGCAGGTTATGCAGTACTTGGGGAAAACAATGCATTTTAGGAGCGGGACAAAGCTTTGGAAAGGTCATAATTTAGCGTGATTGAGTTAGGTCCGAATTGACAAAGAGTTAGCCAGTATGCAAATGCTCAGTGCTTGGCAGTTGAGTATTCAGCTTGTCAGGGTGCCTTCTTGGGGCAGGGAGTCCTTTGTAAGCGGCATGCATACATAATGAGGGTGTTTGCAGAGAGGTCTCCTAAAGCAGGGATTTGACTATTTCTGGCCTTCCTGGGTGGAGAATGGAATGTTCAGCAATTAGTGGCTGAGCCTAGTTCTGTGCTTGTCCAGGGGCCTCACAAATACGTGGAGGGGGTGGTAGAGGAGAACCAAATTATTAATATCAAAGTGATATCTAGGGGTATCTCCAAGAAGGTCTAAACTGCAGCAACAGTAGCATCATCTGAACCCTGATACGTTTTTAAGGCCTGAAGCCTTACTGTTTAACCCTAACTAGAACAGAACAATTGAATCAATTGTTGAATGGTGAGCCAACACTTAAGTAAATTCACTTAACTCAGTGAGTCTACTCTATTTGGATTTGCTGTTAGGATTCAGGCTTCTGTTTTTGACAATGCTTCTTTAGGGGTGGCTGGTGGAATTGGTATCAATGGGATAGTGGATTTACTCCAGGTTATAGTTTTCATGTTAAAGAAGCTATCCAAGGTCCAAGGTGCTGAATTCTATACTCCAAAATTGGTTCAGCACCTCGGATAACTCCTAGACTGAAAACAAGATTCACCACGCTACTGGCATGGCTACTATAACAACTCTGAGTATTTTAGGAGTTTCAAATGACAAGACTCCACTACCCCACACTAGATCTAGAAGAAGTTGCTATGGAGGAGTATATCTCTCTACAATTTTCTGGGAGCTCTAGCCCAAAAAGGAACTTATAAAAATTCTACACTGTTATCAGGGGTCAATCTTGTCAATCTTGTAGAAGATATACCGGGATTTGCATTGTACAGATTCCCCTCAAAGCCAGAACAAACCCTACTTGTAATGAACAGAGCTTTGAATATGGCATCTAAAATAGAGATTGTGGGAGCAGTTCATGCAAGAGGGGTGAAAATGGACAGAAGAAATCAGGGATGGCTGCACTGTTTGAATCATCTGATCAGCACATCTTGTTTCTACCTAAAGTTGTGTGAACATTTGCATTTCCTTATTTCCTTGTTAATTTATTTGAGATATTTACATCCCACTTTCTATCTAGAGATCCAGGGCAGCAAACAATAAAACTAGTCTGACAAATTTAAAACAGTATAAATAACACAAATGATCATAGAAGGCTAAAAACACATTAAAACTTTACAAGTTTTTTTAAAAAAACAATTGTTAAAACTAGTTAAAATACTTTATCACTGTGTATATGTGAGGATTTCGGTAAAACCAATTAGACCCCAAGAGCTAAGCCAAAAGCCATTGTGTCACTTGGTATCAAATTAGCAACAACATTGGCCCCAGCTGGAGTTCCAAAGGGAGGGTGGTTGTCTAGTTGGTTTTGCTCTCTCTTCCAAGCAATGTAATGCCATGCTATATAATGCCATGATGTAATGCCATGCTATGTGATGCCATGTGGTACCATGTAATGCTTTGAGGTTTAGAAAAGGCCAGAAGTGGGATGATCAAGTTGAGTTAGAAACCACCTACTGGGGACAAGGAAACTTTGATGAGAGGGAACAGATGCAGCTGCAAGGTCATGCAGTTGGCAGGCGGGATGAGTTGTTACCCCAAAACATGGGTGACTCGGGGGTCCGCCTGCAATGCCAGTACCTCCATTCAAAGGAGGGGAATTATTCGCTCAAATTAGGGGGGCTATGGGATAGGGGGCAACCTAGTGAGATCTTTTCACCAATGTTTACGGGTTCTTGCAAGAAAGAACCAGCCAGAGATTCCAAATGTAAACTAAAAAATGTGTCTTATTGAGCGTTCACTCATTTATGCAAATGATCCAAACACTCACACATGCACACAAGAGCTAGTGAAAGGATAAAAGGGAGGAAAGTCATGAATAGAGGAATTTTAGGATTCGAGTGATAATTACTAAAATCTGGACAGCAGCGAAGAAAGCAGTGATGTGGCTCAGGTGAATGTCCAAGGACAGTACTTGTTTGGGAATCAGAGTGACAGCGTGGCAACATGCAAGCAAAATACTGTGTCTGACTGCTCGAACTGGAGGGCTTACATACCCAAAATCTACCCTAAGGGTACGGGTGTGAATGGCTATCCCAGCTGAGTGGACTATGGGAGTTGCAAAATGGGCAATGGGGCCTGGATGGAGTTAATGGTCTTAGTGTTTAGCTGACAAAGAGTTAATGGCTGTCATAATAGCTCTGTACTGTGGAGAGTTTTGGGAGACAATGCAGGGAAATGACCAGACATGAGGGAACAGGACTGAAACAATCACTGTTTTGGTGGGAACTTCTTTTGCCCATTGTATGCTCAGAAATGTTCCATCTTCAGCTTAAGTCTATTATTTTCTGAGTTGCCTGATAATCTGCCTGACAATGACTTTGGGTACGCCTAGAGGGAGTTAGGCTGACCTGCCTTGCAATCACATGTGTTTAGTCAGTAATTTTCCTCTGCCTAGCTTGACCTTCCAGTCACATCAGGTTCCATTTTATATCAATACCAATTACTGTATCTTACCAATTAAATAATATTTTGCCAATTAAACCATATCAGACCTGGGGGATGCATGGGGCCATAACAGAGAATCTGCGAAAAGAGTTGTTTTAATTAGCTCTAGTTTTATTTTATAAATTTTAATTTTTAATTAGCAAATATTATGCTTGCCTGTCAAAACTTGTAATGTTACAGTTGGTACTGCAAATCCAATAGTTCTTTAGTCTTGTCAATAGCCTGAAGGTGCAAGTGTTGTTTTGTGGTTCCTGAATAAAGCTTTTGAAAACCTTTAAGCCTAATTACTGGAAATAGAAGATAGCCGAGACATGACAATGTTCCTATACATGGAATTCCAGAGTAAAGAAGGTCCTCTCCTGCCTCTCCCACAGTGTTATGTTCTCCCCCCCACCCGCACTCTCCGACAGTTATTTTAAAGGTCTTTTAAAATGTTTTTTAAAATATCTTCTCCTAAAATGCTCATGTAAAAATAAATGATAATACTTTTTTTCCCTGGTGGAAACTGCATTTGGATCACTTGGGCAATGCAAGAACCATTGGATAACTGTATTTTGATTTGCACATTAGTTCATAATGTTGTTTGCAGGCACTGAAGTCTTCAGACATCCTTAGCAGAAATCATAGCTGTCTCGTCTCATCGTTCAAATATTCACTGATCTTTGACAGGCAAAAACAGGGAAATCCAAGTGAAATTTACAGAAATGAGCCATCCAGGGGAATCAGTGAATCCTAATTAGCAATATAACCTGAAATATTGAGACCACACGCTTTGAAAAATCCCAGAATCTAAAAAGACTTTCACTTTTGTGTCCCAGAAGAACTGACTTTGGGAAATGAAAGATGCAATGAAAATTTCCACTGTCCTAATGCAAGGGTTGGAATCACGCAACCCAAAAAATGCTGGCCAGAATCCTGTTAGTGTATTGCCTATCATTAAATTCCCTGAAGGAAATAGTTGAACATTCAGTGGAAGGCTTCAGAAACCAAGTTGCACATGAGGAGCCACTGTTAATAGATGCACATTTTGCATAGCTGTGGACTGTACATTGCACATGAGTATACTCTTCCTCTCTTCCTAAGTTTCCTTCCACTGTTCTAGATTACACATTTCTTGGGGTACAGATCCTCCTTCTGTAAGTTCCTCTAAGAAATGTTATGTATAATAAAGTCACTCTGTTATTAAAAATGATGATGATGATGGTCATGATGATGATGACAATGATTACAATGACAGAAGAAAGGAGATTTTAGTTAGAATTCTCTCTGTGTCTTGCATACATGTAAGTTCCCCTACAGATGTGGTTAGACATTTTGTATAATGTGGAATGGCGGCTCAGTTTACACTTGTGGAAGAGGATATGCATATGCAATACTGTTGTACCAGGATACACATTATGCAGCAGTGGAAACATGCATTTAGTTGGGTGTTCAGTTCCGTATTTGTTATCTTGGTTTAGGGGTACCACATTCAGTACCATTCAGTGCAAGGGTCGTAAAGCATAATTAATGAATTATTCTGTACATAGACTGTTACACTACTCACTCCCAATGTAGGATCTTGGCTATTGTTGGATAGTAACTCCCAGGGTTTCTTACCATGGAATATGCTAGCTAGGGCTGCTGGGACTTGCAGTTCAACATCATCTGGAGAGCTGCGCAGTTCCCACTCACGGCCAAATGGAGGCAAAACAAGTCATCATGCCTGACTAATCTGAAAGCACACTTACAACTCCATCGAAGGAGTCTGACAGTTGACTAAGCCCAGCTAACACAAAGAAATATGTTTCACAGGAGCAGCTTAGGCAATGTGTCTTGAGGGGCCAGCACAGTTAACTGCACAGCAAGTAAGGTCAAATTATGTGTGAAGCACAGACATTTAGCATAAAAACAATATTAATAATTCAGCAGGTGAGCACGAGTGTGGAGTGATGAGATAGAGATGGAATAATGCAGCAGGCGGAGAAAATGGAAACATGAAGGCACGAGACATAGGGTTCTGGGCACTGAATGAAAATACCAATTAAGTCTTCTCTGATCAAATGGACATGCAGCATTGGGCTTTCAATAGCCAGCAATGCTGTGATTCTGTTTGATTAAGAGTTATCTGTAAAAAAAGCAAGACAGAAAGCACACCATAAACTTTCTCTTATCACCCAGCAATGCAACTTACAACTTTTCAGAGTGTTCTCTCAACTTGATATTGCCTTCAAAGGGAATGCTTCTGTAGCTATTCAGTGCTTTGAATGCACCCCCCGGCCCCCGCAACAAATCACTGGGAAAAAATTGCTCTGTTCATTCACATCATTACAATCCATCCAGCTGCCAATTTGTTCCCCTGGTTGCTGTTGCTTCATGGCACAGTATCCTTCTTCGTTCTTTGTCCTCACTGGCTTCGCTGTCATTTGCAAACACTGCTCGGCTAATGTTGACCATCATAGAAGTCATACTGTATGTATATGCAATCTTTTCATTTCAGAATTAATCTCATGTCACCATTGACAGTGAGCTATAGGTCACCACCAGCCAGCAGGAGGAAATGGCAGTGTAGGAAGAGTGAAAGTATTTAGGTCAACCTTCAGGAGGCTGGTGGAGTGTCCTTTACTGGAGATCTTTAAACAAAGGGTGAATGACCCTCTTTCATACGTACTTTGGCTGTACGTCCCTGCATGGTAGAGCTTGGACTAGATGGCCTTTGCTTCCCTTCCAACTCTAAGATTCTATGAAATGAGAAGCAGCCAGTGGTTTCCATGGCCCTTTCTGCAGCTTACCTGCATCCAGCGCAGTTGCGAGGGGATCACATGAGCAGTCTCTTCCATGAGGCTCTCATGTCCTTCAGTTCCATAGGTGCTGTCTGCCGGCCAGCAGGCAACATGAGGACTCCGTCTCTTCCTTCCACAGTGCAGCCGGGTATTTTCCCAGGCTGCACTGGGGAAGGAAGGGTGAGGGCCACAGCTCCGGAGGCTCTGCACGCATGGTAAGTGCATGTGGGGCCCTGGAGCGATGCGAAATAGCGTACCACTTTCGGCTAAAAGCCAAAAATGATATAGCGCATGATTGGTGCCTGCTGGCCCCAGCAACATTGTGCGGTTATGAGAATGTCATCTTAAACACTCCTAGCAATCACACCATGCTCCGGAGACCCTTTCGCATGACAAATACCATGTAAAAAGGGCTCGTGTCAGAGATGAGGTAATTCCACTCTAAATTTTATTCCAGATTTTAAAAGAACTACCCAAAATGCTGAAACCAGTAGAGAAAGTAGATTCTATCTTGGATAGATCCTTTAAAGTCTCATATCAGACTCTGGAAATGAGAAACATTAACCACACCTACAAATAACAAGAAGGAATGGTGACACAAGGAAGTTGTTTTTTTCTTACCTCTGCAAGTCCTAGACTTGCACATTTTTGCTCATTCTAGAATCACAAAGTCATAGAGTTGGAAGAGACTCCAAGGGCCATCAAGACGAGTGTACTGACTCACTTTTTAACAATGGATTTAATTGGTTCTGTTCTATCTGGAACTAACCAAGAAGGTTCCTGTTAATATAGTTTAAAGTCTGGATTTATCTAGAGAACTTTATTAGATGGCATATATCTGTCATTCTTAATATTTTTGTGTGTGTGGCACTTTAAAGATTATGAGATTTATTGTGGTATCAATACAACTGAAAGGAACTAGAAGTGGTATTCGTCTTCTATCCAATGGACTATAATGGTGCTGTGCGTCAGTGCCCATGAACCATTATAACCAGTTTCTTCCATCTTCTCCCTTGCTCATTCCATTCAAGGTGGCTATGGTTGAACAAAGGAACATCAAGGACAGATTTCAATGTGAAACAGCTGAACAGAAATTCATAAGGACATTCTACTCTAACCTTTTATGGCCTGTGAATGTTGTTTATGGATTTTGCAGAAGCTTCTGGCTGATCTTTCTTGGAAACAAAATGCAGGACTTTAGACCTGATCCTACAGAATACTCATGACTGCCTGGTATAGGAGAATCTGCAGTTCATCCTTGTTTTGTTAATCTTCTGCCATTCTTCTCCCCATTTCTCTTCTTCCCCCAGGGTGAGCAGGGCATCTGCTGTACTTAACAAACAGGCAGATTTGTGAAGGGAAAATCAATTAAACTAAAAAAAGAGAGAGAGAGAGAGAGAGAGACAACATTCTGAGGTAACCAGTTTTTGCTGGAACTTTGGAGAGAATCAGAAACCAACAATCAGTACTAGTCTGTATGCATTTTTTAATTGCATACTCTTCAGGGCAATGCAGGCTGATGCATTCATCCAAGGAAGTTCATCCATGAGATACTCTAAAAGGGGTTTGTGTACCTGTGTCTCTTCTCCAGTTAAACCAGTTTTTCCTTGTGACATTATACAACTAATGTCACAGTTTTGGATGAAAACACCGGATTCATTAATGGTAGAAAACAACTTTGTTGGTTTGAACATGGGCTGCATACACCTATCAACATGTTGAATACAAGCTGTTCCAAAGCTATGTTTGGCATTGCTTGCTACTCACCTAGGTAAGGGTCTTGTTTTCATTTTTGTTATGGTGTTATAAAATTAAAGAATGTCAGAAGAGAACTCAAGGGCCATCTAGTCCAAACTTATGACAGTATGGGAAATCCACAGATAAATATCCCTGATACATGACCATAAAGATTCTGTTTAAAATGCTCCAAGAAAGGAGACAGTCTGCTGCCAAACAGTATCAGAAAACTATATCTAGAAAGATCTATATCAGGACCATGTAATATAAACCACTACATAAAGAGTTACTGATTAATTATACTATCCGACTCATTTGTTGAATGGCATCATTGTACAACTGAACTAAGGCATCAAGTGGAAATAAATGCACAACCAAATTTCAGTGTGTATCCATGTGCAATATATAATGGACTTTCATGAACAGTGTACATCCATGTGCAATAGCACTGCATATGCAACTCCATTTTGACAAACTTGAACTGAAGTGGCCATACTGCGTTGGACAAAAATGCCCAGCTGCTTCTATAGGGCAACTTGTATATAAAATATCAACAAATTTTTGCATCCAATTTCCTTTCTCATGCCATCATGATCATTGCCCCCATCATCATTTCTCTCTCTTTTTAATAATAGAGCAACATCAGTGTACTCAGCACTTAATAGAAGAACCAACCAAAAGAAAAGTCCCTGCCCCAAGGAATGTATAGTTTAGAACAGTGGAAAAGAGGAAGATGTGCAGAAACATAAGCAGGGGAAGAACACAACAACACAGGCTTAAGCTTTAGTTCAGAAGGTAAAGAGGACCAAGAAGGTGAGGACTGAAGCTATTTCCACAGTACACTGATATAGTGCTATTATCCCACTTTCAACAACCTGTGGAACCCTGGGGTTTGCAGTTTGGGGAGAGGCATTTAGAATTCTCATCCAGAGAGCTCTTTGGCTTCAGTAAACTACAAACCCCAGAATTCCACAGAATGTTGAAAGTAGAATAAAAGCACTATAACAGTGTAGGCGGAAATGGCCTAAGTCTTCATGGGAAAGGTGGGGTTTTGTGGAGAAATTGCAGGGATGAATGAGGAAACATCATGTACAGATCTCCTTGGATAGAGTTCTAAACAAAAGGGGAAGCAAAAGAGAATACATGGAAGATTGGTATTCAGTACTGCAGTTATGGATTTGTAACTTAAAGTTATAGATCCATAACTGCTCCATATGCAGTTAGTCTACCTAACCTTATGGAAAGACTATATAAATGCCCCCACAACCCATCTTAACAGCCAGATCAGTTGGAGCAGGTCTGTTTATTTGCACAAGGAGGATGACATTTCTAACATCCATCCATGAACAGATCTTCACCCCATCTGGCTGCTGGCTGTTAAGGTGGGCTGCGGGGTAAGTTCAGGAGATGTTACCTAGTTATGCATATACAATTAAGCAGCCTATGCAGAATGTTGGTGGAGATATTTAAGAAAGCCTCTAGGCAGTGAAGGATGGTAGACCTGGTGAAGTGAATACAGAAATACGAAAGAACAGGAGGCCAGAGATGATGGGGATTGCAAAATTTTGAAAAGGCAACTTAATTTTATCCCTTTGCTTTCCTTACATGGCTATGGGCTATGTACATCTGGTTTAGCTGGCAAACCAATCATTACTTCTTCTAAACTGCTCCCAGGAAAAAGGATTATCTCAATTATCATAGTTTTCTTTTTAGGAAGCAGGCTTGTGAGCACAGAGGGCATCTGGACTGATAATGGGATTAGTCACCATCCTAGCAGTGTCCTATATAGACATGTTAACTTCCTTGTGCTGCAAGGAAGAAAAGATCATTCAAAAATGAAATGTTAAAACGCTTTATTTTGCCTCTTTGAATGGTGACAAAATGGCAGGAAGGCAGGGAAGTTTGTCAACTGCATCACACATTTCAAAACCAAGCCAGGAGAGGCAGAGAGAAGTGAGGAAGGGGAGTTGGTCATGTACACAGATAATGGACTTCCCTTCTTGCCTTTCCATGCAAGTATCCACACTCTGGATAAACAGAACTCTGTGCCTATCATCTTTTTAATGGTATACACATGCATAAATGTCCCTTACATGCAAATATCTCATTTTGGGGTGTCATGGAGGCTGATATTCCCTTCTCTCTCCGCAGCACCAAGGCTACACCCAGAATTATCATACAGGGCTTTATCACATGAACCAGGTAAATTGTAATTACAGTAGGATAATGACATATTTGACTGGGACTTATCACATTACCTCATTTCTCTTCTACTGCACTCCCAGTGGGAGACTATTTGAAAAGTATTTCTTTTACAAAGAAGATCATCAATGGCTTTTTGTGTTTGTAAAAGAAACATTTCCCCAATGATCTACCACTGGGAGAAGAGAAATGGCCTCATGTGAAAACTCCCAGACAAAAATGCTATTGTTGTTGGATGTTTTTGAGTTGTTTCTGACTTTCCAGAAGATCACAGTGGACTTCAACACTGATATAATCATTTTATGTCTGGTTATGGGAATATAACCAGATGCTTATCTGATCATGACCAGTGACCATGAAGCACTGAATGACCAGAGGGCAGGATTCAGAGTCCATACAGTAAGTCCAGGGATGGTATATGGTTCAGTCTAGCTCAACATGAGGAAGTACGATGCTATATTGATACATACAGGATTTCAGCCTATATTTGCATAATTCCAGATGTGTATATCTCCTATCCACATTTCAGACAACTTAGAACAGAACAATAATTGTTGATAAGCAACATGATAGTGAGGTTTTAGGTTGATCCTATCTTCGAAATTGTGATAGATGATGCCCCTGAGATCTAGGAGTAACTGATTCTGCCAAGAACTGAGCCAGTGAGTGAGCAAATCAACTTGCAAACATCCTCCGCACTGGAAGGTCAAGCGGAGACAGAATTGCCCCGGCCAGCTCATGATGGAGATGGAACCAGCAGTGATTCAGAGGAGTTACAGCCACCTGTACCCATCAGCCCTCAATCTCGAAGAAGGCTGAAATGGACTGCTCAGAAGGAGGCTGCATGGACCAGGTTGAACAAACAATAACAAACAGCACCTGTTCACAATGGCTATTTAAGTCTGCTGGAGTAGCTGCTCTTTGCTTGCAGCAAATTACTAGCAAGCCCTCACAACCTTCATGTTGCCTGCTCCCTGAAACCCTCCAGATGGATCTCTGCCTCCTGAACCTTAGGACTGGACCTTGACCTGACTCGGCTTGCTTTTTGCTTATGTTTGGTGCATTCAGACTCTCCTTGCAAGTATTCCTGATCTCCCTCCTCCCTTGCTGGCTGCGGCAGGGAGAAAATCCTGACAGAAATAATTCACTACCTTGGATAATGAACCAACTATGTTACCACACCATACTCCCTCCCCCACTCTGTGGGATGTGCTATTTTCATAATTGGATATATATCATAGCTGAAAGGCATGTTTGAAAGTCCATTGGTTATATGCATATGCCAGATAAGGATAACCTCAGACATGATCAAATCATAAGTTCAGAGAGGATTAGGCAGGAAAGCTGAATGCTAATAGGCTTGGGATAATCCTTTCAAAAACTGTTAAGTTGAGAGCACTCTCCAAAACAGTAGCAGGAAAAACTGCCCAGGTGAACCAATCAGGACCCCTACAAGAGCATATCTTACAGAGACTTTCCCTATTCACACTACTTGCACAAAACATTAAGAAACCTTCAGGATTCCCATCAATGTTTTGTCAGCTAAAGTGAAGGCAATCAGCCAATTCCAGACTGCTCTGTCAGTTTTGTGAGAAAGTCATTACTGCATTGTTCATGCACCCTCCTTCAGAGCAGGATGTAGGGCATAAAAACTGTACCTCCAGTCCCCATAATTTGTAGTACTTTGGGCACAATACATGGTGTCTAGATCTCTGTTCTTCTGTGCTACCCTCAGACATGCTGTCTGAGCCACTCCACTTCCAACCTTCTGTTTCAGGATTGGTAACTATCACCCCTTCCACTCTATTTCTCTCTATCCAGCCTTTCTTGCCTCAATTTCCGATAGCCTTCTATGGTTCTTGAGAGTGTCTAATTTCTTGTGTGTTTGCTAATTTCCAATAATATATTCTGCTTAGTTTGTAACTGGAGTCCTCTGTGCAGTTAGTACTGCAGATATCCACCCATTACCCTCCTCTTGCAGGCCTCCTTTGAGCTGGAATTCCCCCAAATTCCAAGGAGATACTCGTATTGCGGATGGATCCCAGGGTCTCCCACCTTTTAGGGTAACAAAAATCCATCTCAATATTTGTGTGGACAAGTCTCAACCCAATGGATAGCTCCTTTAAAGTTTGAGGGGGCAGAGTTCAGGAACTACACAGCAGTATTGACTGTGAGTCATGGCAAAAGCAAAAAGGCCATTTCCACACTACACTATTATTCCACTTTCAACATCCTGTGGAATTCTGGGGTAGTTTATTGAGGTCAAAGAGCTTTCTGGCTGAGAATTCTAAATACCCCTCCCTAAAGTGCAAATCCCAGAATTCCACAGGATGTTGAAAGTGGAATAATAGCACTGTAACAGTATAGTGTGGAAATGGCCAAAATGGGTGATCTAATTGATTAGGCCATGATATATTGGTTATTCCAATAACTTTGGCAATATATAGAAAAAGCCTTGTTTTTCATGACGACATTATCAATTTTCTGAGACTTACAATGGCCATCTGATAGGTTAACATTTTCCTTAAAAACAGCCTTTGGTATGAAATCATAATAGAAAGGTTTAGAGGAAATTTCAGAGTTTGGAAGAAAAATAACTTTTAGACAACAGCTCTCAGAATCCTTGTGCCAGCATAGCTCATTGTAGAATCTAGGAGTTCTCATTCAAAACAGGAAATTTTCCAAACTCTTGGAAATTTTAACCTGTAAAGTCCCAAGCATGATTACTTGCACAACAGTTTATGACAGAGTTTATTCCCTTCTATACGAGTATAGGGTTGCAGCCATTGAATAACAGATCTAGTAATGTGCTGCACATGATAAATGAAGACATTATTATTTCATCATATCTTGCAGTATTTTTTTTCAAAGAGAGCAATTGAATTCTCAGTAAAGTTGCCAAGTGATATAGAGTACAGGGCTCCTGTATCTTTAATGATTGTGCAGCAGAGAAAATTCCCTCTTCTACACTACTATTAAAGGCACAGAAGCCCCATCCTATATTTCAACTGGCGACGGTAACACTCATGCATGCCCTCTTTCAATCCAGATCAATGTAATCAGATATTGCTGCCGTCTCTTCAGTATGATGTTAGCCTAAAACCAAAAGGTGGAGGTTATTGGCAGATCTTCACTGGGAGGGGAGGGTGGATCAGTGCCACTGCCAAAAAGGTCCTATCCCTTGTTTTTGCCCTCTAGGCCTCAGTCTGCCAAGGAAGAACCACAAAGGATGAAATGCAAGGAAGAATGGATGGAGTGAAAGAGCGTTACCATCACCTAGCTCTTTTCATGTCAACATAAACTTACTTCACAGTGGTGAAAGGAAAAAATGGTATAAAATGACTGCTGAAATGGACATCTCATCTCAGGAGCCATGCGAATTATATTTCGTAAGACTCCTAGCACTGAAGATACTACAGCAACAGTATTTTACAATATCATGGAGATCACATCATAGGTCTCACTGTCATTTCAGTGACATCATGGGACACACTTTGGAATGTGCTTAGAAACTCAGGAATAATGTAATATTTTCCATATTGTGGTATTAATGATTTTATGCAAGCCCATTCTGCACAAGGGTGGTGTCAACATCCCCCATTGTCTTTTAATTATTCAGATCATAAACCACATATACACTTACACATCTAATAATTTGAGATTTCCCATTTGACCTTCATTAATCTCTGTCCATATTTAATGCTGAACTGTTGCATTATCAGATGTTTCCCAATTAACCTTTTCGCCAGAGACTTCCCTAAATATGAGAGGTAACAAAAGTGGGTCTTGCAAATATCATCTAGGTCATTGGTTGTCCTCACTGTGTCATCCTGTTTTAGTAAAGTTATAAATGTTATAGCTATGCCAACATTTTAGTTAAATTGCTGTAGATTTTAAATCCTCAAATTTTGAAATAATCCCGTTGCATCAGATTGTTTAAACCTCTCACTCCCTAATCTTTTATGAATCAAAAACAATGTTGAAGAAATTGTTGTCTAATAAAACTTATTAAAACATTTTCTCTTTTTAATTAAATAGGAATTCTTGCACTCATCAATCACATTCCTGCCTATATTCCATGACTGAGTATCAGTTCCATCTACCCAAAGAAAAGAATCTGATAGAAGGATGATAAACTTTCATAGAGGAATTAACGACATCCAACTCATCCAACAGCAGAAAACCAATAGCTGGGACTGGCAAAGCTTTGCTAAGAAAACTTTCCAAGCACTCCAGAATGATCAAAGTTGACACAGGCAAGAAAATAATTGCCAAACCAATGTCTGGGCATCTTAAATGTGAATAATGGAAGGCATAGTCTAAATTTGAATCCAGTTCTCAAGTCTGTTTCCAGTTAGAACACAAACCAATGGATTCAAATTACAGTCAGCCTTCTACATTTGCAAGTTTGCCTTCTACGTATTTATTTGCTTACTTCTCTAACCCCTGTGCTCCCTTCAGGTGCTTGTTTTCCATGGAAACCTTTCTTCTCAACAGCTTTAATCAGGCCATGCAGCCATTTAAAAACCCACCTCTGGTCCTTCTCCTTCTCCACCAACAGCTGTCTGGCTTCAAGCCCAGTTTCTGAGCACCACAAACCCTCTCCTGATGCCCCACACCTACCCAAGGAATAAGATGGGTAGGAAAGAGGAAGTTTGGGGTCACTATGACAACCCAACCCCTTTCCCTCTCCTTTCCATGACCTACAGAATTTCCGCACTAGACAGTTATAGCGCTATGATTCCACTTTCAACATCCTATGGAATCCTGGGGTTGGCCCCTCCCGAAACTGCAAACCCCAGGATTCCATAGGATGTTGAAAATGGAATCATAGCACTATAACTTGCCTAGTGCGGAAATGGCCCTAGATTGTACCCTGGATGTCTGTTCTCCCCATCATGCTTTGGCTCCCTTCCCACAGATACACACACAGTCGTATTAATATTTTTGGATTTTTCTACTTTTTTCTACTTTTGTGAGGGTTCTGCACTCCTAACCATACCAAATGCAGAGTGCCAACTGTACAGGAAAACAGATTCCACTTAAACATTAGGAAGAACTTCTTTATTGTAAGAGCTGTTTGACAATGGTTCTGAACGTTTTGGTGAAATCTTTCTTCCTATAGTTTTAATCCATTGCTCCATATCCTAGGCCTTGGGGTTTTTGAAATGGTGCAGTCTGTCCTCCAAGGAGGAGGTCTGCACCTCGGACCGGACTGGGTCGGATCTATTTAAGGTAGATCCGTACCTCAGTCTGGTCCGGAACGACCTCAAGTGGTCCTCCAGTGTACTTTTGAAAGACCTGATTTTTCCGGTCTTTCAAATGCATGCAGCGTGCCACTGTGAGCCTGCTCCCTTATGCAGACTCGCAGGCTCGCACCATTGCGAGCCTGCGATCTGCCCGGTGTGGGCTTTAGGCTGGCGAGCTTCAGTGGTTGGTCAAGACCCTCGACCAATCAGAAGCCGCTATTTGGGATTCTGGAGCAGTACATATTGATAAGCATGCACTGCTCCAGAGCGCTGTGGACCGGACAGGGGAGCCAAAAGGTCCGGTGAGTAGTGGCGTGGGGTGATTCCCTCGCCTGGTGTGGAAAAGGCCCTAGTCTCTGGAGCAGCAGAAAGCAAGCTTGTTCCATCTTCCATATGACATCTCTTCAAATATATAAATATAACCATCATGTCACCTTTAACCTCTTTTCCTGGTGATTTCCTTATTTCAGCCAAGACCTATTAATAAGGAAATTCCTTTCAGCTTATTCAATTTCACTCTATTTAACTTAGTTAATTTATGCCTTGCCTTTTTTCCAAAAAAGTCATTCTGATCCATTTGTAATACAGCTCCATCTTCTTTTCTCCCTGGAGTCTGTGACCATTTCCATACTAGCCTGTAATAGCACTATGATTCCACTTTCAACATCCTATGGATGTTGAATTATATCGCTATAACAGGCTAATGGGGAAATGGCCTGCATCTTCTCCAACATGAGCTTGTTTCTGTGTGGGATTTCTTTCTAGACCTCTTTGCAAACCTCTCCTAATCTCATTTGCTTGCCCAGTCCCAGGGTATATAAAGTAAACTGGGTGGCAGAAATAAAAACATAGCCTTCATGGCTTGTTGAATGACTTCTCACAATCTGATTGTGGGAAGGGAGATGTTATTCCAAAATAAATTTATATGGTAAATCTGTAAACACAAGCCTCCCAGGGTTGTAATTAAGAGCAATTTAAAAGGAAGTAAAAATATTTTAAACCTAAAATAGCAAAAGCAGCAGGCCATGCCCATAGCCAGATGAGAAGATGTGAAAGCAGGTAAGAAAGACACCAAAACCAGCTATTTAGACTGCTGGAAGACTTTGGCAAATACAGAAGTCCTGATTTACCTCTGGAATGACATCAGTGTTGGCTCCACGTGTAGTCAATGTGCCCTCCGCCAGCAGCCAAATAGATTCTAGAACCTTTATGGCTAATATAATATCAGCATCAAGACTTCTCAGTATCATGGCAGTGACATAAGAAGGGGTAGCATTGTATAGTGGTTAGAGTGTTGGACTAGAACTCTTGAAGAAGAGGGTTTGAATCCCTTCTTGTACATGGAAACCCATTGGATAGCCTTGGGCAAGTGACATTCTCTCAACCTCAGAGGAAGTCAATGGCAAGCCACTTCTGAACAAATTTTGCCAAGAAAACCCTGTGATAGGTTCATCTTAAGGTCAGAAACAAGGTAGGGGTACACAACAACATGGCCCTGATATAAGGAACATGCTTTGGACATGTTATGAGATGACGTGACTCACTAGAAAAGACAATAATGCTAAATGAAGTTGAAAGCAGCAGGAAAGCAGGAAGAGCACAACGCAGGTGGATTGGCTCAATCAAGGAGGCCATGGCCCTGAGTCTGTAAGACCTTAACTTGGCTGTTAGTAATAGGATCTCTTAGAAGGTTGGGTTGCCATAGTTTGAAGGTGACTTGACAGAACTGAACACTAATAAAAAGACCCTGCTATATAGCTTATGTTTCAGTTTGGCAGTTCCAGAGTATAGAGGCAGCTGGGAAAAGACTAGATGAGCAAACTTTCTTGCCATCAACTTACTTGTACTGTTCTTATATCTATCAGGACAAGAAATAGGTTATGCCTGAGAAGTTCAATTTCTATTACACTTGGCCCTCCACATTCATTAGGATTAGGTACACAGGACCCTTGCAAAAGTGAAAAATTTGCAAATAACAAAATTTGTGTGTCTGTGGGAATGGGAATGGGGCATCCAGATCAGGAAAAGGAGATGGGTGGCATGGTGGTCCTGTACTTCCTCTCTCTTGCCCATCTCCTTCCTTGGGTGTGTGTGGGGCATGGGCACAGGGTTTGTGGTACGGAGAATTGGGCAGAGAGCCATCCTTAGCTGGCCAGGCAGAGACTGGTAGAGGAAGAGGAGGACCAGAGGTGGGTTTTTAAAGGGCTATGCAGCCTGATCAGAGCCACCAAGAGGGAAGGTTCCCCTCAAAAAGAAGCACCTGAAGTAGAAAGGCAGGGGTTGCAGAAACTCACAAATAATCAAATCCGTGAATGTCAAACCTGCAAATGTGGATGGCTGACTGTATCACATTTTGACCTGTGTAACCCCCACTTCCTGGTGCCTTGTCCTGGGTGAACCTCAGCTCAGGAGAGCCGTTATCCAGCCATGGGGATTTGCAGTGTTGGCCTTGAGATAGCCTGGATAGAGTAGTCTGGGTAAAATTGTTATCAATGAGCCACTTTTGCTGTCAGGGGATGCTGGAACCCATTGACTAAAGCACTGTGGTGCTTTCCTTTGTTGCAGATCATCTCCTGCATTGATTTGCCACTAACAAAGTTTATCGTATGCTATAGTAACAGTGTGTACCAGTTTTTGATATTAAGCAAAGTCTTAGAAAGCATTCAATAGCATAAAGTTTCAACTCAGAATACCATGGAAGTTCCTCTGTGTGGAGGGGGTGGGGTGGAGAAGTAAATACAAGTTTCCACCATGGCTAAGATAGCTATCCCTCCCATCATTGTTGTGTGACTTCTGATGGAAGGCCCTTTGATCATGATCATACAATCCAGGCAGGCTCACAATCAGAGATATGTTTCTTCAGATAGCCAAGCCAAGATAAGATAGTGGTCCGGTAACACCACGGTCTGATCTGATGAAGCTCTTCCAGTTTTCAGTTAGCAAGAGCAGAAGCTACCTTGCATGTTATATTTCTAAATAGTACATTGAGCCCGGAGAACCTCAGTTTGTGGGTGGTTTCCATCCATTCATCCAAACTGATATAACGAAGGCCATGAGTAAAGTGGATGAAGATGTCAGCATTTTACATTTGCCCTCTCATGTACAAATGGACTTATACAGGGGCTTTGCCATTCACATGCAGAGTCAGCACATTAGGGGTCACTAGACTAATGCAATGTGTCTGGAAGGGTGACCAGGATGGTAAATGGTGAGGAAACCAAGCTCTTAAGATGAACAATGGAGCGAGCTGGGTATCTTTATACTGGACAAGTGACTGAGAATCATATGATACCCATATTTAAATATCTAGAGAGCTCTCATGTGGAAGATGGAGACAGCTTACCTTCTGCTGTGCCAAAAGATCAGATGCAACTGATAGACTCAAACTGAGAGGAAGAAGAGATGAATTAAATATAAAGGAAGGACTTCCTGATGAGAACTGCTGTTCAGTGACGGGACAGACTAGAAAGGTGGTTGATCCTTCTTTGCTGGAGTTTTTTAAACAGAGATTGGATGGCCACCTCTGAGGGGTATTTGAATAATGGATTCCTCCACTGTCAGGGAGTTTGACTACGTAGACATGGAGGTACCTTCCAACTTTATGATTTTATAGCTGGAATTCTGTCAGCAGCAATGTTATCCTAAGCTGGACTTACAATATCCTAACTGCTAAGGATTCAAGTTTATGGTCATGAATGACCACAATGTGCTATTGGTCATAGGGCGCCTTGGGACAAGTAGATGCAGCAGATCCCTGAGGGTCTCTCCTACTGCCTGTTCTTAAGGCACACTGAAACTGGGAGAGTGGTGCAGACATCACTTCCCAGGGCTCTGATCTTCATTGCTTCATAAATGCTTTAGTCAGGGCACTGCCAGGTTGCAAAGGTAGGTCTAAAGGAATGGGACATCGTCAGTCACAACCATGATGACAGTGCTCCATCACTGTAGTTACAACAATGATGTAAAATCTTAGCCTACCTTTTTATATGCACAGGCCAAGTTTGCTGTTAGGTGGAAGGGAGTCTAACAGAATGAGGTGTTTGTCTCAAGTGTGGCAGATGTTGAAAAACAGCAGTTGGGTGGCAGAAAAGAGGAGAGAGACATCTGCTCAACAGCCTGTCTTCAACTTCTTATGCTAACTTAGTGCCTTCAGGTGTGGTGGAGGATGCTGTCTCATCACCACTGTTGTTGGGGTGAGGGGAAATGCCATGCAAAAAGAATAGAAATCCCAGGTTTTCATTGTGGTTGTCTTAAAAACAAGAAGTTTCTTTCTTTCACTTTGACTTGAGGGAATGGAAGGAGTTTCTGGCACTCTCAGGGTTTCAACATGACCTGAGATGCTATTCATTTAAAAACAGAAACTCACATATCTGTTGGTTTCCAGGCTGCAGAGTGCCAAATTAATCCAGACTGGGAGAATATGATGACAGATATACTTCCCCTGACATAGTGCCCAGTCTCTGTTCGCTCTACTAAAGAATCTTCAGCATCTCCATCTGTAAGGAAGTAGCTGTACCTGACAAATCAGCCAGCCTGGAGGTCTCTGTGTTGTGCTTGTTTTTGGCTGCATCATAATCATCATTACAATCACCACCATCAATTATTTTGAAGTGACTCTTTCCAAGAGAGCATGAATCATTATATATCTGCTGAAGTCCTATTTGATACTGCCAGAGTGTAAATTTACCCTAGCATACTTTTACAGGAAATATGGGAGGGCATAGCAGTCTGAACGTTGGACTACTACTCTGGAGACAAGGGCCGAATTCTCCATGTGGCCATGGAAGCACACTGGGTGACCTTGGCAGCCTCAGATACACTCAGCCTCAGAAAACCACACTATAGGGTCACCTCAGGATTGCCAGAAGTTGGAAATGATTTGAAAGCATACAATGACAACAACAACAACAAGGATGGGAGGGTGATGGCTCCCAGATGGATGACTGCATGAGAGAGCTCTCCTGGCAGGTGCACCTTAACCAATTGGTGAACATCCAAATCAGTGAGGTGGAACTATATCCCAGTGCTATCTGGGAGTCATTGCACAATCTGGGAAAATTTTGAACCAAGGAGCTATTGCGTTCCTCTTTTTGCAATAGCAATGAAAGTATTTAAACTAGCATAACCTGATGTGAGTGTACATGATCAAAAGGATTCTGGCCACCACAATGCTTTTGTCTCTGTTGGGACAGTAAATGGTAAATTAAATGTGTGACTGTGCACATGGAAAAGTTGAAATGCACACGTACAAGTTAAAATACTCACCAATAACGATTTGTGTTTGACTGATGTGGGGGAGGGATAATGTAAATTCAGCTTGATTTTTTTAAAGGCTAGAACATTTTAAGTTCCCCTACTGAAGTGGCTGGTCATTTTTTTTAGTCTAACTTCAGTTCAAAGTTGCAGAAGCAGAGTTGTGTATGTGGTGCTTTTATACAGGGATGTATAGATGCATTTTGTTGTGTGCTTCATTGCATATTCACTACCACTATCCAGTTGTGCAACGTTTTCATTCTGCACCAAAGGTAGCATAGCTTGTGTAATGCATAGCTCTGCATGTGGAGATTTTCTCTGCACAACCCTGATGTGGGATCTTGGCCAATCTTTCTGAAGCTGCCTGGATTTATGAAGCAACCAGCCAGTATTCTGGGAAGCATGGGGCATTTTCACAATTCTACAAATCAGTAATCAGCTCCACTCCTTCACAAACTAGCTTTTAAAAAATATCTTCTGAGTGAAAACCCTTCTTGAATATATCAGTAAAAAGATGTCTCTGCTGTCGGCCGTGATGGACAGTAGAATAGTTTTCTCAATCTCAGTCATCTTTTGGCTGCAGGAAAGTCAGTTTGCAAATACAGGAATCGTTGAGAAAGTCACAGAAGGTCATGGCATTCAGTGTAAAGCAGGTGTGTTAACAAAGCAAAGGAACCACCTGGTAATTACAGCCTGCCTGGGTATTGTGGGAAACAGCTGAAACCCTGACCTGTGCAGATCTGGATTTCATCATGTTGCATCTGGAAATCATGACCATTTGGTACTTTTAAAGCCAATATTAGAAGGGACCTGAAAAGGATGGAGATACTCTAATACAAACATTCCTCTCTAAAAGGCTAAAATGTAGCTTAAACAAAGATACTTAGGACTCTCAACAGAATACTATTCCCCTAAACATCCTACAAACAAACAGATCCACAGGGAGAGAGAGAGAAAGAGAGAGTATCTACAGGAAATGGGACCTCTGCAATCCGTATCTCCATCCATTCAGTGCAACACAGCTTTCTGGAGCCAGCACAGTGTTGAGTGTTGGACTATGGCTCTGGAGACCAAGGCTTAAGTTCCTGCTCAACCATGGAAAGTGATTGTGGGTGGTGTTGGGTCAGTCACATTCCCTCAGCCTCAGAGGAAGGCAAAGGCAAACCCCTCTGAAAAAATCTTGCCCAAAAATCCCTATAATAATTTCATCTTAGGGTCATCATAAGTCAGAAACAAGTTGAAGATATTGTTACCCTGATTTCTGTGTGTCCCATGAGGGACACCTAAATGTGCTCTCAATTATACAAGTTAGGGAAATTAGCAAAGAGCACAAGCTAGCAGTGCGAGAGGCAGGGCAACGGAGCCGAATCTTTTACCCAATGTCTACGGGGTCAGGCCGAGTCAAGGAGCAAACAGAAGTGTAAGAATAAGAATTGTTTTTATTAAAATACAATCAAACAAGTGTATGCAACACACTCACACCGATAACTAGAGAAATAAAGGTTGGAGTGGGATACAGGGATTTTTAGAGGAGATTGTTGATTTGGGTAATACTACACCTGTCCTGAAGTCCAGGTAGTCTGAAGATAGAGTTTGTAGATATGAAGTTCTCAGTACGTGGGACTGAGAGGAAGGCTCGCAAAGCAAAGCGTCAGCATAGCGGGATGAAAGTCGGGAGCGACCCAAAGAAGCTCTCAAAGTCAGGGGTTTTTATAAGGGGAAATGTGGCCACAGGCTAGTCCATACTTGGGGAAAACAACTAGTCTCCGGCTGGAGACAAAGCCTCCGAAAGGTCAGAATTTAGCATGATTGAGTTAAGTCCGAATTGACAAAGGAGTAAACAGTATGCAAACACAGAGTGCTCGACAGATGAGGATTCTCCTAATCAAGCTTCCTGCTCGGGGCAGGGAGTTCTTTGTAAGTAGTGTGCATGCACAATAGAATACTTACCTTTGAGGTCTCCTGAAGAGGCGGGACGGCTATTTCTGGCCTGCCTGTATTGTTTGGAATATTACAGCAATTAGCAGCCGTGCCTGTCTGCAAGCTTGTCTGGGGGACTTCGCAGCACGTGGAGAGGAATAAGTAAAGGAGGCCAAATTATTGATATCAAAATGATATCTAATATCCCTCAAGTCTGGCTTAGAAACTGCAGTAATAGTATGTAACAACAACAATAACAATGCACATGCTTTCTATGCAATGGATTAGATCCAGAATCTGCCTTTTACTAGAAAAAGGGTTCTATTTATGAACGCTAGATCTGTTTGCTTTGGGGTTTGTATGTGTCCTTACTACTGTGTCCAAACACTTCACAGATCACCCTTCATCCTCTGACCTTCTGTGCAGAATTTCAGGGATTTGAGGGGTTCACCCTGGGATGAAAGGGTAAGGGTTCACTTTCACCAGCCCAATTGCCTGAATCTGGTTCTGGATCCAACTCACTGTCAAATTTCTTAAACTTCACAAAGTCTGAGTCTGCAGACGCACTGTGGTGTTGACATGACTTTGGCTTCTCAGAGACTTTACCATCAAAATGCAAGCCGGGGAAAGTTCAACAGTGGATCTTCCACCTCTGTAATGGCAAATCCACTAGCTTCTCCTGCCTTACCCTCTATAGCCTTCTTCCAGGAAACAAATCAGAATATTATATCTGACATGCAAAAAGCCCAATGCCATCAGATCACTGCCCCCCTGATATTTATGTTTTGGATTAGTTGCCCCATGGGGGACTAGGGATGGTTGTTTCTAGATTGCCTCTTGAGATCTTCTGACTGAAAACTGAATGGGGAATCAACTTGCTACAGACCATGTGCAAAACATGTGCTTGGCCAAGATCCTGCATTGTGGTTGCATGACACAGATCTCTACTTGTGGAGTTATGCATTAATCCTGCTACACAACTGTTGAGTTAGATGGTAATATTGCTCAACTAAACCAGATACCTGAATGTGTAACTGAATGCACAGCAAAATGTGCAGTGAGCATGCACCTACAATACACAGCCATGAGCACTGGTATTGCATGTAAAGCTCTGCTTCTACAACCTTGAACTATATGTGGCTGTTCCACATTCAGAAGAAAATCTCCAAATATTTTCATAGCAGAACTTATGTATGGGTAAGACACCATCAAAGTTCCAGCCATTGTGTAATGGTGAAGCATTATAGAACTGCTGTCAAAGCAATGCTGAGCATCTATAGTCGATTTAAGTGCCATTTTCAGCAACCTCTGACCTGCACAGACTTCACTGTTCAGCTACCAGTTTCTCCAAAAACATGTTACATTCTGGACACTGTTACCATATCATACACCCCAAATTTGAGAGATGTGCTATTTTCATAATTGGACATATTTCATGGATGGAATACATGTTTGAAAGTGTGCTGGCTGCATGCATATATCAGGTCAGGATGACCTCAGAAATGACCAGGTCATAAATTCAGAAAGGGGTAGGTGGTATCATACCCTGCTTCCAGAACATGGACTCTGACTCAGAGTCTGAAATAGAGGACATGCCAGAGGCTGAAACAGGAGACTGACATAGGACAGGCAGGAAAGCCTGATGTTAATAGGCTTCTGATAACACTTTCAAGCTTATGAGCATTCCCAAAAACAACAGAAGGTGAAACTGCCTGGGTGAAGCAATCAGGGATCCTGCTGTGAGCATATCCTATGGAGACCTTCTCTATTCAGATTACCTGACCCAAATGTTAAGAGACTGTCAGGATGCCCATCAGTGTTTTGTCACATAGAGTTAAGGCATTCTGGGCTCCTTTGTCAACCCCATGGGGAAGCCATTTCTGCTTTGTCTATACACCCTCCTTCAGGGCAGGAAATAGAGTATAAAATCCCTAGCTCTAGCTGCAGTAAATTGTAGTATTTGGACATAATACTTCTGTTCAGACTTCTGTTTGCTCTTGCTACCCTCAGACATGCTATCTGAGCCATTCTACTTTGACCTTCTGCTTCAAGACTGGTAAGTATCATCCCTTCCACCCAATTTCTCTCTATCCAGCCTTCCTTACCCCACTTTCTGATAGCCTTGTATGGTTCTTGAGAGTGCCTGATTTGTTGTGTGTTTGTTAATTCCAAATAAAATACCCAGTCTAATTTTTAGCTGGAGTTCTCTCTACAGTTGTTACAGGATTAAACAGGTGAAAAGATCCTACCATGATCCTCTTCTCACCGGCTTCCTTTAAACTACAATTCTCTGAATTCTAAGGAGACGCTGGCATTACAAGTAGACCTCAAAATTCCCCACCTTTTACAGTAACACCACTTTCACTCACTCTCAGAAATAATTGATTGGTTGGTTGCTATTTTGGGATGCACTCAGGTGGGAAACCATGCCCCTGGATGATTGCTTCAGCCAAAAAAAAAAGAAAAAAAAAGCGCATTATAGTTTATTTTTTAAAAAAACTGAGGGTCTGGAGTTGGGAGCAAAAGGGGGCCCAAGGAATGCATACGATCTCTGAAGGATCCCATGAAATCCATAGGCTGCATAGTCAGCACTTCAGATATACAGTAGACCTATAGGAAGAGAAGACATGGACTAAAAGAAACTTTCTAAAAGCTAAATGTCTGGTGTTACATGGCTACTGTTAAAGAAAAAGAGGTAAGACTTGGAGTTCAAGACTACCTGTACAAGTTTTACCTTTTCTTATTTTGTACTGGATTTGTGTAAGAAATCACCAGATCAGAGCCTGTATAATGAATCATTAAGAATTATTTGCTGGCCAATAGCATATTCAGCAGACTAAAATAAATATCGGTTGCATATAAAGAAAACCTGGCAATTAATCTCTATTTAACTTCAGCATAAGTTCCTTGATCCTAATGCTAACTAAATTAGCAATACTTTTTCTGGCACCTTGTTTGCAGATGAAATATACAGCCTTCTACACTTGCTGCATATTATTTGTTCTAACAGTTGATTAATTAAATGATTTTCCAAATGATGAAAAGATGGGGAATGGGATGATAGATAATATTACTGTAAAACCTGTTGTGTAAGATTAGGATTTTATTTTATTTTTTTATTTTCTTATTTTTGCATAGATTGCAATAAAATTAATTCTGAAGTTGAAGTTAGGTTGAAGTACCATAGGCAGAAGAAGCAGAAAAGAATCCAACTTTAGTTCCTTCCTTTTGGAGAATAAACTGTAACTCACAGGTAGAGCAATTGCTTTGCATCCGTAAAGTTCCAGGTTCAATTTCCAGCATGGCAAATAAGAGAATCTCATGCGCTAAACACCATTGCTGAAGAAGCTACTAAAGACTTCCATCAGTAGAATCAAAAATATTGTGCTAGACTGCGGTTGGCTAAATGTGCCATTGAATGCACAACCAAATGAACATATTCATTAATGTCCAATGTGCATCTGTGTGAAATGCCCACACACATCTATGCACAGGGAATGCCCGTGTGCAGTAGCATAGCATGTGCAACTTTGCATGTACAAACTTGAACTGAATGCAGCTATTCCACAAAAATGTCCAATCACTTCCATAGGGGAACTTAGGATGCGTAAGACACAAAAAGGATTCAGGTCTTTGTTTTTGTTCTCACTATGTCTGACTATTACTGGAATGGATGCTACACAAACTAAGGCCATTTCCGCACTGGGCATTTAAAATGGTACAGAGCGACCTCCGACGGAGGTCTTCCGCACCATAGAGTGGACTGGGGTGGACTACTTTTTGTAGTTCCACACCTCAGTCCAGTTCTGCGCGACCGGAACTGGTCGCGCAGCATGCAAAAAAAAAAAAAACCCTCTTTTTTGAGGTTTTTAAAAAGCATGGAGCGGGCAACCCTGTCCCACTCCGGAGCAGATTTGCAGGCGTGTGCAAGTGTGTGCCTGCAGAATTTCTGGGGGCGGGCTTTCAGCTGGTGAACTTCTTTGGTTGGTGGAGAGCTCCACCAACCGGAAGCCGCCATTTTGGATGCCGGAGAACTGCGGAGTGCCAAACTCGTGCTGCTGCTCTTCGTGACAGACTTGCCCGGACGCAGGAAAAATCCAGTGAGTCTCATTTCTGCCCAATAAACACCCCACGTGCAGAAAGGGCCTATGTGAATAATGAGAGAAATAATTCCATTTATTCTGTAAATATACTATTCCTTGAATTGTATCGCAGTATGTGTTTTTCCCCTTTGTTTGATATCGTAGGTGCTCTAATCTCTCATTCTGCTAGAGTACCAATAATTAAGGCAACAATGACATTTCCATTAAAAAAGCCTGCATAGCTATGGAAGCAAGAAATTATATTTTGCTTGCTTAAATTCGCTGCTGTCTGCATCAGGACTGGGACAAATAGTTCTCTGAGGTTTAATGGAAGTGACCTTGGGAATAAGAAAAGCATTAACTTCAAGTGCACAAAACCCAGTTTCTGCAGAGGGTCTCCTGTTTGAGACATGCAGGATTCTGCCATGTGGGAGGGCTAAAGGATTACAGTTTCATAGTGTGATCATTACTCTGCACAGGGGCCATTTAATGTTTTTATAAAACCATATGGTACAGCCACATTTAGAATAATCTGTACAATGGCTGTGCTGAGTAGCTGTCCTGTTTAAGGCTGGCAAGTACCCAGTGAGAGCACCCACAATTTAGCAGAATAGACAAAGTGAGAGATCAGGCTAGTCCCAGGGCTTACAGGGATCTTAATGGCAGTAGAAGGGTGATCCAGACAGCCTGAGGTCCAAATGGGAAAAGTGCTTCTAAGCAGAATCCAAGGACAAGAAGAGAGTTTCCAGAAAAATTAGTCTGAGGTCATGCTGAAGGTCAGATATCTACAGTGCCAGATAGGTTACACATGGTTACAAGGAAGTGATGGAACCATTTTTCTGCAACAATGGATTGGTCTTGACTCAAGTATTTCATTATTGTTGTGTGCCTTCAAGTTGTTTACAATTTATGTTGACCCGAAGGAAAACCTATATAGGGTTTTCTGGGGCTGAGAGTGCATGATAGCCTGAGGTCATCCAGTGGGCTTCCATGGCCAAGTATGGAATTCAACTCTGGTCTTCAGGGTCATGGTTCAATACTCAAACCACTACATCATGCCAGCTCTTATCAGTGATAAATTAGCTGAGCCTGCTCATTAGCTCAGTGTCTTCCATTTAAAGTGGACCATAATGTTTCCTGACTCTTTGTTTCTGTTATTTTAATTTGTGACGCTCTACAGGGTAAAAGGTCAATGTATCCTCTTCCTGATCTGAAGGCACTGCCAGGAAGGGTCAAGTTCTAGTCCTGCCAGTGCCATGACATGACTGCCAGTCTTCGACTCAAATTGGGACCTGTTGGCACTCTTTTTCCCTTTCCTCATTCTCTTCTCCTGCCTCATCCATCAACTCCAATTGGAGCCTGTAGGCCCTCTTCCTTATCCTCACCCATCATTTTCTAGGTAGGAGGTTATACTAGGGATGATTTGAAGTTAAGCCTACCTGAAGGCATTAATTTATTAATTTACTATAATGACTGAAATCCTGTTGATGTCTTACACAGATATAAGTTTCCTGAGGAAGTTGTTGTACATTTTCCTTTGAACATCCACATTCAGTTCAAGCTAGCAGAAGCAGTGTCATTGCAGTGCCATTGCACAAATTTAGTTGTGCATTCAGTTTCACATTCTGTTGCACTTTCCATTGTTCATCTAGTTGTGCAACTTGCCATTTAACAATGAAAATGTGTAAAACAGTCAACATGTAATGTAATGCTGCATGCAAAGACTTTTTTTGCTATGCAACTCCAATGAATCTCAGTTATTTCTTTTTCCCCTAGAAAAGCAGCTCATGGTAGCTTATAGAAGAAAAACAAATACAACGTAGAGAAAAACATACAAGACTGTTGTTAAAATTTAATTAAACTATCAATAATATTAAAAAATTGAAAACACCCATAATGTTTTTTTTAAATAAAAATTACCAATTCAAAAGGAATATAGGTAAGTGATAAAAGCCCTTTCTTAGAAACTGTATGGTCTTGAAAACCTGTTGGAATTCAGTATCTTTTCTCTGACAATGGAAAAATAACAAATTGGGAGCTAGTCTATCCTTCCTAGAAAGGGAGTTCCACAGTTAAGGATCAGCTACTGACAAGGTCTTATCTCTCATCCTTTCTAGTATCTGTGAGGGCAGTGGAACCAAGACAAGATGGCGGTGGGCCAATGTGATTTTTAGTTGCATCAATAGGAGTATAGTGTCTAGATCAAGGGAGGTAATGATACCACTCTATTCTGCATTGGTTAGACCTCATTTGGAATACTGTGTCCAGTTCTGGGCACCTCAATTCAAGAAGGATATTGACAAGCTGAAGCCTGTCCAGGGGCGGGTGACCAAAATGGTGAAGGGTCTGGAAGCCATGCCCTATGGGGAATGGCTTAGGGAGCTGGGTATGTCTAGTCTGCAGAAGAGAAGGTTAAGAGAAGACATGATAACCATGTTTAAATATTTGAAGAGATGTCATATCAAGGAGGAAGTGGGCTTGTTTTCCATTGCTCCAGAGACTAGGACAAGGAGCAATGGATTCGAGCTGCAGGAAAGGAGCTCCACCTGAACCTCAGGAAGAACTTCCTGATGGTCAGAGCTGTCCGGCAGTGGAATACGCTGCCATGGAGTGTGGTGGAGTCTCCTTCTTTGGGGATTTTTAGGCAGAGGCCGACTGGTCATCAGTTGGGAATGCTTTTATGTGTGTTTCTGTATAGCAGAGGGTTGGACTGGATAGCCACTGTGATCTTTTCCAACTCTATGATTCTATGATTCTAAGAGTATCTCTGATCCAAGGGCACAGGCAGACTGTTTTGGGAGAATGTAGTTCTTCAGGTAACCTGACCCCAAGCCATGTAAGGTTTTAAAGGTCACAAAAAGTACTTTGAATTGTTCCCCCCACAAACAGACCAGTAGTCAGTGGGTTTGTTGCAAGAAGGGTGCTGTGTTTTCCCTGTAACAAGTAAGGATAGTCTGCAGTATGACCAGAAAGCTGTCTTAGTCTAGGAACGCAAAACCTTTCTTGAGCATGAGAATGAGACATGCTAAAAATGTTCTCCTTACCTGCATGAAGACAAGACATTTTCTGTCACTCTTAATGAGAATTTTTACATTTGTGGGAGCAATTTCCACAGACTAGGATAGCTCGTTCCTTGTTGCATGGGCTCTTACAAATGAGAAATATCGGATGCGTTATGTTTATCTTGTTCATGAAATAGGTTGTTCTTCTGTCCTTGTTATCTCTCTCTCTCTCTCTCTTTCTATACCTGCTTTACAAGGAAGTAGTTTTGTGAAATTTGTTTTGGACAAATTGTGGAACCGTTGACATAAAAAAAGAATGCACTCATCATGTTCTGGAGGTGAGAAGGCTTATGGGAACCAGAGATTACTTGACAGTCTGTCTCTAAATGTCAAGATAGTCTCTCTCATTGAGAATGAGAAAACTTGTGAATATTCTTTCCATCCCTGTCTTAGGCCTAGACCTAGAAATGTTGGAAGAAAGGGCACCCAAAATGAGCGGAGGTTGGAGTGTCCTCTCGATGAGGAATGGACAAAGTGTTTTGGACCTGTCCATTTGGGGAAAGAGACAGCTAAAGGGGAGCATGACAGAGATTAATGAAATTATGGCTAGTGCCCAAAGAGAAGATGTAGGTTTTTGTCCTACTTTCATAACAAGAGTCCTTGAATGACATTCATTAGCAGCAGATGCAGGATAGAGAAGGGAAACTCCTTCACACATCATCACATAACACATTTGTATAATTCATTGCCGCTATATGTAGGGCTGATCAATCATGAAGGGGGCCCTTTGCTAATACTTCATGGGAACTAGGCAGCAGTGACAATTTATTTCCCTTATTGGTGGCCTACCCACACTTTCCTTCCCACAATGTCCCACAATTAGAGGTGGAAAGACAATCCTGACAGAAGTACCATTATCATATTTCCCAAACAATGCTGTGAGAAAATGCTCGCCTCACGTTCCTTACGTACAATCTTGCATGACTCACTATAGCATGGTAGGCCTCAAACAGGCAGAACAACATTACATTGAGCCATTTGTCACCACTCACACCTACAATAGAGCCACTGTCACCCTAAGAGGTGGGGGATTTTGAGGTCTACCCACAATGCCAGCTCCTCCTTGGAATTTGGGGGATTACAGCTCAATGGAGGCCTGCAAGAGGAGAATAACAGGAAGATCTTTTCACCTGTGTATACCAGTACTAACAGTACAGAGGACTCCAGTTAAAAGTTGAACAGAGTATTTTATTTGAATTGTCAAAACGTACAAGAAATCAGACACTCTCAAAAACCTTACAAGGCTATTGGAAAGTGAGGCAAGAAAGGTTGGATACAGAAAGGTTGGGTGGAAAGGTTGATAGTTACCAGTCCTGAAGAAGAAGGTTGAAGTGGAGTGGCTCAGACTGCATCTGAGGGTAGCACAAAGGAACAGGACTCTGAGGTACCACATGCGGCATAATACTCCCAATGTACTACAATTTGCTGGGGCCAAAGCTGGGGTATGTATACCCTATTTCCTGCCCTGAAGGAGGGTGAGTGGACAAAGTGGTAATTGCTTTCTCAGAGGGTTGACAAAGGAGGCCAGAATGGGCTCATCATCTTAACTTTAGATGATAAAACATTGATGGAAGTCGTGACAATCTTTTAATGTTTGGTTGGGCAGAGGATCTAGCAAAGATTTTGTCAATGTCAGGCGGAGGCCAAGCAACACAGAGGAGGCAACTGGAGTTTTGATGGTCTTTTAATGAGCAGACTGTAAATTAATCAAGGGTTTACAGCACCCAAAGCAAACACAGGCAATAAATAAGGCCATAAAGTAAAAGGAGGTTACGTCACCCAAAATGAAGGAAGGCAGAAGAAGTCAGAAATATCAAGCCCTTGGACAGGAAGCAGAGTCACGGATGTATGACATTGTTGCCCCATACCTGAACTCCCCTCAGCGTCTGCCTAAATAGTCTTTAACCCAGCTGGGGCTGATCAAATGTCCGTTGGCCTGGCTCCCAGTTGGAGGCCCTCAGACCTCAAGCGCTTCTCTCACAAGCGCTTTGATCTATGCACCCCCTCCTTCTCCAGCCGCCTCTGGAGGAACATGGGGGGAGGGTCAGCTGCAAACTCTGGGCTGGAGTCAGAAGCAGCAGCTTCTGTCTAGCCAGAAGCATTGGACTCTTGACACTCTGCTGTAGGTATCGACCCTGGGTCAGCTGAGGAGTCGCTAGCAGGCCCCTCCCTTGCCTCTGCAGGAGCCCCCTCTCCCTCCAAGGGCTCCTCCATGTCCAACTCAGAGTCCCCGTCTGAATCGGCAGCCTGTTCAGCCTCCTGCTCAACCTGGCTCGTGACAGATTTCTGTAGGGCAACATCATAGAATGGTCTCTGATTGCTTTGCCTGTCATTTTGCCTTCCATTGTATTTGGGTGTGTGCATAGTCTGTGGTCTTGAAAGGATTATCTGAATCCCATTAGCACCAGGTTTTCCCACCTAATCCTCTCTGACCTGACCATGTCTGAGATCATCCTGACCTGGCAACATATTTCCAGCCAGCGCACTTTCAAATATGTTTTTCAGCTATAAATATGTTCAATTATGAAAACAGCACATCTCACAGAGTTGGGGGCGTATAGTATGGTAACACCACTCACCCCTCCACATTCTGTGCCTAGTGGAGAGCATGGAGGGATAGTGGAAGCATCTGGTGATGCCACATCACTAGATTTGAAATGATTGCATCATTTGCAATCCAAATGAGGTCCAATGAGATCACATGAAGGTGCCAGTATCTGAGGTAATCAATTTGTGTCTTGCTACAGGGACATAGCCAGATGCTTATACAATCTCCTTTGCTCTCCACCAGACATGGTTAACTTACACTAACAGATGAGAACCAGTGAGTTAGTCTCCTCACCAAACATGACTGCATCGGTGGTGGGTCTGTGGAAATGACTTTCTCTGAAGAATTTGAAGCCCGGGCAGGCTCCTCTGGGGAAATGTGATTTTTGAGACAGCCTGGATCCAAGAACAGTTTATGATAGATTTGAACTGGATTTCTGCAATTGAATGCCTCATTTTAAAACATTTCAATGATCCTGCATTCAAGAGATGACCTCTGCATGTGGATACAGGGGTTGTATCACAGCACCCACACATACCTGGCATCAACAGCCATCAATGCTTTAGCTAAAGATCTTCATCTGCCTTTGTCAATTCTGTAGGCAACCATAGACCAGCCTCTTCTCACCAAGAAGCCAAGTAGTTATGATAGGCTCCCAGGGCCAATAACGTCCCTATCTTTACCATCTCTTGCAACACAGGATTATGCATAGCACTTTTTTTTAGCATAATTTTTTCATACTCTTTCTCCAAAGAATTTAAGGTGGCACCTCCATTTTATATTCACAATAACCCTATTAGATAAGATAGACTAATATCAGACTCAGATTAACCCACTGATCTTCATGACTGAACATAGATTCGAATTCCAGTCTCCCCAAGACAAATCACAGTAGAGCATTTACTTTGCACATAGAAGAGATTGGATTGGATTGGATTGCTCTTTTAGTGCTTTTCCTTTTCTCCCAAACTGGGACTCAGTTGACAGCATCTCTAAGCAGATTGCAAGTTTCTTATATGAATCTTGACAGAGCTGTTGCCAGTTTAGTGTACTGTAGATTACACTGGAAGCCAGCATGTCCTAGTGGTTTGAGCATTGGGCTAAGACTCTAGGAAGCTAGGGTTTGAATCCCTGCTCAGTCATGGAAACCCATGAGTATCCTCGGCCAAGTCACATCCTCTCAGAAGATGGCAGGAGTACCCAACTCTGAATCTTGCAAAGCAAACCTTTTCGTAGGTTTGCATTAGGGTCTTCACAAGTCATGAATGACTTGAAGGAATAAGACAAGAAGTAAACTATACTGAGCTAGAAGGATTGATGATATAACTGGACATTTCCATTTCAGCTGAATGTAGTAGAACAAGAAGCACAGTAGAACTCTGATTGTATTTACACCTGAGTAATTCTCACTGAGCTCAAAGGCATTTACTTCCTGTATGCTTGGAATTATGCAGCCTTATCCCATGATTCATTGAAGCCCTTTATCAGTGGAAAGCAGATGCAATTGTTTGTAATATTTATTCACCGTAAATAAGAAGCAACATGGAAATAACTGTACTACCCAAACTCCTCTTCCATTCAGTTAAAATCAGTCTCCTGCCAAATATGTAGGCATGTTTTGTATCTGTCTGTCTGTTTTTCATTATATACTACCATCCTATCTATGTCATCTGGTACTCTCAAACCAATAAGAGCAATTTCATTACATATTCAAAGAGTTGCGGAGAGGAGTGGGTGGGAAAGAGGATCCAGCCAAGCTTGTGTCTGAAATTAATAATTCCCACTGATTAATCAAAGGTAATTACATTATGAGAAGTTGTGTCTTCATGTATCCTCAGCCATAAAAAGAAATTCTTATTAAAATTATATTACATTCATTACCTGTGTATACCCAGATTCCCTGAGATATACATTATATAAAAATATCCACTCCAATATTGTTCAGAGAAACTCATTACTATGATTCAAGAGAAGCTGCCACCATCAGGAAGCCTCTTGTTTTGGAAAAACCATGAAACTCAGTACAGGTGAAGCCCTCCTCTCTTGTTCTGCTTGGAATATAATTTTGCAAAGGCTACAAAGTTCACATGATTTACAAGTCAACCTGCTGCTCGTTTCTGGCCAGGAAAAAAAAAAAAAAAGAACCCTCCTGAGATGTTATTATACTCTGATTCACCTTTCTACTTGGTATTGTTTTGTTTTTGTACATCTTCCCTCCATGCATCCATTTCCAAAGAGGACTGAAAACCAGGAAGTACATATAGATTACAGTGCAAATCCAAAAACTGTGCAAAAGGAAGGAAAAATCTTTTATGATTTTGTGATGGGTATATGCAATTGTTGGTACTGACATGTGAATACAGTGACAGATACAGATGAATTGTATGGCTGTGGAAATTGAAACAGACATGTATTTTCTTAGGCTTTGGATCCCATTGAAGTGAATGTCATCAATCACATATAGGTGACACCATGTTCTCTTTTCTCTCAGTTGTTAGGCATTCACACAGTGACTTTTCAATCGCTAGCATTCACATGTGCATGCCAACATTCCCCAAAATTTCAGATATTAATTTCTCAAATACATAGAGAGAATGACACTACACATCATAATGACACTACTCATCATATTTGCAAGAGATTCAGACTCGTGCCTGGGGGTGCTACATACAAGATATATCTTAGCTACATAACCTGTCTGGATGCGTGCAATGTGCTCTACATGGGTCTGCCTTTGAAAAATGCTTGTAAATTTCAACTGGCCCAAACAATTTTAGCTAGCCTGTTGACCAGCATAAAGCTCATAAAATCACATAGCTGGAAGAGGTCTTGTGGGCTATTGATCCAACTCAGTGCAGGATCTCCAGTTAAAGTGTCCCTAGCAGGAATCTTTCCAGGCTCATTTTGAAGATGTTTAGAGAAAGAGACCCTATCACCTCTCTTGGCAATTGCTTCCATTGCCAAACTGCTCTTACTGGCAAACAATTCCTTCTAATGTTCAACTGAAATCTACCCTCTTATAGCTGACCTGGTTCTACTCTCTGAGGCAACAGAGAACAAGTCTCTCTCTCCTCCTGTCGGTAACAATCCTTCAGGTATTTAAAGAATACAGTCTTATCTTCACCAAGCTGAACATGTCCAGCTCCTTCATCTTTTCCCCCCGTATGTTTTGTTCTCCATACCTCTTACCATTCTTGCTGCCTTATGTCCTCCTTTGTCACAACAGCTGTCTCAAGGCAAAATTCAAAGTACTCATTATGACTTACAAATGATTCAAGTCCAGGTGATCTGAAGGACTGTATCTCTCTATATGATCCGTCCAAGGTCTTGGGACCTTTTGGGGAGGCCTATCTCTGTGTCCCATCAACATGGACATGTGGTGGCAACATGGGAGATGGTCTTCTGGGTGGCTTGTCCTAAGCTGTGCAATTCCCTTCTCAGAGAGGTTAGAGTGGCTTCTTCCCATAAAAAGATGAAGACTAATAGGTTTTGGGATTCTGTCTGTTTCATAACACTTTTAATATTGTGCTGGACTGTATTTTTTTTAATTTCTTTCCTGTTTAATGAAGATGTTTTGAATGGTTTTTAATTTTCTATAAAGGTTAATTGACTTTTATATAAAGTTAGATTGCTAACTTTTGCCATGTTTTTACTTATATGTATGTATGTATGTACATATGTACATGTATAAATATATGTATACTTATGTGTTTCTCAAGCATATTTGTTTAATTTTTTTGGCCTTTTGGGAAAAGGCAGATAACAACAACAACCGTCATTATCACCGTCATTGTAAAAATAATAGTTAGCAATAATATACAATCCTCATATTTGTTTAGGATATTTTTGTTGTCATTATTGTTATTTCCAATGATACAACACCTGGAACTCAAGGTGGCATACAGAAATTAAGACAAAAACAGTTAACAGCATTTATAAGATCATACATAAAAACACAAAATAAGTTTTTAAATACAACTAAATTTCCCATAGAATTAAAAGTATTTAAAAGTAAACACATTAAGAGACAAACATCAACAAAACAGCACACTATTGAAAGCCCTTGTAGTTTCTTCCTAACACCTATCAGAACAGAAAATATTCATTTTCCAGTGGGAGGACGGCAAGGAGAAAGGTATCCAAGGGAGAAAGTTCCAAAGGTTGCCTGGCAGCAACCACTAAGGAGGCCTTGTTCGTTGTTCCCACCAAATGTGCCTGGGAAAGTGGTGGGACTAGGAGAAGGGCCTCCACTGAAGACCTCAGAGCCTGGGCATGCTCGTATTGGAAGATAATGGTCCTTCAGATAGACTGGACCTGAGCTGTATAAGCCTTCATAGGTTATAATCTGAACTTTGAACTTTATCCAGTAACAGACCAGCAGCCAGTGAAGGTACTACAAAAGGGGAGTTATATGATCCCTGTAGCCAGTCCTAGTAACCATTTGGATGTAGCTCTTCTGGCCAAAAGTTTCTGAACCCCTTTCAATGGCAGCCTTGTGTAGAACTTAAGACATGTACCACCATGACCAGATCAGACATTTCTGGGAAATGGTGAAGCTGCTAGTCTTAACAGTACAAAACAAGTTCTGGCCACTGATGGAACCTGAGCCTCCAAACTTAGGGGACAATCCTAGGAGTATACCCAAACTACAAACTTGTTTCTTTAGAGGGAGTGTAGCTCCCAGCCACTAATCTGCCTTGCAACTGACAAGGAGCATCTCTATCTTTTCTTCATTAACCTTCCATTGGTTTGCCCCTGTGCAATCTATTACTGATGACAGACACCACCTTAGCATGGAAGCTGCTTCCCTGGAGTTATCTGGGAAAGGAGAAACAGAATTGGGTGTCATCAGCATACTGGTGATACCTGATGCCCAAACTCTGGACAGCCTCTCCCAGAAGTTTCATATATATCTGAAATAGCATGGGGGACACAACTGAGCCCTGCCAAGAGATTGAACAGGAGTCCCCAATACTGCCTTCTGGGTTCACCCTTCCAAAAGGAATAAAGGCTCTGTAAAACAATGCATCCAAGTCCTATCCCAGCAAGATGTCCCAGAAGGATACCATGTTTGATGGTATCAAAAGCCACTGAGAGGTCAAATAGAACCAACAGGGATACAGTCTCTTGATCCCTGTTCCTAGCACAGATCAGCCACCAAGATGACCAAAGCCATGTTCATCCCATAATCAGGCCTGAAGCTGTATTGATATGCAGCTAGATAATCTGTCCCATCCAAGAACTCCTAGAGCTGAGAGGGTTAACTGTGCTTGCAAGTCTGAAATTCTTTCCAGAATTAAAAGCATTTCCTGTCCCTGCACATAAAGAACTAGTCCCTTTATAATTTATTTTAACATTTATACTGTTCCAGATGCTTCCAAGAAGGTCCCAGATTGGTTTTAGGATGGAACTTAAATCAGGCAGCCCTCTCAGTGGAATAATTCACCCTCTGTGAAAAGAGTCCTCTCATCCATGAACCACATATACTTTTGGCCAACTGCGTGTGTATGTGCCTTCAAGTTGTCTGTTGATCCATGATAAACCTGGGGCCTTCATAGGGTTTTCTTAGGCAAGGAATACTCAGAAGTGATTTTGCCAGTTTCTTCCTCTGAAATGTAGCCTACAGCACCTGGTATTCATTGACAGTCTCCCATCTAACCAGAGCTGACCCTGCTTAGCTTCCAAGGTCAGATGGGATCTGGTGCCTTTAGAGTATTTAAGCCAATAGTAGGTGATTTTATTCTTAAAGGTTAGGAACCATTAAATTGACCTGATATTATACATATTATACATACAAAAAGCACAGGTTTTATGTGATGGGCATCCAGTTAGATGGGTGATATTATTGTTTAAATAACTATTTAGGAAATTATATATATATATCTTGGTCTTAAAATACACCATTTTGTCTCTTTAGAATTTAATGCTTAAATTTATGTTCTAATGTTTAGAATTTAATGTTCAATCTGGGCCTTTAAAGGCTGCAAGAAAACTTCACCACTATCCCAGTGAAATAATTTATCTATCAGTTATTTAATTTATATCCTGCCTTACTTCCAATATGGGAACCAAGGGGGCTTACAATATGAATTTAAACAAACTGCAGTTAAAACAGTGGCCAATACAACAGTTTGAAAGACAGTTAAACAATCATATTAAAAACATTAATTTAAAACACTTTTAAGAGAATGCTAAAATGGTAAAAAAACCCAACACACTCCAGTTACAAGACCTTGTGATTCAGACAGTTAACACTTGAAAGCCTGAGTGCACAGAAAGGTCTTTGCTTGCCAGTGGAAAGAGAGCAGACAGGGTGCCAACCTAGCTTCCCCCAGCAGGGAGTTCCACAGTCTGAGAGCAGCCACCAAGAAAGTTCGTTTCCATGTCCTCACCAAATGTGCCTATGATGGTGACAGGACTAAGAGAAAGCACTCCTTTGAGGATTTTCAAACTTGGGCATGCTCATATTGGGAGATATGGTCTTTCAAAGAGTCTTGATTTAAGTACCATACTGGGCTTTACAGGTCATAACTAGCACTTTCATTTGTCCCTGGAAACCAGCCAATAGCTGGTGAAGCAATTTCAACATGGAAGGTCATTTCCTCACTACACTGTTATAGTGCTATTATTCTACTTTCAACATCCTGTGGAATTCTGGGGTTTGTAGTTTACTGAGGCCAGAGAACTCTCTGGCTGAGAATTTTAAATGCTTCTCCCTAAACCACAACCCCAGGATTCTATAGGATGTTGAAAGTTGAATAATAGCACTATAGCAGTGCTATTATTCCACTTTCCCCAGGGTAATGTGGAAAGGCCCGAAATTGAATATTATCTGTAGTCAACCTGAGTCAACACTCTAGCTGCAGCCTTTTGGACCCACCAAAGTTTCTTAATAGTTTCCAAAGGCAGCCTCAAGTACAATGCATTACAGTAATCCAAACAGGAGATGAACAAGGCATGTGTCACCATGACCAGATCTGACAACTTAAGGAATGGGCACAGCTGTCAAACTAGCGTTGACTATGCCAGTACACTCCTGGCCCCTGCCATGGCCTGGGCTTTCAGACTGTGTGCAGGAATCTGGCCAAGTTATGCACTTGAGATTTCAGATTTAGTGTTATTCCATCCAGCACAGGCTGTATCCCTGTTCCCTTCTCTGTTTTTCACCTGACCAGAAGCACCTCTGTCTTGTCTAGATTAATCTTCACTCTCATCCAATCTGTTATTGACAGCAGACACTGGGTTAGTGCTAAGATAACTTCTTGGAATCAGATGGAAAACAGGTATAGAGTTGGGTGTTATCAGCCCATGGGTAACACCTTGTCCCAAAAATCTAGATAACTTCTATTGGTTTCATGTAGATGTTGAATAGCATGGGAGACAAAACTGAGCTCCAAGGAACACCTGCATGCAAAAGGAATTCTCTCTTCCTGAAAATGTAAATTGTTCCTTGAGCAGAAATGGCTTTCCTTTAAGAAAAGATAAACCTTGTAATGTACTAATGTAGAAGTGTCAGTTGTGTGTCCCTCTAGATGCTGTTGAGTCCAAATCCCAGTATCTCTAGCCAATATAGCCGATAGTGAAGACTGTTCAGAGTCCTTGCAATTGTGTATATAACTAAAGGAATCTCCTCAGAGAAGGTTTTGACCCCAAGGGAACTGACTTTTGGTAAACTGATTTATTGCTTTCATATATCATTGCTAACAGACTATTTTAAAGACTACTGCCAAACACTTGAAATGCCTATATCATCTCACAGAGCTCTTTGAAGATTTATGGCCAGGATCACCATTTGCATCTTTCTGTATTCTATTAGGTTGTATGTTACTCCTACAGCTCTGTAACTATATTTATAAAACTCTGCCTTTAATATCACTATGGCCATTTCCGCTCTATACTGTTAAAGTGCTATTATTCCACTTTCAACATCCTGTGGAATTCTGGGGTTTGTAGTTTACTGAGGCCAGAGAACTCTCTGACTCAGAATTCTAAATGCTCCTCCCTAAACTGCAAACCCTAGGATTCCACAGGATGGTCATTTCCTCACTAGCCTGTTATAGCGCTATTATTCCACTTGCAACATTCTATGGAATCCTGGGGTTTGCAGTTTCGAGCAATCCCCAGGATTCCATAGAATGTTGCAAGTGGAATAATAGCGCTATAACAGGTTACTGCAGAAATGGCCGATGTTGAAAGTGGAATAATAGCATTATAACAATGTAGCAGGGAAATGGCTGTATCAATGCATCTTTCTTGGATTGAGCTCCATGAAAACTCATGCTAAGATATAAAGTCTTAAAAGTGTTGTTAGATTCCTTCATCCTTTCTTTATTTTAACTTTTTAATCACAGGCAGTCACAGAGGATGACAGAGTTTGCAGCTGAACAACATCTAAAGGGTCATACACAGCCTGTTCATGATGGTATTATGACACTGGAAGCTTTATTTTCTGTTCTTCTCTTCATGATCCCCAACATATATTTGCCTTTTTCAGAAATGGCACATGCTGGCTTGATGTTTTCATTGAGTTGTTCATGCAAAGTCACCCACTCCGATTGCATCAAGTTATAGGTGAAGATAGGAATTTTTGCCCTAGTGTGTGTTACTTTACATCACAGCTTGGGAAAAGTTACATCTTGTGAGTCCTCCAGTCAGCACAGCCACTGAATCCTGCTCCTAGATTGTCAGTTGTCAGTCCTTATTTCCAGTTATCTCCCAAGGATGGATTTTTTCCCCTCTTTCTCCCTCCACCCCCTCCATCTCTAGTAAAATTTTGTACAGGAGATTTAAATTTCCTTTTTAACAGCTTTATTATCTGGGAAGGAAAATAAAAAGTAGTCAATTTGCCAATGATAGCACTGAAGATTGCTAATGAATGAATGTATAAAATAGGTGGGCAGATTTGGTGCAATTCCAAGGGGACCCACAAATTATGCTTCACACAGAATTCTTAAACTAATCATCCTTCACTAATTCAACCAGAAATATGTCACAAAATGATTGACAATGGATGATTCTCTGCGCTGCATTGGCTTTAGAGTTTTGCAGTTTGCTATCATATTCCAGAATAAACTAAGACCCATCATCGATAGTGAAGTTCCATGGATCCATACCCACAACCTATAGCCAGAATTGGTTCATATTGTGCACATAGGTACACTCCCTTAGGTCTGTGGTTCTACCTTTTTTGGCACTATGCAACAGATGTATTTAGCTCATGGTTGCATCAATGGAGTTCAACAAGTGCAACCATTTTATTCTTAGTCCCAACCAGGGTGGACCCATTAAATCAATTGGATTTACCTCTGTGTTGACTCATGATCCAACAATTGTTTGAATGGGTTTACTCTAGCTGGGACTAATCAATAGAATTCCTGTCATGCAACTATACATTAATCAATGGTGCATAATTGTTCTTGAGTGACTTCAGTGTACCAATTTCATCACTGGGATTCAAGAAACAGCCACTGTGCATTCCCCATGATAAGCAGACACAGTGACGATTGCAGAAAGTCAGTTTTTACCAGAAGGATGGTGTAGCACAACCACCATGTACCTATGTGAGTGTGGATTTATACTAGGCAAGCATGATGTAGCGATCTTGCCCACATCCAGTATGAAATGCATTTGTATTTCAAGTTAGGGGCTTCTAGGCACTGACATGTATACTGAAGATGTATAAAAAGGAATCTTGTCGCACAGAGAAGATGTTTGTAGTATAAGCTTTCATAGGCTCTGTCTACTTCATCAGATACATGGAAAAGAGCCTCTGTGGAAAGACATTTATATCAATGGATAAAGTTAATTCAAATGGTAATAGAAATAGAAAACATGTGACAAGTGACAAGTTCTTTTCCAACTATGGTCATAAAGACCAGTTACACAACAAAGGTGGCAGACAGGAACTACATCATGCCAAGATGAGTAGGTGGACATATGAATAATGAAGGAAATTCTTGATCTGGATTATAGATAAGGATTCAGGGCCAGGAAAGTGATATAATAAAGTAGACATTGTAACCCTACTAGCAGACCTCCTCCCGGGGAGTTTAATTTTAATATTAAAATGCATCCAAGCCAGAGGTGACCGGGCTGGTGTGTAGACAGTCAGGCTAGCGATCAGACAAAAGATCAAAGACCAGAAACTTCCCCTGTCACATCTCCATAGGAAACCTTCGAAAGGCACATAAGCACAGGTAATGGGCCATCAGTCACAATAATACTTCAAGGAGATTGCCTGATTCCCCCCGGAATGCTTGAAACAAAGAGAGACATAGCAAAGCAAAGTCCAGTTATACAGTGCGACCATCATGCAGCCATCAAGCAGCTATCACGCAACATTTATCCTTCAGTTTTGACCATTATCCTTTCCAGGAAGAGGGTCTGCCTCTAAAATATGTTTCACCCTATAACTAGAACCCCTTCGTTGAGACTCCATTTTGGAGCTCTCCCATGCTTGACTAGCGGACCATCACTCTGTTAATTGACTCCCCTCCACCTCCCTCCCTGTACTGAGTTTTTCTCAGCTTGTCTTTTTCCCCCTGCCAAGACTTCTGGACAAGTACAATATCACTCTTTTTACATTCCCTCTGTTTTTTCCTGATCTATTTTCACCTCTTTCCATCTCAATAATCCTTGTGTGCTCATGAGAGAGATTGCCTCTGAGTGTGTGTGTGTGTGAAAATATTTTCTAATAAAATATCTTAATTGAACTTTTAGCCTAGTTCTTCCATGATCTGACTCCGTAGACATTGGGTTAGAAGGTCTCACTAAGTGTTGCCCTGCCCTCTGGATTGTTAAAAACCAGTGCTCCACTAATTTCCCCAACTTTGCAATTTTGGAGCTAATCAAGGTGTCACCAAGAGGACCCCTAGAAGTCAGAGTAACAACATCCAAGTCCAGAGGAGGGCGACCAAAATGGTGAGAGGCCTGGAAACCATGTCCTATGAGATTAGACTTAGAGAGCTGGGTATGTTTAGTCTGCAGAAGAGAAGGTTAAGAGGGCACTTGATAGCCATGTTTAAATATTTGAAGGGGTGCCGTGTAGAGGAAGGAGAGGGCTTATTTTCTGCTGCTCCAAAGACCAGGACAAGGAGCAATGGATTCAAGCTGCAGGAAAGGAGATTCCACCTGAACCTCAGGAAGAACTTCGTGACGGTCAGGGCTGTCTGGCAGTGGAATATGCTGCCTTGGAGTGTATCGGAGTCTCCTTCCTTGGAGGTTTTTAAGCAGAGGCTGGATGGCCATCTATCGGGAGTACTTTGAGGGTGTTCCTGCATGGCAGGGGGTTGGACTGGATGGCCCCTGTGGTCTCTTCCAACTCTACATTTCTATGATTCTATGAACATGAGAAGCTGCTTGTGGCTGAGATGTCAACTAGTATTATAAAGATGTAGTGTGACAGAAACCATTGTTTCTTTTCAAACCATTGTTAATGGACTGGAGTCTGTGGATATATCCTGTTTCAGCTGTTTCTCTTTCCAATTTCCTTTTGAAGTTGTTCTGTTCGAGGACTACCACTGAGAGGTCTGAGACAGACTGTCCAGGTTAAAGTGTTCTGCAGCTCGTTTTTGCATACTCCTAATTCTAATATCTGATTTATGTCCATTTACCCTCTAGTCAAAAGACTGGCCTGCTTGCCTTAGGTAGAATGCTGATGGGTATTGTGACAAAGGGTGGTACATATCACATTAAATGATGAGCAACTGGAAGCCCTTCTAATATTCTGGATGGTGTTATTAGATTCTCTTGATGATGTTTCCTAATTAGACATCTGGGCAGAATTGGCATTTGGGTTCGTGGCAAGAACTTGTTTCAGTCTTCCCATCCATGCTATGTGTCCTACTGTGGTGAGTAGATGTTTGGGATTTTGGGGCTGTCTGTAGGCAGGCGTTATTGCTATCCTTATTACTTTTCAATTACCTTTTAAAAAAGAGGCCTGGATGCTTTAAGCCACTGGGCTATGGTAGAGAGCACACTTATCTCCCATTGATATCCTTGTCATCTCAACTGTATTCCATTCCACAGTTCTCAAGGCTCACTATTAGGGATGCAATTCTTTACTAATTTTGTTCTCAAAGGAAGCCACACATTTTTGCCAATTTCCATCCTGCAGTGAAGAAAGTCTTTGAAAATTGTACAGTGTTTGAAGACTGTTTGCAGTTTGGGACTCGTATTACTTTTTAGTCATTGTTTCCAAGCTCGGATTTCTTAAATATTAGGATGTTGCTCAGACAAACTTCATAACAACCCAGGACTCAGAATCAGAACTTTCCTGGAGATGCTTCTATTCAGAAGGAGGCCAAAGGAAACTCCTGAGAATCTTGCACCTGTTGCCTGAGCTAGACTTGCACAGCTAATATAGAGATCCTCAGTCCCCTTGGTTGTTAATCTGGGAACTTGGCACAAACGTCCAGCATTTTTACTGTGCACAGATGCTCTGTCTTTCTTCTTCCAAGGCATGTTTGGCTTGCTGGAGGTTATTTCTATGAGTCCCTTGAGTGTGCAACAGAGAGACCTAATGAGTGTGAACCAAGAAGAAAGCTTCTTTTTTATTGCTGTGTAGGAAGGCTGTCAGATTTGTGTGTCATCAGCTAGCATAAAGGAATGATGGATGGGCACCAGTGTACAGGACATCAGCAGTCCTTGTAGACAGCCACCAGCATCTTACCTTACCCCAAGGAAACATGTCTGCTTGACATAAGTGCAGCCTGGACTGTGCTACCAAGAAGTACAACTTATTCAACATGGTGGGCTGCTATAGGATGGAACTGTATAGATTACCCAGGGAACCAATCAAATTCACAGCTCTAGGATGGGGCAATGACGAATGCCTCAGGTAGCTTTAAAGGGGTCAGTTGATACATCTATAGGCCTGTCAGCCATTTTCAGCAACAATGTCTAAAATGGCCTTTTGTACAGTGATGTAGAGGCAAATCTGGAAGTCCACATCATTGCAATCTCAACAGATATGTCTATTCTAATGGTTTTCATTCTGTCTGTCTTTGAATGTGAACTTTTTGTACATTTCTACTTATTAGGGAAGTCAGTAGTCTGTCCTTGCAAGTGAGGACAAATAATTTCCACAGTTTTCTTTCTGTCACAGATAGAACAAATATGTTTATATAGTTCTTGCCTGGTATCTATATATCTTGAAACGTTGCAGGAAAATATTCTGCACAGAAATGCTTGTGGCTTTTTGAGTGAGAATTGTAGGGCTTTTGCACAAAAGACACTGTTTCCAGATGTCCACGTGGAAGTCAGAGGCAATAGTGGATGGTGGGTCCAATGCCAGTGGAGTGATGAATCCAGTCCAGGTTTTGGGTATCTTTGAAGGAGCTGTCTGCAGTGCTGAATTACTTGGAACAAATGGCTCAGCACTTTCCAAAAGTCTGAACCAAAATCTGAAATGGATTCACCACTCTCTTGACCTGGAACCCACCAGTCACCACTAGGTCCATAAATACTTTGCTAAAGGCAGCAGATGTTTAGTGGACTTGCTAGGGGCACCTGTACTGAGCAGAATCCTGGAACAGATTCATCTTTGGGGTGATCTAGAGGGTTCTTTTTATATTTTCTATTGACTTCCTAACCAGCACTAAAATTAATGGACTCACTCTAGTTCAAAATGGGGCAGCAGATAGATATATAACTATATGTAAGTCTAAACTGTCCCCGTTTCTTGAAGGAAAAGTCTAATTAAGCCATGTGCTTGAAAGCTCCAGGGACTGAGTTGAGCACATACTTAGCAAAAGCAACAGAAGTGATCCACAGGTGATCTTGAAAATGTCTATCCATTTCCTTGCAATGTGTTTAAAAATAAGAATGGTCTGATGGATTGATCTGACATCACCATCTCATCCATCAATGGTCTGTTGACTTGGAAATGCAGCAGGGAATGTCGTTTATCACTGGAGAGTATCTTTGGCTGTAATGAAGGTCAAAGAATAGGAAAATGTATTTATATGGGCTGAGACCCTATACTGGAGTTCCGTAGCATAAACCTCCACCTCGTACAAAGATATGCATTAATTGTGCTACACAACCTTGTATTGAACCACAACAAACTGAATCATACTAAATGTCAATGGAAGGCATAACAAAATGGGCATGCACCATTTTCAGTGCTCATCCATGTGCAATGCATTTCCATGCAAAAGCTGCATAGCATGCACAATTCTGCTCCAGCAGTTTTGAACTCAGTGCAGCAGTATTGCACCAATGAAAGAAATCCAACTGTTTCTATTGAAGAACCTATACAGGTATAGAAACCAACAGTATTCCAATAACAGAGTTTTGACCAGCTCCAACACTAGCCAGAATAAGTAATACCACAACTCTTTGCTGCCTATAACCTGTTCTTTTAAAGTCTGCTCCTTTATACAGAAGTCTTGGGGAGAAATATATCAATATCTAGATACACATCATATCCAAATCATTAACAAAGCTTTTGGGAGTTCATGTTCAGCTCTGGTCTGTTTTGGATGAAATCTGCTTCAAATCAGACAACTTGCAAATATCTCCAAATCAGCCTAATTTGTTCCAGCATTTGGCTGAATCCATAGTATGCTGTTATAAGAAAGACTGTGGGTCCAACATCTGATCATTGGTTCCTTCCCTCTCAACCAGGCAATGGCAGCTGATGCTCCTAATGTCAGCAGATCTGATCCAGGTTTCATGTTTCACTTGAAAGGAGGTATCCAAGGTAATATCCCCAAATTAGGCTCAGTACCCTGGATAGGTCCTTTAATTGGGCCTTAACTTGGATTGGATTAACCTGTTATCCTGATTTCTGGGGTCCCTTAGGGGACGCTTTAATGTGCTCCACATGATAGGGAATGGAAACTTGATAGAGCACAAGCAATAGCAAAGCGAGAGACAGGGTAAACTAGTGGGGTCTTTATACCCAGTTTTTATGGGGTCAGGCCCAGCCAAAAACCAAACAAAGATGTCCAATAAATGATTTTATTGAATGAAAGTCTCATGCATCAATGCAATCACTCACACGCTCACTCAAGACCTATTAAGAAGCATGGAGTGGAAACTGGATAGGGGAAATATTGAAGAGATCATAGTTGGGGTGATACTACACCTTTTCCTGAAGTCCTTGGTCCGGGGAAAAATAGCAAATGAAGTAGAGCTCAGCACGGAGAGGGCTGAGGGAATTACTCGACAGACAGAGAAATGGTCTGTTGGTATGACTGGAAGTTATCCAAAGAAACTCTCAAAAACTAGGTCTATTTTTAGGGGAAAACGTACCTTGAGGGCAAATCTTCTCCTGGGGAGAACAATGGCTGTTGCAACAAAAAGGAAGCTCCACAATGGCAGTTCCTTTTGCATGATGGGATTACGAGGTGTTGCCAAAGTTTCAAGATCTTTGGTTGCATTGGGTTGTGGTATGAATTTATGTAGATGGTCCCTGCCTGATAGGATTTTACTGCTATCAGTGCTCAACTTGGGGTAAACAGGCTAATCCCCTCAAGTTGGCTTCTCAGAGGCTTAGGACCATTTGTCTACTGTGGGTTTGCACAGCTTGAGGTCTCCTGGGGCTACGTGATGGAGGATTGTACTGGCCTGATCTGGTGTTTGATGGTTCAACTGTTGCTGCCTACGTGCTCACCCTGGTGACCTCTCTGGTATGTTGAATCATATTTAATATTAAAATTGTAGACCCTATAATAGGGTGTACCAGTGGGGTAACAAACCAGCCTGCTGACATTGGCACTGTCATGTCCCAGGAAGACCAAGCAGTCAATTAGCAAGGTGGCAGAGCAGAGTTTACTCATGAAGGCAGAGTGGGGGTAGTCCAAAGAAAGTTCAAGTTTCAAAGCAAACAAATCCACAAGGCAAATTTGAATCACCATCAAAAAAGCGGAGGTCTAAGATAGTCAAGATTCAAGAGACCACAGCACAAGAATTCAACCACTGGGAAGATCAGTTGTCGATCTTGAGAGGGATGGACCAGCTGTCTGTCCTTTATCCACTAATGACATTGCCACAAGTGTTCTCTCATTAAAGCTTATTTGTTATTTAAATAAGCTGAATGGTGGAGCCCTTCTTTCTGGCGTCATCTCTTGCATACGGTAAGAATTTGTGTTGTTTCATCTTCTGATACTTGTTCCCCCTGCTCAGGCCCCTGTTGTTGGTTGTTATCTTCCACTGAGCAAGCTTCTCGGGAAACTTCTGCCTCAGATTAAGAATCCTCCTCCTTACTGTCAGGGTCTCCAAGCCAGAGCATGACAAATACAGCCAGCCTCTACTGATCAGCTCCACACACCTGTTTCAATCTTCACACTACCTCCTCAATTTTCAGGCTGCTACTGGTACAGGTGAAAGAACCTAGATTTTTATTCCACTTTCATGGAGATAGAAGACTTGGAATAAAGAATGGGCTGAGCAACAGGTGGCCACAGGCTGTGCAAAGCTCTCAGCCAATATTCTGCAGGCCCCAGTCTCCCACCATTACTATTGAATTTTTGGAATGCAGTAGCATGGATAGGGATAGGGAAGTCCATGACTTCCTTTAAATCAGAATTGTGCTCTCCAAAGTACAATTCAGCTTCAAAACAAGGCTGTAAGCAACTGCCTGCATGCCTGTTTCAAAAGTGGAAACACTCTTTCTCTTTCCACCATGCTGTTAAAATTCATCCATGCAGTTTATGTTCTAGTCTGCAAGCCCAAAATGACCATCCCCAGTGTGACACACATGGACATTGATAACATTCGTCCAGGGAGGAGTTGCCATTAAGACTCATTTAAGACATATTATTAATGCATCCTTCAGAGAGGGCAATTTTCCAGCTTGTTTAAAAGAAGCGATTATACGGCCGCTTCTAAAAAAAAGCCCTCCCTAGATCCCCTGGATATGAATAATTATAGACCAGTCTCCCATCTCCCATTTTTAAGCAAGGTGATCGAGATGGCTATTGGTCTTCAGCTCCAAGCTGCCTTGGATGAAATAGATTATCTAGATCCATTTCAAACTGGCTTCAGGGCAGGATATGGAGTCAAGACTGCCATGGTTGCCTTAGTGGATGATCTTCACCTAGGTATTGACAGGGGAAGTGTGGCCCTGCTAGTACTCTTGGACCTCTCAGCGGCTTTCGATACCATAGACCATGGTATCCTTCTGGAACGCCTGAGAGGGCTGGGGATCGGGGGCACTGCACTTAAGTGGTTTCGGTCCTATCTCTCAGGTAGATACCAGATGGTGATGCTTGGGGACAGCTGCTCCTCAAAAAAGGAGCTCAAATCTGGCGTCCCTCAGGGTGCCGTCCTGTCCCCAATGCTATTTAACATCTACATGAAACCACTGGGAGAGATCTTCAGGAGGCATGGAGCAAGGTGCTATCAGTATGCTGATGATACCCAGATATATCTCTCCATGCCTCAGATAATAGCATCAACTAAGGGTGGCATCTCACCTCTAAATGAATGCCTTGAAGCAGTAATGGACTGGATGAGGAAAAAGAGACTGAAGCTGAATCCAGATAAGACGGAGGTACTCGCTGTTAAGGGCCCTAGCCCAGGTTTGTCAACCTGTTCTAGATGGGGTCACACTTCCCCTGAAAGACTGTGTCCGCAGCTTGGGGGTGCTCCTGGACTCGCCGCTTCAGATGACAGCTTAAATTAATGTGGTGGCCAGGAGTACCTGTTATCAGCTTCGGCTGATACGCCAGCTGCGCCCCTTCCTGGACCTGGAACACCTAAAAACAGTGGTACATGCGCTGGTAACTTCACAGCTTGACTTCTGCAATGCGCTCTACATAGGGTTACCCATGTGCTTAGTCTGGAAGCTTCAATTAGTTCAGACTATGGCAGCCAGGTTGGTCACTGGAAGATCTAAAACTGACCATATAACACCAATTCTGAAGTCCTTACATTGGGTGCCTATTGGTTTCTGGGCACAATACAAGGTGTTGGTTCTTACCTTTAAAGCCCTTCATGGCTTGGGGCCAGCCTACCTGCGGGATCACCTTCTCCCATAAGTTCTTGGAGGAACTTACTGCAGCCAGTCATAAGTAGGTTGGCTGCGGTTACCCAGAGGACCTTCTCTTCTATCGCTCCCAAGCTATGGAATGGCCTGCCGGAGGAGATCCAGCATATTACCAGCCTTGACTGCTTTAAAAAAGCAGTCAAGACTGTTCTCTTCCAACAGGCCTTCCCAGACTAGTACTCCACCCCCTCCCACCAACTGTCCTCTTGTTCTTAATAGTTAATGTGTTTTAAGGGGTTTTAGATGGGTTGGTGGGTGGGGAGAATGGGTTATGTTTTAATTGCTTTTAATGTATTTGATGTACTGTTGTAGTACCGCCTCGATCCGTCAGGAAAGGTGGGATATAATAATAATAATAATAATAATAATAATAATAATAATAATAATAATAATAATAATAATAATATCAAGTACACAGCGGTTGTGGTAAGGGAGGGTGCACTGTTGTTACTTTTTAAAAATGTGCAAAGTGAAGAGTTACATCTCAAAATTGCAGTTGTAATGGTCACCAACTACTTTTGTGGCTTTGACATTATAACCTTTAACAAATTACAAAAAAGTAACTTTCTGAACTCTTGCTTGGCTTACTTAGGCAGGCGGTTCCACAAGAAATAGACAAGCCACAATGGTAGGAACCTCATCTGGTAAGTCCACCTCATATCTCTTCCATTACAGGTTTCTGTTCTCTTTCTCTCCCAGCTTTGAAGCCCTGGACTCCTATATACACTGTAGGCTGCCACCATAAAGATGTAAGTGATGGGCAAAATATACCTCTTCAGATGTTGTTTAGTTATAATTCCCATCAGCCCAGATCAATGGTGAGGAATGCTGGGAGCTGCAGTCCAATAGCATACAAAAGGTTGTACTTCATCCATGTCTGTCCAATAGCCTCACTGAGCAACTCCTGAGATTGTCACTCTGCCCACTGCTGCAGAGACACCTTCAGCTGTGAAAACCCCTCTCTCTGACTCTGGTAAACAGAAAAGCTCTGAGGTTCACACTTGCTAGGAAACTATGGCCTTTTCCGCACTGGGCAATTAAAACGGTGCAGAGCGACCTCCAACGGAGGTCTTCTACACCGTAGAGTGGACTGGGGCGGACTACTTTTTGTAATTCTATGCCTCAGTCCACTCCGGAGCGACCGGAACTGGTTGCGCAGCGTGTTTTTTAAAAACCTCTTTTTAGAGGTTTTTAAAAAGCATGGAACGCGTGACTCCGTGTTGCTCCGTTGCTGCACTCCGGTCCAGATTTGCAGGCGCGTGCAAGTGTGTGCCTGCAGATCTGCCGGGGATGGGCTTTAGGCTGGCGAGCTTCTCTGGTTGGTGGAGAGCCTCCACCAACCGGAAGCCACCATTTTGGATGCCGGAGCAGTGCAGAGCGACGAGCTCGCACTGCTCCTCATCCTGACGGACTCACCTGGATAGAGAAGAAAGCCGGTGAGTCCCGTTTTTGCCCGTTTATTTTCACACATGTGGAAAGGGCCTATAAGAATGGGGAATTAGTTGTATTTTTCTCATCCCAAAGAATGTGTTTCAGGCACTAGTATGAATAAGGATCTTGGTACTTCTCCGATTAATGGATGATAAATGATTTAGAATCCACCGCAAACGTAGCTGCAGGCGATCTTCAATTCTCCAGAGAGGATTATCCAACAAAGATATTTCATTTATAGCTTTTTCCCCATTCCATCCGTGACTAAGAGCAAATGTTTAGCACTCTCTCCCTTTCTACCCTTCTCACTCATCTCTTCCTAGAAACTTCTGTTGGTTCACGAGAAGGATGGTTTTGGGACAAGAGTTCTTCCTGAGTCTAAACAAAACCTGGCAAGAAGGACTACTGCCATTCTTGTCTGTCCACTCAGCTTGGGCAAAGGAAGGGTCACCAGATTTCAGGGCTTGGCCCTGAGTCTCCAGTTTTCATAAGTCATCTCCAGGAAGAAGACAAGACTCCAAATTCATCAACTGAGGGAGTCAGCTCTGGGCAAAAGGAAAGAGCTAGGTGAGCATCTCCATCTTACCTAGCAGCTAACCTTTTTCTCTTGATTTCCAAAAAAGAAAAATTGTTGTTCTTGTTGTTGTTATCTTTATTTGTATCCTGCTTTCCGCCCAACATTAGGCCTCAAGGCAGCCTCAAGGCAGCTTACATATTAAAACCATGCAATTTAAAAACTTATAAATAGTATATATTAAAATAGAATTAAACAACAGAAGAATTAAAACAGCTAAAGAGAAATTAAAACAAGCAATTAAAACTAAAACAGTACAACACCCCCTAGCCTGTTCTTTAAAAACTTTCTATATTTAAATGCCTGTCTAAATAAAAAGGTCTTTGCTTCTTGCCAGAAGAACAAGAAGGAGGGGCCATTCTGGCATCCCTGAGAAGGGAGTTCTAGAGTCTTGGGGCAGTCACGGAGAAGGCCCTCTCTTGTTTCCCCACCAACTGTGCTTGCAACAGTGGTAGGACTAAGAGAAGGGCTTCTCCTGATGATCTCAGAGCCCAGGCTGGTTCATACCAGGAGATACGGTTTATCAAGTAGCCTGGACCTGAGCCATATAGGACTTTATAGGTCATAACCAGCACTTTGAAATGTTGCCAGAAACAAACCGGCAGTCAGTGGAGCTGTTTCAACAGGGTTTTTATGGTTTTTATAACCTGTACTAGTTAACAGTCTGACTACAATTCTTGGAACCAGCTGAAGTTTCCAAATACTTTTCAAAGGCAGTACCATATAGGTATGATCTCCTTGTGGGTGTCTCTGTTTGAATGACATACTGTGAGCAACTTCAATTAATACACATTGCATAGTGCTTAATGAAACCACCAGGGCACATATCACTGTGTCTAGGAGGATCCTGAAGAGGCATTTCTAAGTGAAGACAACCCTAGGCAAAGGAGATTTTTAAGAATGACTGGGCATCTCTAGGCTCTATAGCAAGGATTATGAAAGTGGCACTGGCTCCTCAAAATCTGGTAATTTCCTTTCCAAAATGCAATTTTACCAACCGCCCTCCCCCCTGCATTTTTTAGTCCCAGTACTGACTTTTTCCCCAAACGGGAACTAAAAGGGAAGTTGACATCTGGTTTAGTGTTTGACCTCACAGATCACAGCAACAGCAGTACTTCAAAAGGTTGTCAAGTGTTGTGTAACCCAGGAGAATCCTATGAGACACAGGGCAGTTGTCAAAGTCCTAACTTCAATATTCTTTGTGTGTGGCAATCTGGAAAACTGAAGTCAAGCAATCATACGGCAAAGAAGCCCAAACTTTCCAGTATTTGGCATATGTGCTGACTTCAATCAGAACTGTCCAGAGCCAGTTACTCTAATGTAACAAATGATCCATTTGTAGACTTGGAAAATCTCAAACTACTTATGATCCAAGTGTTTGATACATTAGCTCATCCTATTAGCCACAGAAGCTGCTGGAAAGTATTAGAAGTGCTCATGCCCAGAGAGACAAGAAGCTGAAAAATCTCTACAGCTCAGAGAACAGCAGCCAAGTTTCTAACTCCATGTGATCACAACAAAACAGAAAGCTAGATAACAAGTTAGATCTTTGGTCCATCTAACCCCCTGTTGTCAAATCTGACTGGGCACAGCTCTCTAGGTTTTCAGGTGGGATTCCTTTCTAGTCCCACCTGGAGATCCCTAGTGGTTTGTCATCCAAATACTAAACAGGCCCACCTCACTTAGTTTCTGAAATCAGGTAAGATCAGGTATGTTCTAGGCAGTATGCTGGTTATAATTGCAAATGCTTACCCTCATTAGTTCCCAGTTTGTTTCCCAGTGCAATTCCAAATGCTAGTCTTCTGGACCTACAAAGCTTTACATAGCCCAAAACAAAGAACCACCTTGTGGCATACACATCTTCCTTTCTAATGCTATTGTCACCAGAGGTCCTAACCAGAGTGTATCCACCTTTCCAGAAGAGATGAGTAAATACCAGGAACAGAGATTGTTCCATGTTGTATGTCTCTTGTGAAAGGACACTTGCTTTACACTTCCTCTTTAAGCCAGGAGTAGGAAATCTGTAGCTATTCAGAAGTTGTCAGGCTGCAGCTCACCTCCTTGCTGAACATTGGCACTGCTGGCTGGGTCTGCTGGGAGCAGAACTCTAACAAGATGTTGAGGACCATAGGTTCCTCACTGTTGCTTGAGATGGTGGGTCAAACCCAGCTTTGTTCTTTCAGTTTCTTGATGACTATTATCAGTGTTGGAATTCACTTTCTTGGTATTTGGGGTTGTGGTAGCAGACATAAATGCAGAGGAAGATGTTCCATTGAACACTGCAGGACCCACTTTCAATTAAGCATGCATTAGATGTTAAGTAAAGATGGAAGCATTGGCTGATAGTATTTCCTTCCTCCTCCACACTTCCCAGACAAGGGGAAATGGGAGGAGGAAAGAAACCATGTTGCAAATACCAGGGAAAAGCTGTACAAAGTTTTCACCACTGTGTATTCTTTCCCAATCAGATTTCCCAAGTACCACCCAGGAGATGAATAATTCCAAAATTTGTTTCCACCCCTCTCACATTTGTTGCTGAATTGTCAGAAGCAAAACCTTCAAACCATCCCAGGCCTTGAGATGGAGAGAACCTTCTGTTTAATTATGTTTGAACGTTTTTATTTATGAGTTTTTGACTATGTCCTTTTTAATCTGTAAGCTTCCTTGAGTCCCAACCCAGGAAAAAAGCAGGGCACAAATAATAATAACAATCATCATCATCATCATCATCATCATCATCATCATCATCATCATCATTAATAATTTCATAGTCATAATGATGATCTGCTCAGGGGGATAGTGAAATGCAGGGGCTCTACATGATATTTCCCAGAGATACCAAGAGACTAAAAAAAAAAATGCAGGTACCTGTTTAGATTCATAGCAATCAAAACCAGTTCTAGTTTTTATTGCTACACAAAACAAGACTTTCTTTAAAAAATGCAGTTAATTTCCTTTCAAGATCCTGCCAAAGACATGAAATACTTTGCATTGCTACAGAGATAGCTCACAAGAATGAGGACTGTACATAAGCTCAAGGGGAAAAGCAGTGCCTAAAAGAGTGAAAGATGGCATTGTTTTCCTTGCTAACCAAAAAGTCCTAACATTTTGATCCTGCAGCCCTCCACTATGTGTGTTGTTACCTTTTGAATTCAGTTAGTGGTGGCCAGAGGCTTCCATGACAGGGTGGTGGTGAGTCCATTCCAGGTTTTCATATGAGCTTTCCAAGATTCTGAACCTAGAACCTAAAGCGGATCTACCTCTCCCCTGTCATGGAAGCCACTAGCCACTAATGAATATTGCCAAAGATTTTTCTTCATCAGTTTGCTTACATCTTCTAACAGTCCTAGTCTGGAAAATCAATGGCAAGGAATTTCAGGAGTTGTAGTTAAACAGCAGCCGTAAGGACACAATTTTCAGTCCTAGCTAAAGGTTTATGTGTTTGGTTGTAATTGCAAATCTGGTTTACATCTCAAATGATACAAGGCAATGACTTTAAGAGTTGGGAACATACCCTCAAATAATCATTAGCTATACATTTGTCTTGTGCTGCAAAGTTCTTTACAAGACAGTAGCTTTCTTTCCCAGTTTCTATTCAGACTGTCACTTGCAATGAAATATGATTTCATTTTATTTTCCTAAATATGTTATGTTTACCTCCACTACAAATATTTCATACACACACATATAAGTTTGAACAGGTTTTTTCTAAATCACTAATGTCATATACAGAAATAAAAATAAAGAACAAAAAACAAATGTTATGAGCAATATTAATGCTTTCTTGAGGTTTGGCTGTAATATATTATTTAGCTCAATATCTCCCATGATGGCAGAATGAATATCACGCTACACTTAATTTTTGACGACAATTTATACATTAAAAATAAATTGCAAAATCCCCAGTGGGTTCCAGCATGTTGACGCATTTTATATTAAGGACAGGAATGGGAATGACTGCTAACTTTTTAAATGAGAAAAGAGCAATCATTAGTAAGAACTGGTTTGTTGACACAAGAAAAAAATTGTGGAAGTACTATTCCCTTTTCTGAATATTCACCTGTCAAGTTATACCATTGCTCCTTTGTCTTTGCGGCTTGCAGTCTCAATGCTGTCAACAAAATTCCCTTTGTTCCCTTTCTCCTTTTATAACCTTCTGCTAAAAATATGCTGTGTCTTCTTTTGAAGCATAACCAGAACTCCTTACCTTTGACCTCTGTCTTTGACCATGATCGCTGGCCATAATTGAGAACACAACAACAACGTAACTGGGCCAAGCAGCTGAGAGTCCCATCCCTGCCCAAGGAAGACGTTTAAACTAGGGCAACATTTTCATTGTTGACCTTCAAAAGTCTTCCTTGTTTCCTACAATACTTAGCTGCCTGGCCCCTGACCTCTTTTGTCTCTCTGTGACTTCAGAGAAGTTGAGCCAGAAGAAGACACAGATATCTGTGATAATGGGCTGCCATTATCTGGGCAACACTGCTGAAGTGTGTGGCTCACTTCCAAAGGGGTGATGATATGATGGGTTGTTGTTGCTTCCAACTCATGGTGACTCTAAGGCAAACCTATCATGGGGTTTTCTGGGACTGAGAAAATGTGATGTGCCCAAGGTACTCACTGGATTTCCATGGCCTCATGGGGAACTGAACCCTCATAGTCCAACACTCAAATCACTAAACAACACTTGCTCTTCATTACCTGCTATCACCAGGATCATTACCTGCTACGAACTAGGATTATTCCAACTGATTCATTCATTACTTATTCATTTACTTATTTTCAGCATGTATGTACCATCCACTCAATAGAGTTCTTGGGTCAATTTATAGCAAATAGAAAAAAAGTCAAAGCATAAACAGATTAAATAAAACCGGCAAAGTTTTGTTGTTGTTTTTTTAAAAAAAGTCCCACTGATGAAAATGAAACATTGCTGATGAAACAATATTGAATCTTAAAATGACACTTAAAATTTCTTGAAAGTGTCCAGGAGAATAAAATAGTAGCTTTCTCCATGTGGTAAAACATCTCCTGTGCGGATATGAGACTTCTTGAGAGTCTGTAACTCTCTCCTTGACAAGACTAGTGGTTCCAGTATCAGTGGAGTCAGAGGCGTACAGACCGGGGGGGGCAATGAGGGCGGTCTGCCCTGGGCGGCAATTTTGGGGGGGTGCCCCATGTGATGCAGCCATACCCCTGCGCAAGGCAGCCACATCCCTGTGCAATGCAGCCATGCCCCCATGCGATGTGGCCATGCTTCCACGCGATGCGGCCATGCCCCCACATGACCTGGCCATGCCCCCGCACAATGTGGCCACGTCCTTACCCCTCTGCTCCCCTCGCACCACCCCTCCACCAAAACTCCAGTTATGTGGCTGAGTGGGGTCATGAATCACATTCAGTATAAACTTTAAGGGTGCAAGATGTGGACCCCCTAAATAGATTAAGCACCTTTAAAGTTCACATTAACACCCAAGTGGATTCACCAGTCCATCAATAATGGAGCTGCCAGCTATTACTGCCCCTTCCATCTTCTCTCAGAATATGCTTTTCATTTGGGGATGATGAAAAGATACTAGATTGTAGTATAGATATAAAGGCTAGGGACCCTGAGAGTTGTAGTCCAAAAAAGTGGGGTTTTTTTCAAGCTGTGCTCCAAATTTTGCCAAAGGACAAAATAAAATAAATCTGTTAGAATAACATACTTAAGGAGCAGCTGGGAGAGAAATGCAATTGTAGGGTCTGAATTGCTCGGTATTGTAGTAGAACATTACATTTATCATACTACTTTATGCATACATGTAATATAAGAGTAATTATAGTATGAGTATGAACGTAGATAAATTCTATGTAATCTTTTATAGCAGATTTGGAATAAGACTAATTAGGTACAATTATTTTATTGAACTATGAAGAAATATAACACATAAGGCATCAAGAATCATTCTCTGGGAGTTGGAAGTCATCTGTGTAACCTTTTTGTCACCTCTGTTTTTGTGTGTTTGTGTGCTTAGATAGTTTACTTGTTTGTTTATATAGTCTGTGTTGGTATTTTTTGTGAATTTTTTCCTCCCTATATGTTGTTTTATATTTCTTAAAATTGTCTTTAATAAAAATACATTTTTTAAAAAAGAAAAGAAAAGAAACCCGTTAGTGAGAGGGACAAATGGGAAGAGGAACTGCAAAACAGACCAATAAAGACTGAACATATTTCCTGTGCCCGGGACATTGATTAAGGTCATTTTCACACTACACAGTTTAGTGCTATTATTCCACTTTCAACATCCTACGGAATCCTGGGGTTTTCAGTTTAGGGAGAGGCACTTAGAATTCTCAGCCAGAAAGCTCTTTGGCCTCAGTAAACTACAAATCCCAGAATTCTACAGAATGTTGGAAGTGGAATAATAGCTAATAGTGGTAGTAGACTGGCCTACCCAAGCCATTTTTAATTATAATGTATTTAATTATGATTTTAATAAGGACATATTTATATTGATTGGCTTCATAGAATCATAGAATCAGAATCATAGAGTTGGAAGAGACCACCAGGGCCATCGAGTCCAACCCCTTGCTATGCAGGAGCACCCATCAAAGTACTCCTAACGGATGGCCACCCAGCCTCTGTTTAAAAACTTCCAAAGAAGGAGATTCTACCACACTCTGAGGCAGCATTTTCCACTACCAAACAGCTCTGACTGTCAGGAAGTTCTTCCTGAGGTTCAAGTGGAATCTCCTTTCCTACAGCTGGAATCCATTGCTCTTTGTCCTAGTTGCTGGAGCAGCAGAAAACAAGTTTTAGTGTGTGTTAATTATAATGTCTTTTTTAATTGGTATGCTGGTTTTAATTGTATTTTAACCTTTGTTGTACCCTGCCTCAAGCTTTGAGGAGAGGTGGGTAACAAAATAAAATTCATTATTGTTGTTGGTGTTAGTGCAGAAATGACCTAAGTCTGGAAAGGTTTGGGAAGGACGGAATAGAGCGACTTAAATTCTGCACAGGAACATGTCCTAATCCCGCTTTTGGTTGCCCATTTAATATGTTGTATCTTTAACTTTCCACAGTGTCCTTAGTGAACATGACAAGTGGAGGCTGGTGGTTCTGCTACTGATCTTTATCCCCCAAATAATTTCAGCACCTTGGATAGTTTCTTTAAAGTTTTGATCTAAAACTTAAGAGTAGAGTTGCTGATATTGCAGGTCGTAACCTCCACCATTCACGATGCATACAGGAGCCTAAGCCTCTGCCCCAAAGACCATCAGCTTAATTCTTACATCCCACATCCTAGGCAGGCCTTCACTCAATGTCCCATCCTCTTGTTGGAACTGCAAAGTGGAGCTCACTTCTGCATTGCACTAAAAGAGCTTCCATGGATCACGACAACAAGACTGGAACCATGCTATATCCCTCCTATTTCCTCTCCATAGATCTTCCCTTTTGTGAAATCCGAATTTGTAATTTGAATTTGAATTTTAATAAAAAGATTTGAAAACCAAACCAAGACTGGAACCATGCAAATTCAGAGTCCATCTTCTGGCTTATGCCCAACTCTTCTGAAACCTTGAATGAAAGAACATTAAAATCCTATTCAGTGAAGCGCAACTGAGTTGAGGCTTCAGGAGTAACTCTAAACCCCTTGATTCCCAGTGTGAAGCAAATGCATAGGAAAGTGTCTTGGCATCATTTGCAAACTTTTGCCTGTCTTGAGAATGCTTTTTAAATAATCAGGTTTCTGTATGGGAAGATCTGCTGGGACTTTTATTTGTCAAATTGGATGTAAAATATATAGCAGTGGGATCCATGCCTGAATACCCTTGTGAGTTCTTTTCAAGCTATTAGGTAGGGAAATCTAGCTGCTGTTCTTGTTTTATTTCGTTTTATTTAATTTTATCCAGAGCATCTCCTGGGTCTAAACAGGACTGCTTTAACTCAAACACATCAGGCAGCCAAGCTTTGTTCTGTGAGGTTGTTTTCAAACATGAATTTCCATCCTGTGCTACATGAAGACCAATCTAAGTTCTCATTTTCCTCCCTTTCTTTCCCCTTTCTAATAGCTTCATTTACCCCATATGTATTATTCACTATTTAACCATCATTCCCTAAAGTTAACAGCACGGACACCACATGGTAGCTCTCTGATTGCCGGAAATCCAGCAAACTCAAAGATTCCAGCACCCATCATCTCTCCATTTCATTGCCATCATCCTTCATCAACTGCTGTGTCACATATCACATTTCCTTCTGCCATCCCATAGCATACGGCCCATGTTGCTTCTTCCGAGTCACACATTTATTCAAGTCTACTCAGAAATAATACTTAACTCACTGGGCTGCTGAGTGAGTCGTACCTATATCTGATTGACTGAATTACTTTTTGCTGGACTCCTACAGGTCATCCACCTGTAAAGAAATGGAATCCCCCCCACATCAAATCCAGACAGCATTTTAGCACTGCCAGAAGTCTACAATTGTTGTATATTTTATTCTTGTCTAGTCACTTCCTTCCTACCCCAAAATAATTCTAGCTAAAACTAGAGATATGCTAAATGTTTGTATCAAAGTGTTTGCTTTTGGAAGAGTAGCATCAGTGACAGTTGTTGGTTTTGTGAGGCACTGGAGAAAGAAGGACATCATCTCCTCACTGATGTCACCATTGCTTTTGTTCAGTGTCTGTTGCTATTGTGTATCTTCAAGTCTTCTCCAGCTTGTGACAACCTAAGAGGTTCTCTCAACAAGGTTTGTCCAGTGGGTTTGCCTTCCCCTGAGGCTGAGAGAGTGTGAGTTTCCATGATTGAGTGGGAATTCAAACCCTGGTCTCTCAGTATCCTAGCCCAACATGTAAATCAATACACTTTACTGGCTCTTTCAGTGGCACACTCCAGAAAATGTCAAGTAGAAGCTGGTATTTCCCCCCCACTCATTTGCTTGGAGAGGGCAGGTGACAGGAAAGAGAAAAAGGAGCAGGACCCGAAAACTGGTAGTGGATCCAGATGGGTGTCCAGTGGTGCCAGTCTCTGGTACTGGCCACCAGTTTGGGTTTAAGGACAGCATCCTGTTGGTGTTTTATGCCTACTTAAGTTCCCCTATGGAAGTTGTTGAAAAATTTGGTCTGATGTGGAGCAACCACATAGTTGATGGTTGCAGAATTGGTGCTGTGCATGGATGCACATGCGTACACAGGCATACACATGCGCACTGAGTATGAATGCACATTACTGATAGCCATTGTGCCTGGGTGAGCACACTTATTTTGTTCTGTGTTTGGTTGCACCCACCTTGGCATGGCCTTTCCATGGTGATGGGATTACATGCTCCAGTGAGATGAGATCATTGTCAGTGGTATTTTCTCCCAAGTCAGACAGGCTTTTTTCTGGGGACTAGATTAAGGTCTTGCTCAGTGTAGCATAAATATCTGCATGTGAACCTATCTTATACTGACTTGTATACCTTCTTCTCAACTTAGTGAAATTCCCCTGAGACTGTCCCCGCATGGCCATTTCCTGCTTGGGAGTAAGTAAGCACGGAGGGTTAGAGGAGAATCTGGCTACATCCATCAGTGCTGAGACTCTGGAGAACGTAGTAGATCTCAGCACTGTTTTTCTCCTTGCACATCTGGCTATGGGGATGTAGCCACACACTAAACAAGCACCCTGTGCTTATTAAATTGCTTTTAAATGAATTGGGTTTTAAGGTTACAGTTTGCTTTGTATTATAGGTAATTGTACAACCACACTCCAGAATTTTGCAGCATGCTTTGCAGAATGTTTTCTGATATTATTATCCAAGATGAACAGATACATCCTGATGCAAGTCTGCATATGTAGAGGGCCCCATGATAAGTCTTAGGTTGGTTGTGGGACATTATTTCCTCTTTTCTAGTACCCTGCAGGGCTCTCTAATTGCCTTAGAGGGTCGCCATTCTTTCTGCTTTGCCTTGCCCTTATGATCTGGCACATATATATGCTGCCTGGCTGTTGGAGATACCATAAGAATGTACGAGTTCATAAACAGGATTTGGGTTACTTTGCTCTATGGTTTACTCTGTTCCTGACTCCTTTTTCCTTCCTGCTATTGCTGGAATGCACCCACCGAGACCTTTTCAGGTCCCTAGCCTGAAAAAAAGAAAAAAGTTACCCAGCCCTAACTTACATATATGTAGCTGCCTGTGGCTGTATGGCATAGCTGTCTTCCATCTGACTGAAAATCCTAATTACCCAGCAGGCTCACCAGTTTGGGATGGAAACAGTCTGGAATGAACAGTTTTCCACTACTTCCTTATATTTCCACAAACTGCCTAAGGAGATTCTCTTGAATCTCCTCTTCAGTGAAAGATGCGGAACTTCTCTTTTGAAGGAGAGCTAACTTGGCCCCAGTGTCTAAGAACAATTTAAAGAGATGGAAATTGATGCAATATACAGTATGTTCCATCGAAGTTGCTAGTTCAACAACATCAACTTAAATATGTATCCCCAGCAAAGGAGGCGAAGAAGAAGGGGAGAACGAGGGGGAGAAAAACCCAGTGGAAATGTCAGCCATGACCCAAATAAGCTCTGTTTTGTTGAGATGAAAATGAAATATGAATGCAAAGTGGAGCCTCCATGTTATAGCCCTGAGCTTTGCAGAGCCACAAATGGAGGTCGTCACTTTGAATTTCCAAATCAAAGTTGTTCCTTAAAGAGAGCAGAGAAATAATAGGAGCTGGAAAGCTTGTTCCTCTCTTTATGGGGCCTTCCTGATAGCAAAATGCTGGGGAAGGAGGAGGTAAACAGTATAACAAAGTTGGGAGGGGAAAGCAGGGAGAGGAGCACTGTTCAGAGCCTGCAAACTGGATTTCCTTTCCAACTCTCTTTTCCTGTGTCTGACATCTATGCATTCTATATTGATCGATTGACTGACTCATTCTATTTTAGGATTTTCCCTCTGCTCTATGAGCAAGTGGACAAATAAAACTTAAATACACACAATAAAATGCATAGCAATAATCATAAAGTAATAATAAAAAATGGCAAACAAAAATTACATACACAAAAGTGAAAACAAAAAGTGAACAAGGTAGCCTGGAATAACTACATTGCAAAGACTTGGAACCAGATTTATAGTGCAATCCCAACTCAAAGATGCCTTCTTGGGCTTGGGGATTAGGATGAGGATTAGGTACAAACCTCTTCAACTGGCAGAACCCTCTTCTGCCAGATATCACCAGAGCAATCTGCCAACAGAACTGTTCTGCTGACTAAGATTTGCTGGCAGAAGTGCCAAAAAAGGGATAGAGGTGGGGCAGGATGAAAGTAGAGTCAAGCTATGCCAGGTGCACACCTCCTTCAGTCCAGGGACACGATCATAAAGTAGCATGCACAATTAGGCCAGGGTGAGGGTACACCCAAGAAATTTCAAGCAACCCTAGATTGAGACCAGTTTGGATTCAGTGCAGCTTCAACTGGCCTAGTGTAGGCTCACATTCATCAGTGAAGACTATGCTCTAAGGCCATTTCTGCACTACACTGTTACAGTGTTATTATTACACTTTGAACATCTTGTGGAATTCTGGGGTTTGTAGTTTGCTGAGGCCAAAGCGTTCTCTGGCTGAGAATTTTAAATGCCTCTCCCTAAATGGCAAACCCCAGAATTCCATAAGATGTTGAAAGTGGAATAATAACACTGTGACAGTATAGTGCAAAAATAGCCTTAATGACACTTAAGAATAGACTATGGGGAACACTTCTCCTTCTTTCAGCCATATCCTTAAAGTTCATTTCATTAAGATCTGATAATGCTTTTGGAATCCCACCAAATTGCTTGGGAGGATAGATTCAGCCCTGTACCCCACAAATGGCCATCTCAGATACAGATAGCAGCTGATGTCCTACATGGGAAACATAGGCCATTTCCGCACTACACTGTTATAGTGCTATTATTCCACTTTCAACATGCTGTGGAATTCTGGGATTTGTAGTTTCCTGAGGCCAAAGAGCTCTCTGGCTGAGAACTCTAAAGGTCCTTCCCTAAACTACATAGCCCAGGATTCCATAGGATGTTGAAAGTGGAATAATACCACTATAACAGTGTAGTGCAGGAATGGCTATAGTTAGATTCTACCTCCTGGACTGATCCACTCTCATCCACCTTAAAAGTTACGGAGCTGCACCAGCCAATTAGTTCAAGGCATAAGTGAGCAGGGTGTTGAAGAATGAGACATCTAGTTCCCTCCTGCCAATAAGTGATAGTGCAGCAAGCACTGCTGCTCTTCACACCATGGCTCACTGGCAAGAGGGGGCTGAATCCATCATCCTTCAGTGCCTCACTGGCCAGCATTTCACAATTCCTTGGTTGGTGTGGCTGCCTGGCTTTCAACGTGGCTTGTGAGGGAGCATTTGCAATTGCAGCAATGTGAATAGTTAACTTTATAAGGTTGCAAGTCTAGCTTACAATATCATAACTAGCTGCTTTTGAAATGCCCCAGTTTCTCTTTCCTCCACCAGCTTCCCTCTTTGTTTTCAGCTTGCTTCAGTTGCAGCAAACTGAGCTCAATGTACAAACATAATGTGGGATCAATTGGCTAAGCAACGGGGAGAGGAGAGGCCAGAATCTTGACCTTCGTAGTATGCACAGGCAAAAGCAAACCACTGCAACCTCTCCTCGATTGTGTATTTTTTCTCATTAATAACTTTTGCCATACTGATCATGCTCTGATGTTGCTTGATCAAACAGGTTCCAGTTTACATTTATGAAATGCTGGACAGGATGCCTTAGGGTTCCTAAAATGTCATGCCTAAGTGGACATCTTTTCACAATATGTGGCCACCAAGGAGAGGTAGTTCTTAGGTTACAACCTCCAGAATCCCTGATTATCATCCACACTGACTAGGGCTTCAAGGAGTTGAAATCCTACAACTTCTTGGTTTTAAAACGTTTTCCCCAAAGTGAGAAAAGTTACTATTTTTAGAAAGAATGGATAAAATGTAGGGATGGGCCAACCAAATCCTCAAATCCTCGAATCTAGGTAAGGATTCTAGATTCTCAAATCCGAATCCCTGTGCCAAAATAGGCAAACGGAATCTTGAATCCACCAACCAGATATATTGTTGGAGACCGGGACGCCTGAAAACCTGGGAGACCGGGATTCCTGAAAACCTGGGAGATCAGACATACAAGGGAAGATAGTAAGCAGGTGAGTTTTTCCTTGGAGTAATAATGGCCTTTACTAACAATTTCAGAAATTACATCTGGGGTTGTATTGCAAGATATTTAAATCCAACATTTCATATTGAAGTTCAGCACTTGACTGGAAGGTACAGTCTTCTTGAGATTTCAAGGACAGCTGAAAGATTCCTTTGCATAGCTCTCTTGCAAACCTCTTTCATACACAGTTCTGGGGTTTGGAGTTTTACAAGGTGTCACAGCCTTCTCTGCCAAAGTGTGCTGGTGCATCATCAAACTACAAACCCCAGGATGCCAGAAGGAGCTATGCAAAGAAAAGCCAGTTTTGACCTGGATTATCTCTCTACTGTAGCATATGGCCCTGTTTACACAGGCAAGAAAATGTGGGATTAATCCACATTTTCCTGCCTGTGTACAAAGGGCCTTCATGTCATTTTCAATCTGGGGAGATCCTGAGCCCAAACTAAGACAATTGTCCTGGTCAGATTTCTTCAGAGGGAGGTTTGCCTTTGCCTAGGCTTTTGCTAAGGCTGAGAGAGTGTGTCTTGCCCAAGATTATCCTTCTTTCCCTTGCTTTTTAAACCCTTTTTTAAAAAAGGATTAGAAAGATTTGAGATTCGTGAGATTCGTGGATTCCCAGAACCTTCTAGAGATTTGGATCTGGATTCGGATTCAGAAAATTCTGGATTCATCCTATCCCTAATAAAATATCATACTGAAGTCACCCATAACTGAGCAGGGGTGGAATGGTGCTGTTGGAAACCTTCCCACTTGCAAGTGGCCCATTTGGCACCAACACTGACTTCATTTTGGTGCCAAATTAAAGCTTGGATTTTCATTAAAACCTTTCATAGAATAATTAAATTATAGTGTTGAAAGAGACCACAAGGGCCATCCAATCCAATCCCCTGCCAAGCAGGAATACACTGTCAAAGCACTCCTGAAACATGGCCATCCAGCCTCTGTTTAAAAACCTCCAAAGAAACAGGCTTCATCACACTCGGGGGTAGTGTATTCCATTATTAAACTGCTCTTAGAATCAGGAAGTTCTTCCTAATGTTCAGGTGGAATCTCTTTTCCTGTAGTTTGAAGCCATTGTTCCATGTCCAGCAGAAAATAAGTTTGCTCCATCTTCAGTATGACACCCTTTCAAACACTTAGGCCGTTTCTGCACTAGATTGTTATAGTGTGATTATTCCACTTTCAACATCCTCTGGAATCCTGGGGTGGCCCCTCCCTAAACTGCAAACCCCAGGATTCCATAGGATGTTGAAAGTGGAATAATCACACTATAACAGACTAGTGCGGAAATGGCCTAAACATAACTATCATGTCACCTCTTCAACCCTCTCTTCTCCAGGGTAAACATACCCAGGTCTCTAAGCTGCTCTTCACAGGTCATGGTTTCTAGATCTTTTACCAGATCTTTCAGGTGTAATGTTGTTGCTATACACTTTCACTTCATCTCCAACTTACCATACAATTTTGGGGGCAAGATTTAATCAGAAGAATTCGACTTGTCTAAGTTTGCCCAGCTGGTTTCTGTGGCAAAGTGGGAATCTGAACCCTAATCTCACAGTCACACTTGCTCTCACACCATGCGGGCTCTGTTTTGCTATCTGTTATCAAATTTGCACAGGTACATGGTTTAACTTGCTTTAATAAGTTAGGTAATTTAATATGGATTTAGACTGTAAATTACCTTTTACTGTTTCACATTTTAAAGTGCTTCAAACTGATTTCATTGCACATTATCTTAGGATTTTTCAATATAGGCAGGGATATAAATGCTTTAACAAATAAATAGTCATTCTTTGATGTCATTTTACAAGCTCTGCCTAAAATTACCTCACTGTCCAAGTTGTTGGCGATGACAATTCAAGGGTTACTTGCAACTGAATGATAAATTTGAAAGCAAAGTTCTGCTAGGCAAGGAAGTAGCCCTTGGGATTTCTATTGACGCACCACTTAAGAGTGTTGGTGGAGAGGAGAACTAGAGAAAAGGAGTCTCAGCTTCTACACAATGTTCTTATCTCTTTGCTCCCTCTGGACTACAGTTATGCCATCGGAGGCATTTCTTTTCTTTGGCCTTTGATTTCTGCTACTGTCATATTTTTCTTGCTGTGCTTTCACAGCATACCGCTGCTGGCCCAGCTGAGCACATGCTGGGACAAGTTCCCTTAAAGCACCAGCCTGCTGGTTGCAGGTATCTCAGTGGGAGCCAACTTCCTCTCCGGGGGGCAGCAGTTTCATACCTTTTTGGATCCTTCTTACATCGGAATCTCAGAACGGCAGCATTTCTGACCACATCAAAAACTTTGAGTTTTGAAATGACTGGTACACTAGGTAGGTAGAGCTTCAAAGTCCCCCCTACAACATTGTATATATATTCATACTGAACAGGTGTGGAAATAATGGGAGATAAAGGTGTTCCTGTAGGATCATATAGTCTCTTGGTCTGTTTTGACAAATGCACAAGCAAGGTATAGCCTGTCTGTGAACTGCTTACTTAACATTGTCTAACTCCAAGCAGGAAAGGCTGGGGAAAAGTTCACTGGAGTCCTAGAACCCCCTGTTTGCTCAAGTGATGTAATTATTTGCTCACTTTCTTCTTAAGAGAAGCAATAAGTAAGTTCAGCATTTTTCTTCCTGGTGTTGGAAATTCTTCAGAAACGGTGCTGTTTCTGGACTACTCCAAGTCTAGGACTTACACCATGCAAGATTTCCACATGTTTGTTTTGCAGAGAAAACAGTATTTCCTGTACAAGTAACAGCATGTTATACACAGAAAATAGTATTTATATATATTATTTTCTGAACAGAAAAGGCTGTTTCCTGTGTAGAAAAGGTTGTTTTCAGAGCAAAACAACCACATGCAACTTTTGTGCAGAATAAGTCCTGAACTGTGATGGTTCGTCCCAGTCTGGGATTCTTCTTGTCAGGGTTTCTTGATGCTCTAGAAACATGTTTTTCTATTATTTTAAAGAATATTTTAAAACAGTCTTTTCACTCACAAACCCACTCATTTAGATTTTTCCTTCTTTCCCAAACTCAAAACACAGAAGGGTCAGGGAGAAATGAAATCAGGGATGGGACCTTTTTACTTACAACCCAGTAAGGTTTTTAATGCAGTGAGTTCTGGACTAGGACCCTGGGAAAGCTTGGTTTGAATCTCTTTTTTTGGCCACAGAAATCCACTGGATGATCTTGGTCCTTAAGGGATGGGCAACGACAAACTCCCTCTGAAGAAATCTTACCAAGAAAACCTTGTGATGGGATCACCGTAGCACCTCTGTAAGTCAGAATCAAGTTGAAGGCACACAACAAACACAACGTAAATTTAAATGCCAAGTCAACTTAAAATGCAATTAATGCATTTTTAGAAGCCATATAGTGTAAAAGCAACAAAACCAGAGGAAGCTAGCAGCCTCCACATCAGGAATGTGGTGAATCTGCTCTGAGTTTTGTTCCAGACTTTAAAAGAGCTAAACAAGATACTGAACCTATTTGGGGGGATAGGATTCAATATCTTGGATCACTTCTTTAATGCCTGCGGGGGGAAAAAAGAAAGAAACAGAGTGGATCTACCACGCTCCTGACAAGGAAGCCCCTGGCCCTGGCACTTTTTGACTTACTTTCCTGTCTCTGGGAATGAAATATAAACTAGGGATTCCCTAAGTCCTCATAGCTCTGTCCCTTAGGCATCAAGCTACAGACATCTGCTTCCCTGAACACAAATCAAGCATACCTACAGGAATCAGTGCCAAGCCAATGCTGGTGAAGTCAGAAGGTGAAATACAATTTATGGACTACAGCAATTTATGCACTACCGTCGCACTTAATGAATTCTTTTCCTGTGTGGTTCTTGCCTGTGTACTTGATATGGTTCCTTCCTGCATAACTTACGTTACACAGTAATATTAGTTATACAGGAAGAATGACCTAGTCTTTCTTGTTAATGCCACCTCGGCAAGTGTCTTCCTTTTTAATGACACCTCGACATTTTCTCTAGGAACTCTCATTTCCAGTTGCTTGTAATTCTCCCAAACATCATCTAATGCAGACATTGGTCACCCCTGTCAGACTTCTGCCTCAGGCTGGCAGCTTCGGAGGTTGTCAGTTCAAAGTCTGGACAGTACAGCAAGCTAGTAATAAAGAACTATATTGCTTGCTTTTGTTGTCAATACACTGCAATCTTCCTCAATTCAGAGTTCTCCAGATGTTCAAAGCAGCAAATCCCATAGTTTCCAGTTGCCTTGGGCAGCGATCATACTGAGTGGAGAACATCTAGAAGGTGACAAGGTCAGGTGACTGACATCTTAGAACAGTTTCTTCAAGAAATGGTTAGCCTGAAAGTCAAGACTGGTGCTTTCACAGCATTGTCAAATATTCATTTTAAATGGAGTCTTTTGCAGTTGGTTTTAGTAAAGTTTTTCCATATGGCAAAATTATCACACAAATAGACCCTTGGGCCCTTTGCTGTCTGGAAGGGCCAATCATTGGCTAGTTCCAGATCCAGCCAATGTGTTTGAAACCATCTTCTGAAAGCACCTCCAAGACACATTCAGATTGTAGGTGCAAATGTATGATCACGCTAGGATTGTTTGCACTGTGTGGGGTTTTTTTGTGTCTTTCGGTAGTTGTGTAATCCTATTGGCATATGCATCACTTCTAGTCCTGCAATCAACCCCAGGACTTCAGGAGAACAAGTAGCAATGTGTCCAAATGTAGATCCAGAGTGCCAATGTAGCAGAGTATCAAATATCTCTGAGTCCTATTCACAAGAAGAAGATATTCTTTGGATCAGAACCCTAAGAGTAACAAAGAACGGGTGGAGAAGCAACATTAGTTATGAAGCTGATGAGTTAGAGCTTAGCTATTAGTCAAACAATGGTCAAGATCCTGCACTGGGAGACATATGTGTATCACATAGCTATATCTTGTTAGCTATATCTCGTTACCTATTTCTCCTGATGCTTCTTGCCAGCCTACATTGTAAGCAGTGAAGCTCCACAAACAGAGTCATTTCCATGCTGTTGGAGAAAGTGGGGATCAATGGGGATGTTTCTAGCTGTTTTCTTGTAGCTGACTGTACTGCTAACAGGCACCCAAAAGAAGTCCTGGATGTCCTCAGAAGATCCCTGCAGATGACATCTTTGGAGTAAAACCAGCAACAGGAAAATAGCCGGATGCATCCCCACTGATTCCTCCACTCTCCAAAAACATGGAAATGGCTTTGATGAGGATGTTTCACTCACTTGCAAAGGGGTGTTGGAGGGCATGCTAATTGTTGCATGGTTGAAACAGAATTTCAATTTCTGCAGTGTCCAAAAAAAGTGAGTTGAGATGGCATGACTGTAACTTACGCCATCATAATTCACTAACAGCTGATATCTCTCTCCCATTGAACCATGGTGGAAAACACTCCAGAACTTCCTTATACTGTCAGGGCAGGGTTTGATTCACGTGGCAAGGCTGGCAGAACTAGAAACTTGTTTCCCTTTGGTGACCACAAAGTCGAAGTCTTGGGTGGCTGTAGAAGTGTCACAAGAGGCCAATGTCTAAGAGTTCAGGATGCCTGGGGAAGCAGTCTTTACAAATTCTGCTATGCAATGTTTCCCAAACTAATACACAGACCACAACCAGTTCAAATCCACAGTTTTCTGAATTATACAATATTGTTTTCTGCTCAAAGAGTGCACTATACTACACGTGAAATGCAGAATTTAGAAGATTCATTTAGAACTGTAAACTTGAGAAAATACATTTGAGATTCAGAACTATGTGGCAGTATACAAGCTTTCAAATTCTCCTCTGTTATCTCAGGGTGCGAGGGAGGGACTTTGGATCTTGGGGCCAAATTCTGCCTTCCTAGAGTGGAAATCTGGTTCTCATGTCATTTCTCAGATGGCCATGGCCCCTTCTCCATCACACAATTTTTAGATCATATCTCAGCTATTGTACATGTTGAGCATTAGAGTTTTAAGATTGAATATGCTGGTATTTTTATCTTCCGCCTCACTCACCCTTGGAATGTGACTCCCTAGAAACAGTTCTGAAACTGAATTTAGCCTTTGGGCTGGAAGAGGTTCTTCACCATGTTACAGGAACTTTGGCATTATGGAAAGAGGACCAAGCTCCATCACAGAGAACAGACACCTCTAGCAATGAGTCTTAGCTAGTACAGCCAGGTATCATAAGGAGCTAGTGGTATCCATGGAGGTAAGGTAATGAATCCTTGTGAATTCAACCCTTTCAGCTAGTCATTTCCATGTCAATCCATACTGGATCCATACAGATTTTAATTAGATTTTATAAAAGCTATCTAGCATGCTGAGTCCTATCTCCAAAAATAGGTTCAGTTTAAATCTCAGAGCCCATTCACTGCTTTATTGAAGGCACTGGCCAAGACAAATCTCTGTCTGTGTTTCCTGGAGAGCTTCTGGAAGCCTGAGCAGAAAATACTAACATTTTCAGAGAATTTTGCATTCTCTCACCTGACAATATGAATTGCAGCACCTCATGCTGGTCTTCTCAAATGCAAGGTGAACATTATGAGCCTCTCCCTATTCTTCTCCATCTTGGATTTTACTCCATCTTTGAAAACAAGATGCTTTCTACCCATTTCTATCCTGGTTTCTATCTATATTCTGAGCCATCTCTTTCCCTACCCACTTTCCTTGCCTTGGTAGCTTTTTAGGAATGGAATAAAAGTCATTCCCTCTTCTGCTTTCTGCTGCACTGCTAAGACAATGGCCAATCATCAGGTGTCTTGGAAAATGGAGCTTCCCTTGGTCAATAACATGGTGAATGGGAGAAGATTTGGAGACTCTTAAGGAGCAGGCTGGAGGAGTGGATCATGTGGATATCCCTGTTGACTTCATTGCAGGGTGGGGTGGGGTGGGGTAAAAGAGTCTGATTTGACTCAGAAATGTGCCAAGAATAATTTCAGCTGTTTTTCTCAGTTTAGCAGGAAATAGTTTGGTTCTCCAAGTCCAATTCAGACCCAGACAGGTTTGCCCCAATCACTTACAATGTCTGTTTAGACAGACAATTTTTCTGACTTTAGTCTTAAGATATCTTTATATGTGTCATGCAATTTAAGACAAGGAATGAGAGTGGAGGATTTTCATATCTAAAGAGAACTGCTAAAGTGGTTTATTTTCTCTCCACGTTGTCCTTGGGAATTATCAATAAGTCTCTTTTTTGGGGTTAATGGGACATCCGTGTGTTCTTCCCCATTCCTGTTGCTTGGAAATGAGGCCATTAAAGATCCAGAAGGAGTTAGGATGTTGCACAGAATAGGTAATGCAGGCTGCTGCTTTCTCTATTTAAAATTTGGCTTATTTGTAGGTCTGGATGGCTGTACCTTAAATCATACTGGCATGCAGGTAGTATAAAATCTACATAAATAAGTGTGGTATGGTATCACATCTGCTGGTGTGTGCTCCCATTTTAAGTTGCCAGAACAACAATAAGAAAAATAATAGCTGAAAATAAGTCTTCTTCCTACTAGATTAGCCTCTGCAGGTGTCCAGGAGAGCTTGGGAAATTTACTTTTTTGGAGTGCAGCCTCCAAATATCTCCCAAATGGATGGACTACAACCCACAAAAGTAATTTTCTAAGGTATGAGAAGAACCAAGTTCTGATTTTAATAGACAGGTGAGCTTTGAAACTGAGCGATGAAGCTTTTGCTGTTGGCTCCAAAAAGTTCAGGCTAGAATAGATTTAGAATAGAGATAAGATATTGTTGGATGGTGATTCCCAGAGTTCCTCACCATTGGCAGTGCTGGATAAAGGGAGCTGCAGTCTCACAACTTCTAGAGTGCTACATTTTGCCTTTTGCTGAATGGGAGCGTTATTTGCAATACCTTATTGGGCATTCCACTTTTAAAAGATTCAGGAAGCCAAGTTTATTTTCCTTCTGGACACATTCCTCTGCTTTTAACAGCAGTATGATCTGCTCATGAAATGACTTGGAAGAGCAGCTATGAAGAAACTAGATAAGATCCTCAAGCATAAAGATACATCACTGAATACTGCAGTCCGATCATGGCCTTAGCGTTTCCTATTTCTGTATATGGCTGGGAAAGCTGGATAGTGAAGAAAGTTGACAGGAAGAAAATAAAATTATTTGAAATATGGTTCAGAAGGAAGGTTCTACTGATAGCATGGAGTGTCAACAAGACAAATAAATGGGACTGAGAACAAATCAAGCCTAGAAGCCAAAATGATTAAACTGGGACTAGGGGTGGGCCAACCGAATCCTCGAATCCTCGGCAGGGATTCTAGATTTAGGAATCCGAATCCCTGTGCCAAAACTGGCAAACAGAATCTTTTGAATCTGCCACTCAAACAGTTTGTTGGAGACTGGGACGCCTGAAAACCTGGGACACCGGGACACCTGAAATCTTGGGAGACCAGGAAGCCTGAAAACTCGGGACCAGGATGGGATCCTGCTCCTCACGTGTTTCCGCACCTAATATGGGCATGAGTGATTGGCCCGCAGACTGGCATAAAGCCTTGTGTGCCCTGGAGCCTGCCATTTCTCCCTCCTGCTGCCTGTGCCCCTAGTTCTGCCTCTCCCTGCTGCTGCCTCCCTCTGCAAGGTAATTTTGGGATAGGGATTGGAAGGTGAGGGACAAAGGAGCAAAACTGAGTTTGTGGGGGGTTCTAGGAGCTTGTGGGAATGTCCAAGGGGGTTCCAAAGACTACAAAAAGGGGTTCAAGGGTTCCATGCCAGCCATACTTTTCCTTTCACCAGCTTTCTTTGGTCAATTCTGGGACTAAGATTACCATGATGCCACTTCCTCTCTTAGTTTCTGTGTCTTGAATACATGAATACTTCAGTTAACCCATTTTGAAGCTCCCTTTTAGAAAGCCTTTTTATGCTTCTCAACCCCTTTTCCTCTTTTTCCTCTGTCTAGCTGCAGGTTTATAAGCAGCATTGCCATTGAAAGTGTTGCAAAGGAGAGCTGGAGAAACACAGACTTTTGGTCTTGTGATGCAACATGTCTGTGGTAAACAATGAATGCCAAAAAACCTGAGCTGGGAAAGAATGGGATTCTACTCTAGCTGATTCTAAAGGAGGAGTGTGTGTTGCCTACAACAAACAAGGTGAACAGTAGTTGCTTCCAGAATCGTTCATTGAGCATGCATTAATCTTTATTATTTTTTGATTTGAGACTGGAGGGTAGGGATTGGGAATTGTTGAGACAGGCCTAGAGATTTGACTTGAGTGTCCCTTGCAGGACTTGAAGGTAGAGAATTGACTGGACTAGTGTGTGTGTGTATGTGTGTGTGTGTGTTTTAAGTGCTTTCTTTGTTGCAGGACTTGAGACTTGGCTCTTCAGACTGCAGGGTGCAGAATTGAGATTGGACTAGAGGCTGTTTGTTTGTTTGTGTATTTTAAGTGCCTTTCTTGTTGCAGGACTTGAGACTTGACTGAAAGGTACAGTCTTCTTGAGATTTCAAGGACAGCCGAACATTCCTTTGCAGAGCTCCCTTGCAAAGCTCTTTCATACGCAATTCTGGGGCTTGTAGTTTTACAAGGTGTCACAGCCTTCTCCGCCAAAGTGTGCTGGTGCATCATCAAACTACAAACCCCAGGATGCCAGGAGGAGCTATGCAAAGAAAAGCTAGTTTTGACCTGGATTATCTCTGTACTGTAATATGTGCTCCTGTTTACACAAGCAGGAAAATGTGGGATTAATTCACATTTTCCTGCCTGTGTACAAAGGGCCTTCATGTCATTTTCAATCTGGGGAGATCCTGCAGCCAAACTATGACAATTGTCCTGGCCAGATTTCTTCAGAGGGAGGTTTGCCTTTGCCTAGCCTTTTGCTATGGCTGAGAGAGCACGTCTTGCCCAAGATTATCCTTCTTTCCCTTGCTTTTTAAACCTTTTTTTTAAAAAAGGATTAGAAAGATTCAAGATTTGTGAGATTCGTGGATTCCCAGAACCTTCCAGGGATTCAGAAAATTCTGGATTTGTCCCATCCCTAACTGGGACTATTGTACTTTGGACATATCATGAGGTGAAATTACTCCTAAGAAAAGACAATAGTACAGTGGTCTTCAACTTTTGTAAAGGTTCAGGGCACAGAACCCTTGTGAAAGTAAAAACAACAACAACTGTGAATAACTCCCCTCCACTGGAGTAAGCACTCCCCCTCCCATTCCCTTGTCTTTTGCCTGGGGGCGTGTGCTTTCCTTCCATACACCCAAGGAAGAAGCAAGCAAATGGAAGGGAAAAGGTACCACATGCACCTTCCTTCTCATGCACAGGGCTCCCCCCTCCCATTTGCTTGCCTTTTGCATGGGCATGGAGAAGGAAGGCATGGCGCACCCAGGCAAGGAAATGGGAGGATGAGAATGGTGGGGGAGGCAAGTGGGTGTCTTGTGAATAATCAAATTCACAAAGATCAAACCCGTGAATGTAGGGGGAGGACGGTACTTGGTAAAATCAAGGACAATTGAAAAAGCAGAACACCACAATACCTGGTGGATAGACTCAGGCCCTTTCCGCATGGCATGGCTGCCCTACAGTGGGGACATGATGGCAGCACTATGCGGGTTGTGCTTCTGAATGACGTCGCTGCAGTCCTGCCACCATCTTGTCATGTGAGTGCAGTATTTGTAAAATGGAAAAAATCTGTTTTCCACTTACCATCACACCATGCTTCCTCCTTTCCCAGCCATGCAGAAGGGTGGAAGCGTGCTGGTGATGCCTTCCTCCCCACTGCAGCAATGACAAGTGCCCGGCTACACTGCGGAAGGAAAGAGGCAGAGCCAAAGCGCTCCCCTCTGCAGCAACAAGGCAAGGTGCAAGGGGCATGCTTTCCCTCCCCATGGGGGCTGCAATAAAAGGACTTTTCTGAGCCCTGCCATGCAGAAAGGGCCTCAATCAAGGAAGCCATGGTCCCAAGTTTTCAAGATGTTAGCAGAGCTCTTAATAACAGAGTATCCTGAAGGTCTCTCATTCATAGGATTGCTACAAGTCAAGACCAACTTGATAGCAATCAACAATAGCATGCCCAGGTGAAATTTGCTGTGGGATGACAAATAAATTGGGTATCAAACTTTTATAGTTATGTTATAATCCAGTGGCGGAGCTTGGAGTGTGTGGAGGGGGGGTGGAAGGGGGCATGGCCACAGTGCATGGGGTGTGGCTGCAGTATGTGGGGGCGTGTCCAGGGCATGCAGGGGTGTGGCTACAAGCTGGGATTCCCCCAAAACATTGCTGCCTGGGGTGAAGTGCCTCCCCGCCCCACTTTTCCTACATGACTGTCATGATCATCCCAAGAAAAGTTTTGCCTGCTTCAGTACACACTTGCTTATTGGTCTGATATTTAAGATATGGGCACAAGCATTTTTTAAAAAAAATCAAAGCCCCTTCCTAAACTGCAAACCCCAGGATTCCATAGGATGTTGAAAGCACTAGCAGACTAGTGTGGAAATGGCCCAAGATGGCTTCCAGAAGTTAAAAGAAACATAGCTGAAAATAGACCAGATACAAAAGTTTAAAGTATGATTAAACTATTCATAACATTTAAATCAGTTTAAAAAATAGCTATGAAAAACAACAAATAAACAAAATACAGGTAGACAGTATGGCAATGCCCATTCCCCTTGAGAAATCAGTTTTCAAAGCTCTGCAGAATTTTTTTTTAAAAAAAGTCTTAACCTGCCTGCACAAAGGTAGCAAGGAGGGTGCCAGTCTGACCAATCTCAGAAAAGAGTTTCAGAACCTGGGGGCAGCCACCAAGAAGGCCTTCTCCTGTGTTCCCATCAGATGTATCTTTAGGGAGCAACCTGAGCAAGTGGTGAAGGTGATGGGATAGTGGGGCAAGAGGCAGATAGATAACCCCTGGAATTTTCCCTCCTTGTCTTTAGTAGATCTATGTGTAGATTGCAATACACAAGATTCCTCTTTTCTTTTTTCTTTTTTTTTTATAATTTTATAAAAGTTTCAGCAAATAAAACAAACAATTATTTCTGCAATGTTTACATGCAATATTATTTCTTCTTCCTTTCCTTTCTGGATTACAATTATCAATATTTCCTCTATTTATTATACCATGTATCGCAACAAAATGTTAGTAATCAATAATTCGTTAGTTCCTGCTATATTTCTCTACTTTACTTGTTACATGATATTTCAGTGATTGTTACCCTGTATAGTAGTTGATATCATGAATTATGTATTGCCTTCTGTCTACCTCCAACCCAAATCTATAACAATCTTCCACTCTTTATTAATGTCTTCATCTGATTTCCCTTTTAGTCTTTGTGTAAGTATATCCGCATTTCTATTTTCCATAAAGGTTGTCCACCACTGTTCAATAGCAGGTATAGTTTCATTTTTCCAAAGTCGTGCGTACTCAATGCAGGCCGTCGTCACCATATATAATATTATTCTCCAATATTTTGTGACTGATGTTCCATCTAATATATGTGTCATGTTTAACAAGTAAAATTCAGGTATCATCCCAAATTGAATCTTCAAAATTGAACTTATTTTCTTGTGTATTTCTTTCCAGTATTTTTGTGCTTTGGGACATGACCACCACATATGAAATAGTGTGCCAGAGTTCTCTTGACATTTCCAACATTGACCTGGACCCATCTTGTAAATTGTCTTTAATTTTTCTGGTGTCATGTACCATCTATGAAATAGTTTGTAATAATTTTCTTTTAAATTTTGAGCAGCAGTAAGTTTCTGTGTTTGTTGCCAACTCTGTTCAAGATCCCTCTTTTCTGTGAGGTCACTTCCTGCTTTTCAAATCTCCCAGGTAGAGACTGCACATGTAGAAAGCAATTTTAGGGCCTTCTCTAACCAAATTTAGGGATTTTATACCTTCTCTGAATAGATTTCATTTAACAATAAATATAAGGTTCCCCGTTTAATAGCCATAAGTCTACAAGTTTAGACCCCCTGTACTCTGCTAGCATAAATATCAAACATTCTTATAAAAAGTAGGTAATACCTTTCAACAGATATAAAGCAAGTTTTAAGATTATGGATATCTAGATGCAAGATGCTCATTTTACCCAGTTTCTTGTGGCACTCTTTTAGTTTTTTCTGTAGGGATTTAACAGCTGAAGAACCACACAATCCTGGCACTGGGTTAACGTATTTCCTCTGTTTTCCATGCATTTGTCTTCTCTTTCCACGACTAACCCTCTTCCTCCATTCAATATTTCTTGCATAACTTTCCCCTCGAGGGAGTAGTTTCTTGTATTTTTAAGAGCTGCAATATGTTATTAGTATCACCTTTAGAAAAAAAAAAAACTTCATAAATATTGAGAGTGGCTTAATTCTTCCGGCTTAACACAAAACAATGAATCATACTTGACTGTTTTCTTTCTATGGGCCAAAAAACTAAATAAACAGTCCCTCCCTCTGTTTACAGCACGAGATGTCTTCTTTTCAGCTTGGCCCTAGCATTACAAAGCCAAGACAAAGCAAAGCCACGTGGCAGTGGAAAGGTGCTGGAATGAATTGGAAGAAGGCTTTGTATTCATCATATGTTCACATGGTTTGGTTCTTTTGTAAAGCATTGAAATGGCTCAGCATTTCTGCAGAATCCAGGACTAGTGTCTGTGCAGATAATAGGATGTAACATGTATGTTTGTTGGGACAATTACCTTCAATCCAAAGGGACAATCCAAACATACACAATTTTCTTTCAGAAGGCAATAGCTGAATAAGTTCTCCTTTTTTAAAAAAGAGCAGTGCATTAGAGGCTATATCAGCAGTTCTCAACCTGTGGGTCGCGATGGTCTTAGGCTCCATGGTGGATGGTCTTAGGCTCCATTCCCTCCTCGGTGGTGGTGCGCAAGGGCGAGCCACGTGCTCGCACACCACCACTCCTGGGCCTGGGAGCTGTAGGCTGCACTGGGGGAGGAAGGGGCGGGGTGGGGCAGTCACACCATCAGGAAGATAGCTGCGGGATGAAGGAGCAGCAAAGAGAACGCCTTGTGCAAGAACCTGCTTGCGCGAACGGCACCCCCCACCTCCGCGATAAGGTAACATGTGGAAAAGGCCCAGGAGTGGTGGTGTGCAAGTGCGAGCCACGCGCTCGCGTCCTCCTGCCTCCTGTTCAGAAGGGACTGAAATCACTCCCCTTCTCTGCTACCGGGAGAACCTCCTGTCTGACGGGCCAGCTTGGGGGGTGGCGGCAGCACAGAGAGCAGGTCCCCTCCACGCCATGGCCTCTGCCCCACTCACCATGGAGGGGGGCGCTGTGGAAGGGCTGGGGGGCTGCAAGAAGGTGCTTTGCTGGGGGGCGAGCTGCGCCTGGCCCAAAAGACAAAAGCACTGGGATTCCTCCCCCCCCCGGCAAGGTCGACACTCTGGAAACTTTTCCCACACTGCCCCCCCAGCGGAATCAAGAGCGAAGCAGAAGCAGAGCCCGGGGGGGGTTCTCGGAGTTTTTTCCCGGGAGAGACGCGCAGCTCCTCTTTCCCTCCCTGCCTGCTCCCCCTGTTCCTGGCCGGCAAGGCGGCCTTTGCCGGGCGGGTGGGGAGAGGCATTGTAAATAATAAATAAATAATTTTATGGTTGGGGGTCACCACAACATGAGGAACTGTATTAAAGGGTTGTGACATTAGGAAGGTTGAGAACCACTGGGCTATATAAAAATAGTCCCACTCATTTCCTCATTTGCTTAAAGCCCTCATTTTCAATCAATGTCTACCTTTCATTGACCTGTGCTGGTTTCCATCTTTAAGGCTACAACCTTATATTCAAGTCTCCTGGGAGTACATCTCATGGATTTCAGTGGCTGGAATCCTACTGGTAAGTTACACACCTGTAAGTTTTACTGTGGAAGCAGGCGGAGATTTTTGTCCAAGGTGGAACAGCTGCATTCAGTTCATGGTCATAGAAGTGGAGCTGAGCATGCAGTGTCAGAATATACTCGGTTGTTCATCCAGTTGCACATTTGGATGTGTCTTCAGCTGGGAAGCATTGCCTTTCATCCAATGTGATGTGGCACACTCAAGGCATAATTCTCTATAGAGAGGTTAGTTTGTTTTGTTTAAATATTTCTATCCCATCTCAAAAGTTCTCAGGGTGCCATGCAAGTAAAATCAAAACAAATAAGTTAAAACAATAAAAAAAATATTGAATAGATTAAAAACGTTGTTATGGATATGATTAACCAATTAAGTCAGCTTTAAATGATTAAAACAGTTGTAAAACCAGGTGCATTAGCATTTTGAGATAAAGCAGTGAGGCCCAAAGGCTTTAATAAGCAGCCAAGTTTATACTTGGTACCTAAATGAAACCAATGTTGATGCCAATCAGGTTTCCAAGGAGAGGGCATTTGACAATTAAGGGGCCATGACTGAGAAGTCCCCTCACACAGTGTATTGACCTCACTTGTGGGATGCAAACAAGAAACCCCTCTGCAGACCTCAGTCTGCAGTCAGGAACCTATAGGGCAGAGCTTTCAAAACTTTTCATGTTGATGACACACTTTTTTAGACATGCATCATTTCACAACACAGTAATTCAGTTTTACTAGCAAACCGAGGGTTAAACTATTCCCTTATAGAATCATAGAATCATAGAAATGTAGAGTTGGAAGAGACCACACAGGCCATCCAGTCCAACCCCCTGCCATGCAGGAACACCCTCAAAGCACTCCCAACAGATGGCCATCTAGCCTCGGCTTAAAAACCTCCAAGGAAGGAGACTCTACCACACTCCAAGGCAGCAGATTCCATTGCTGGACAGCCCTGACTGTCAGGAAGTTCTTCCTGAGGTTCAGGTGGAATCTCCTTTCCTGCAGCTTGAATCCATTGCTCCTTGTCCTGGTCTCTGGAGCAGCAGAAAAGAAGCCCTCTCCTTCCTCTACATGGCATCCCTTCAAATATTTAAACATGGCTATCATGTCCCCTCTTAACCTTCTTTTCTGCAGACTAAACATACCCAGCTCTCTAAGTCTATCCTCATAGGGCATGGCTTCCAGGCTTCTCACCATTTTGGTCGAGATTCAGACTGGAAGCATATTGGCAACTCCAGTGTAGGGTCTTAGAATCATAGAGCTGGAAGAAACCACAAGGGCCATCCAGTCCAATGCCCTTCCATACAGGGATACACAATCATGACATATAAAATGGTGTTTTCAGGCTATAGTCCTATATAGACTCAGCAACAAGCCAGTGCTATTTTTCAGTGGAAAGAAGGGATGATGATGATGATGATGATGATGATGATGATGATGATGATGATGATGATATTATTGTTGTTTTCACACCTCACTCTTTCTCCCATCTCTTATTATTATCTACTTTATGTTTAATTACCTAACATATTCACCCTTCAGAAGGACAGGTATCTTTCTCTTCCATGGGTTTCGAATCATTGTTCTGCATTACCTGCAGTTGGTTTTATTGCACATCATCTCACACATTCCTGGGCTGCTTCTGCTTCCTCCCAGAATCTGCAACATATAATTCATGCCCCCCCCGCAACAAATGTTTTTAGAGACACTTCTTGGCCTCATCAGATTATCAGGAGGAAAATATAATAATCACAGATACTCTAACAACCGTAATTATTAGCAACTGCTGACATGGAAATCATAAAGTCCCATTTCCTTCCTGAGAATGCAAAAGTGGAGCAAGGAAAGGTTAACTCTATCTGTCTTTGTCTGTGCGTCTGCACATCTGAAATGAAGTAAATGAAAGACTGCAGATGGAGAGAGAGCTCTTGAAAGTCTCTATTTGTATTTGTCGACCAAGACAGGGCAGATAAAGTAGCTTTTTACTGGATCAACAAATACCGTAGCAGACATTAAAGGTCAAAATGGATAAATATCAAGCTACACAAATCCCATCCTTAGCTGAAGGCAACCGGGGAGACGAGTGCTGTTTTTATGACAACTCGTCTTCTGACACATTGTGGCTGTTGTTGCAGAGCCGTCATGCGGAGATTGGAAGAATCATAGACACTGAAGCACCGTTTCCCCTTACCTATTAATAAAGAACCACAACAAGGATCCCATCAGTGGTTTTTTAACCACTCCTCGTAATTTTTTCCCCCTGAGTTGGGTTGAATTAAGCTTCTATCGATTTCTCCATTAAATGAGACCTAATCAATTTTTATGGCTCAAAGTCAGGATTTTATAAAAAATCATATGACTAGGGCCCTTAAACTGACATTGAATGCTTTAGATGAATTTCTTATCAATAATATTATTTTTTTTAAAAAAAACCTCCAACAGACATTGATTTAACCATTTCCTGTATCTTAAATTTAAAAAAAAGCTGTTTTGTTGCACTGAAACCGAAGTGGGGAAGCATGCAATGATGGCTATGTGTTCCCCAGAAAGACAATTGCTTACTGACGTCTGTTTATTGCCACCTGGGATAGCCAGGCAGCTTGATTTCAGTGCCTTTTATGGCAGACGTTGAAAACAAGCCTTTAAAAATCTGCTTATTTGAGCAAGAAGCCCATCCAGGGAGGGCTTCCTTTCAGTTCCACCATCACAGGAACATTTGGTGAGGACACCAGAGAGGACCTTCTTGGTGGTTGCTTCCAGCCTGTGGAATTTTCTCCCATGAAAAGCTAGGTCGGCCACCCCTGTGGTCTCCTTCTTCCAGCAAACAATGAAAAGTGTTTGGCCATTAACTGGTGATTGCAGAAGGATCCTTCAATGGGCTCTGTGTCTCGTTTTTGTATTTGGGTAATTATGTCTCCAATGTTTTTAAACTAATTCAAATTTGTTCAGTTTGTATGTCTATGTGTTTTCTTTTTTAAAAGAACTTTTGAATCAGCGGCTGGAATTCAGCATGAGATTTGCATCTGCATGGGTAGACTTACATCCATGGGAAATTGAACTGAGAAGTTTTGCACCATCTGTATGTAGTAATGTGATGTTACAACATAGGGAAGCCTGCAGAGAGACTGTTCCATATCAGGACCAATGCACATCAGATGTTCTTGATGCACAGCAGCTACAGAGTGTTGATGTGCATTGGTAGAGCCCTATGTGCATTGGGAAGGACTTGCCAGTGCCCTAGTACATATCTTCCAATTCACTGGGAGAGTTCTGTAGAGCCTCTGCTGCATAGCTATGTGTGCATACAGTGTAGACTGGGGCCCTTTTCACACACAGTTTTTTTTTTTGCACAAGGGCCCCTTGAGCATCGTGTGAATGGGAGCGTCGGTCTGTACGACGCACTCCCACTCATGCGACGCTCATGAGCCTAAAGCGGGGTGCACGCACATTTTTTTATTTTCGGCTCTAAGCCAAAAATACTGCGCGGTCGTGCAATGCTCGCGGGGCCCTCACGCACTTACCTGTGTGTGGAGCGCCGAACAAGCCGACTCGGTTGCGCTTCCTCCCCCAGCGCAGCCTACAGCTCCCAGGCTGCGCTGCAAAAGGAAGGGGGTGTGTGCAAATCAATGGTTGCACAACCGGAAAGCTGCTGCAGGAGGCAGAAGGGCTGCTGTGAGTGGCTCGCGCAAACAGCTGTTCGCGTGAGCACCGCTCCCCACTGCCGCGACGAAGGTAAGGTGCGAAATGGGCCTGGGATGCAGAATTATGGTCATTGTGTTTCAGCTCTGGCATGTTTTAATCTATACTGCTAACCACCTGAGGTCCCATGTTGGGAGAAAGGTACAATATAAAATTAATAACTAAATAACATGACATAAATGAGACTCTTCTCCATTTCCCATTCATATTGGAAGAGCTCTGCTCGTTGCTAGGGTAGAAACAGAGACTTTGGAGTCAAACACAGAATCTCTCAACTTTTGCATATTGGCAGATGGTGATTTCTGTATCAGTGGACAGTAAATACAGTTTGGGTTTACATCCAAGCTTTAAAGAGCATATCCAAAGTTTTTAAAGTTCAGACTAAAATCCAGAGTGGATTTACCAGTCCATTGGCACGAGAGCTGCCAGCCCGCATGTAGAAATGGTCCAGTTTCTCAAGGTACTCTCCATCTTCTCAGTGCTAGAGGTGGACAAATCAGTTAGTTTTGCTTTGATGCATTCCCAATTTATCAAAGTGTTTGATGGCTGCATTGTTTGTCACTGTATTGTTGTTTGATTACTCAATTTTATTGAGTTTTAGATGTCTTGATCAAGCGGGCATCTGCTTTGGGATACAGGGAAAGGAGAGTAGTATAGAAGTGTTTTAACAAATAAATAAATACATTGCATTTTTAAAAATTAACTTCTTTCCACCAGATTTATGACAATACATGTGAATTTGAGAGCATTCTTATCAAAAAACTTGAGTGAAATTTTCCAGCAACAGTGGCCAAATTCACTAGGTATATTTATTCCCAGTATAGAGAGGGATACGTTGTCTGTCTATCATGGAGCTGCAAAGATTGAAGAGACTCTCAAAGAATGCTGGCAACAGTAATTCAGTAGTCCCAAAATGACTGAACGCACAGGTGTTCAAATCAGGCTTCTAAAAATTAAACTCTCAAAGCCTTCTAGTCAGATAGGACCAGTTGTCTGTGTCCCACTCCTGATTTGTTTTTTAAATGTCAAGTTCTTTCCATTTCAGACATCAAGAGATTTTGCTATTTTGGAAAATATACTTTTTTAAAAGGAGGAGGAGGAGCAGGATTGGGAAGAACTAAATAAAGATCTGTTCCATCTCTGTTTAATATGGAGCACTCAAGAGGTGGCAGCATAGACAAATATTCAGTTTACAGGTCATGCCTTTTCCAAATTAAACTGTAGTTGCTGTTATTTTACCTAAATAAATAAACAAAACCACCGTGCATGTCTTTTGTGGCTGCTTCAGGCTTTTAGGAACTATAACGGGCTTTTAAATGAGTGCTGTTTTATTTTTTATAGACTGAATTCTAATTCTAATATTATTAGAATTCTAATTCTAATAATAATAGAGTGGGCCCTCCACATTTGCCATGGTGAGGAGTGCAGGACCCTTGCAAAAGTGGAAAAATTGCAACCACCAAAATGTGTGAGTTTGTTTGTTGGAAAGGAGCCAAGGCATGGTGGGAAGAACGGGCACCCAGAGTCCAAACCAGGACAGGGAAAGGAGATGGCAAGGGGGGAGGATTGGCATGGTGGCCGTATATTTGCTCTCTCTCACCCATCTTCTTCATTGGATGTGGGGGGGGGCATTGGGAGAGGGCTTGTGGTGCTGAGAAATTGGGCTGTGAGCTGTCCTTAGCTGGCCAGGCAGTGGCTGGTGGAGGAGGACCAGAGCTGGCCTGTTTAGAGGTGCTGAGAGGGAAGGTTTCTCCCTAGAAAGGAGGCATCTGAGTTGGGAGGACAAGGGTTGGAGAAACTTGCAAATAAATCCATGAGGTCAAACCCACAAATGTGGAGGCCTGACTATAATTTCATCACTAAATTCTACTTGGACTTAGTTACATCAGGGTTGAATGAGACACATCCTATGTTCTCTTTGTTTCTGATGGGAAGAAACAATAAAGTTCTTGGATAACTTACGGACTTGCTTTTTTTCTATGTTCAGAAAATGAACTCATGAATCCAGAGGGGCAGCTTTAAGTCCATACATCTATTGCATAGTGATGAGTTTATGCATAAATAACATTTGTTTAAAGACATTCTTGACCTCCCTCTCAAAGATAAAATGAAGGTGGTGATTTAGCAGACAGAACATACTGGTAGTCCTGAATACATCTGGAGAGCTGCAGTATAAGGTTGAAATCACAGACAGAAGATGGTTCAAAGGACTTGAAGTCTATCTGCCTCCTACTGTTATAGGGATTGCCTTGTTGTTGTTGTTACTGTGTGCTTGCAAGTAATTTTCAACTTATGGTGACCCGAAAGTGACCCTATTACTTGTTGGATAGTAATGCTGTGACATTTGCCCCAGTTGAAAATACGTTTGATGAGCATGTGGGATACACCTGGGGAATGACTTGGCAAGTCATGATGTAATCTCTAGGGGACAGTAAGGCTGAGTCATGGTAATGAGAAATCATGGCAAGGGGTTGCATCAGCCATTGTCCCTAGCTGATGAGCTATCAGCAGGTGTGTATAAAAGAGATGAGCTCAGACTGTGACTTTCTCTGACTCTCGCTGACTCTATAACACCAAACATCTGTCGGAGCAAACCTCTGCCTGATGTGTCTGTGATGCTGAATCTATGACTGAGGATCTGCATATCCTGATTGTACAGATGTGTATATATTGGAACGTCAAGATTAAAGCCTTCGGGTATTTTGGATGACAACTCTGTGTGTTAGAGTTACTAACCAGTGGGTAGAGTGGGGTCAGAGCTGATGCTGTATGTTACACTCTGCTGCTCACACTTGTTGCTGTTTTGATACTCTGCTGTATGTTTAATGCTTGCCTCTGGGACACGTTTTGTTCAGAGCACAGCGGTTACTGGAAAGATTTTGTGCTAGGTGCTGTAAATCAATCTCCCGACATTACTGAGTGTTCTTGGTAAGATTTTTTCAGAAGGGGTTTGCCATTGTCTTCTCCTGAGGCTGAGAGAGCATAACTTGCCCAAGGTAACCCAATGACTGTGGATGGCTGAGGAGGATTTGAACCCTAGGCTCCCAGATTCATAGTCCAACATTCAGATCACTGTATCATGCAGGCTCATAGGGGTTGAAATTTACAAATATCCTATAACTTGGGGAAATGGAGCTCAAAATGTGTAATGAACTGGAATTCCCAGAGTCACTTCTAGGCAGATAGCACAGCAAGTTACCCGCCCTGAAAATTGGATTGGATCTTGCTAAACTTTTGCATATAGATGAGTCCAGTTCATAAATACGAGTCAGTGAAAGGAAGCAAAACTGTGTTTCAGCCTCACAATTGCCAAGACCCAAAGGTCAGCCACATTGTGCTGCATTGCCAAAATGCTTCATCTCCTTCCATTTTGCAATCTCTGTGCTTTGTGTTTTTAATAAAGCACATTTAAGTGAGTTTCCCCCTTCTTATATCCAGATGACCTTTCCTGGCTCCTTAAAATTTGACATTGCATATTTATTAAGAAAAGCAATAACTCACCATGCTAATGCTTGCTGATACAGTCATCCGGAACACCTTTGGGGCTGTGGTGATGCCTAAACTTATTGTATGCAAATTGTATAAAGGCCATTTCACTGAACTGTTGCTGGGTCCAGCAGAATGGAGAAAAGGGAGATTCTGTCTACCTTTCCCTCAAGATAAGTTTGGGAGAAGCAGTGATGTAGATTTGAGTCAATAGACTCAGACTCAAGTTGGACTTAAGTTGCTTCAGTGACTCGACTTGGCCATAAATGATGCACTGACTCAACTCGATTCGAGACGTGCATATTTTTAATGACTGACTTGATGCCCTTCATTCAGTAACATAATGCCTTCATCCAGAAATCTTATGACTTTGAACAACGCCTCCATCTCTTTTTGCCTACCAGTCACATGACAATCTCTCTCAAGCCCAAAGTGTGGGTGCATTTCTCAGAGGGGGACAGCAAACAGGTTAGGCAATGGGCTTGACGCAGGGTTGAGGTCTGCTCAGCAGCCTGACCCAGCTGTGTATCGAAGGAGCCTTCTAAAATGTTTCCTAAGAGCAAAAGACAAGACTCACCTCCAGAGTGCAGGATGCATTTCTCAGAGGGAACAGCAAATGTGTTAGGCAACAGGCTTGAGGACGAAGGATCCTTCCTTCTAAAGCTTTTGAATCTTCAGTAATGGGGAGTAAGATAGAATCCTATTCCCCACTTCTGAAGCTGCAGATGGCAAAATTACAAGTGTAGAGAGCTGACTCTGCTTAAATTGTTAAAACTGAATTTATTTCACTCTAGCCAATAATTCTGGAATTTTGTTTAGTGTATAAAGTTGGCTTTGAGACTTGAGACATGACTCGAAAGTATCTTCAAGGACTTGAGACTTGAAGGTAGAAACTTGAGACTTGACTTGAGACTTGACATAAAAGACTTAAATACATCACTGGGGAGAAGCTGTCATACAGGGCCAACTTCTAGCCCACCCCAAGACTGACTTCTGCCCTTGAATAGGAGCAGGAAATTCCCCAGCGTTCATTAATTCTCACCGCCCACTGAATTCTGAATTCTGAATTAATTGAGCAGTACAGTGGGACTCTGCTCTGAGGATTGCCAGTCTCTATGCTTAAGGTCCTTTCCCTTCCCTCACCTCCCCTTTCTGAGTGAGAGAAGTCCTAGCTAAGTGTGTGCTGAAGAATGACGTGGGAATGGAGGGGAAACAGAGGTTTTAGAGATGAGTATTTGTTTTAAGGCATGCAAGTAAACAATAAAACAATACTCATATGAGAGGCTCCCTCTGCACAGGTATGCTTAAGTTACAAGTAGTTATAAAAACAGGTACATTCTCCAGATCAGCTAGACTTCCAAAATAATAAAAGACCTAGCACAACTAACTATTTAATATTCTAGCTACTCACATTGGGGATCACAGGCTTAGATGGTCTAAAAGGCCAGGAGGCAAGGCCGCCTGCTACCAGCATAGATTTCATCTTCAAGATGTTTGTTGTCTCTCCACTGCATGGTCTCTCAAGGATTTTTATAAGTTCTCGTTGAAGAATTCTCACATTTTCCCCCTTGACTGGGCAATTCTTTCCCATGATCTGTGAGGCTGACCCACAATAAAAAATGTAACTTAACCCAACTCCTCATTAACCCTTGGTTTACCTGGAGAGGGAAGTATTGCTCTTCAGCTAAGTCTAGATAATGGGAAGCCCAATTATCACAGAAGCAAATGGCATTCTCACAGATTTGGCCTGTTCATGTAGTAGTAGGAGTAGGAGTAGTAGTTATTGTTGTTGCTGTGTGCCTTTAAATTACTTGTGACTTATGATCGCCCTAAGGTAACCCTATCATAGGATTTTCTTGGCAATATTTAGTCAGTGAAGGTTTGTCATCACTTTCCTTTTACTAAAATGATAAAAGGCCTGGAAACCATGCCCTATGAGAACAAACTTAGGGACCTGGGTATATTTAGCCTGGAAAAGTAAAGGTTAAGAGAGGACGTGATAGCCATTTTTTAATTTTCGAAGGGATGTCATATAGAAGATGGGGCCAGCTTGTCTTCTGCTGCTCCAGAGACTAGGATGCAAAGCAATGGCTTCAAGCTACAGAAAAAAAGATTCCATCTAAATATTAGTAAGAACTTCCTGATGGTCAGAGCTGTTCAATAGTGGAATATGCTGCTTGGGAGCATAGTGGAGTCTCCTTCTCTGGAGGTTTTTAAACAGAGGTCGGTTAGCCATATGTCAGGAATGATTTGATGATGTCTTCCTGCATGGCAGGGGGTTGGACTGTATGGCCCGTGTGGTCTCTTCCAACTCTATGATTCTATGTAAAAAGATATTCTTCACTTTAACTGTATCCCTTATAGTGCCATCCAGCACTGCTATTCCAAGAAGTCTACTTCCTTTTGCAATATAAGCTTTTGGGAGATGCAACTCAAATATAAGCTAGGTCATGTTGGCTTTGCACTTTCTGGACAGAAAGGTTCACACCTAGCACAATATGGACACTACAATTGATTCAGAAGTTTCTAAGCACCATTTGTGCATACTTCAGTGGATGACATCAGTCGTTTAGACCAAAGACTGTGGACAAGAAGTTTGATAAAATTCTGCCAAGCATATGCATATTTGACTCTTGTCCCTTGGGCTTATTACTTCTAGCATACAGAGAAAGAGAGACAGCGATCCAGATGGACTTTCCACAGGTGAATCTTCTCCATTGTGGCTCCAACACATGGAATCCTGCAAAATACCTTCTTTTTGAGAACTTGGCTTGGAAGAAAAATCTAACATGTGCTTACATGACAAAGCTGTACTTCTTCAGTGGTATATTTCAAGGCATCTCAGTGTACCTGTCTTTTAGGAAAGACAAATTCACAGTGTACATCTTTTTATGGAAGATAAATTACAGTTTTTCCTATTTCCATCATTCAATCCTCCAAGCTGTTGAATCATCAGAAATATTTTATGGAAGGGGAGGGGGGAGAGAGAGCAGAGACTTGTTGCATTCCAGGTTTCCTATATTAGTATATTAGTATATCCAATTTAGAATGTGTATCTGTGTTATGTGCCTTCAAGCTATTTCCAACTTCCAGTGTCCCTAAAGTGAACCTATCATGGGGTTTCATTTGCAAGATTTATAGAAAGGGGATTTGCCTTCACCTTCCTCTAAGGCTGAGAGATTGTGACCTGCCCAAAGTCACCCAGCGGGTTTCCATGGTGAACTGGGAAACCACTGTACCACACTGGCCCTCCCAATTCAGAACTGAACAATGAGAGTCCCTGGAAGAAAGGAAATCATCACTCCGTTTCAGAGCAAGATTGATCATTTGCTCTCCTCCAGGAACCCTTCTTATTCAGTACAGACACAGAGACATGATCAATACATCTCCTGCAATCCATTCCTTATGTTATGTTGGATGTGATAATGTGAGTTTTCCTTGCTATTTAATGCTTGCAAGTGTTTTCCTGCAACTGATCGGATTAGACCTGAAATGTTTACTATTTGCAAGCTAATTCCAGTTCCTGCACACAGCATACGCCAGGGGTAAGCCTGATTAAAATAGACAATTGACTTTTTGATTTATGCTGTACTTCGAGGGACAATGTAACGGCCCCCAACAGATAATTAGATGAAACATATAGAGCTCAACGCGCAGGAGGGAAAGGATCCTCCTGGCCAATCTGCCACTTACCATTATGAAGCTGAGCAGAGTACAGAGGGAACTGTCACCAAAAAAAGAAAAAGGAAAAAAAAGCTTTGAAGTCAAAAGGCAGAGAGGTAACATGCCTGGTCCCAGGATGCTGGGAGATGACCTTGAAATATCTCCTGTAAATGCCAGCAATCTGGTTCTATCTGTCATTGACTTATACAGCTTGTTGTATTCTTGGCACTGTAAAATATGATTCTGGAAATATTGCTCTTGGATGATAATCCTTCTTTTAAAAACAAACAAACCAACAAAAACAAACCAGCCACAAGAGAAGAAGTGGCACTTATGTGTTTGCAAGCATATAAAATCCTTCTAAGTTCAGCCTTTGATTTTCTGTGCTGATTCCAGAGAAGTTTCAAGGATTGCTGTTCACATAAATCTGCAGTTGGAGGCTGAGATCCTTTCCAAAGGGAGCAAAGCATACATTTGCAGCAGGGTACTTACACTGAGGTCTAGGACCTTGAAGTCAAAGAGAGGTTGCTAAAGGGGGAGCAAAGGCAGTCATATGGACACTGGTTTGAGAGAACTGGGCAGCAGGGGGGGGATTGACTTGAGCACCATTCAGTAGCCATTTTGCAGCCTAGCAAAGCCTTTGTATGAGGAGGTATTAGTGAGTTCCTCCTTACGCAACATCAGCAAATGTAGTTACATCAATGTAATGCCTAATTATACCAGCAAAAGTCACCAGGAGGATTTTCAGCTCTGTGCCAAGATTTGCTGACCCCATCCACAACAGAAATTAAGAGTGTATTATTTCCACATGTCTATATTTCACACTATATATATCTAATTTTCACAAGGTTCAGAAAATTGTGTTCTGTATGAAATCCACTCTTTACAATATGTTATCATTATTTCCATTCTATGGATGAGGAAATGAGTTGGGTAGACTGTATGCAACATGCCCAAAGCAAACAATGACCCAGTGATATAAGTGCAAATTTTAGCACAGAAGTTCAAGTCCTCTAGCTTCTGGAACACTCTTTAGAATAAGACCAGGCAACTTTGGTTATCAAAGGACTACATCAAAACTGTTTTCTTCTGAGAAAACCCTACAGGCTATACTCTGATGAAGTCCCCAGATCCACTACACTGCCACATTTTGGTAGCATGGCAGCAAGATTGCCCCTTGCCAAGCAAACAAATGCAGAGGAGCAAGCATTCTTAAAATGGAACAGATTTCTGGAAGTCTCAAGGAAGCACATTATATCTTAAGAACAAAGTGAGCAGCTCCCATGCATCTTGTTCCCAATTAGGTAAAGCAATGATTATTTGACCATGCAACCATGGTTGTGTGCATGCAAAAATGGGTAGGGGGTTTCCCACATGTCCTGTAGCCCCAACTCTGCAGTCCATGAAACTTACGGATAAGTTGGGAGTTAAGAGGTATCCAGGCTATTAGTCCTGAGGAAACTCTATGTCAGCAGAGTTGCAGAGAAAAGGTGTTTTCCAATTTATGTGTGACTTCTTAAAATGATGACTGACTTGAAACAGACAAGTCAGACAGCAGATTTCAAGTTTAAAAAACATTTACTAACATCCGTTGAAGAAACTTGATCCTAACTAATTGAAGAAAAGTATTTGAGAAAAGTAATATCTTCATTTAAACTCACCAACTAATTAGTTGAGAGGTATGCTTAGCAGAATGGAGAAGTTACAGCACCATGTATTTTAGGCCATTTCCGCATTAGACTGTTTTAGAGCTATTATTCTACTTTCAACATCCTATGGAATCCTGGGGTTTGCAGTTTCGGGAGGGGCCAGCCTGCCCCTCCCGAAACTGCAAACCCCAGGATTCCATAGGATGTTGCAAGTGGAATAATAGCGCTATAACAGTCTAGTGCGGAAATGGCCTTAGAGATCAGTTGACAGTTAATTTAGTGTGTGTAGTGTTTAAAGGAGAACAGAGTTCTTAGAGAGTGGGAGGCATGGCCTTCTAAGCTGAGACAATCACAGGCCCTTTCCGCAACTTACCTGCTTCCGGTGCGGGCATGCAAGGATCATGCGAGCAGCCTCTTCCAAGAGGCACTTGCGTCCCCTCTGCTCCATCTCCGCAGCAGCTGCCTGCTGGCCAGCAGGCAATGTGAGGGCTCTGCCTTTTCCTTCCGCAGCACAGCCGGGTACTTTCCCAGGCTGCGCTGGGGGAGGAAGCACGAGGGTCACATCTCCAGAGGCTCTGCACAGACAGTAAGTGCATGTGGGGCCCCGGAGCGATGTGCGATCATGCATCATTTTCGGCAAGAAGCTGAAAATGATATATTGTGTGATCAGTGCCTGCTGGCCCCGGCAGCGTTGTGCGATTGTGAGGACGTCATGTGGAACAGTCCTTGCAATTGCACGACGCTCCAGATTCCCTTTTGCATGACAAATGCTGTGCAAAAAGGACCACAGACAGCAGAGTGTAAAGTTTAGATGCTACAGCCAATAATTTTAAATATATGCACAGACAAACTGTTGAGAAGCTGTCCTTGCTAAATTGGTGGGGAAGAGAGAATGCTGTATTTTCCAACAAGATACTTGCAGGAAGAGTTTTTGCAAGAGTTTTTTGACAGGTTTTTATTCACAGTCACCATGCCTCAGTCATAGGTAAGTTGTATGGAGTCAGTATGACAACAAGACAGTGCTGCCCAACTGGCCCGAGGTACGCATTGCAATGGAACCTCCTTGAGGCATGGGTAATCAGTCTTCACCAAAATTCAAGCCTATGGGCTCCTGCTTTTCCTTGCTCATCCAGTCATGCTTTTCAATAATCCTCAGTTCTTAACAGTGGGCAGGCTATGAAGCAATTCCTCTTTCTCATCAGCCCCCTTCCTCCCTGCTGCACCGCACTCCAGGCATTCTGCCTCCAGGATGAACTCTACCTAAAGGGAAGAATGAGGTCCATATTGTCTGGGTGGTCCTTGGCTTCTTGCACACTACCTAGACCTTCTGATCCTCTTCCTGGGTAAGGGAGTAGATAATCTAGTCTCCTCACCTCTTAGTGGAGTGTCAGTAGGGGTCAGAGAGGGAGGAATCTCTGCAACTTCAGTCCTTCCTGAGATGGAACTACCACCTCTTTTGATGGTCAGATCATTGGTGGTCCCTCTGGGACTGGGATGGAGTTCTGGGGGTATGGTTATCCGAAGGGCCAGTGCAGCCTGGAAGCAGGTTGCTATGCAACCAGAATAGCTCTTCAGGAGAGAAACCCAGTCCAGTAGTGTATTGGAGGGGCTGATAGTTGAGAGAACAAGCATATAAAGCCAAGTACCTGTGGGTATTGGATTCCTTCAGTGAGAGCCTAGCAAGGCGCTCAGGAGTGAAGTCCCTACATTGGTCAAAGAGTGTGGCTGTGTTGGGATGTTTTGCTCTCAGCAGAAGAAGGAGAGTAACTAAGCCCTAGTAGAATTTGGTCAGAGAATGTAACCTAGATTTGGGATTAAGCCTTTGGTGGGAGTCTAGCCAACGGTCTATTGTGTGATAATTGTGCCTTTTGAGAAAGTCTAAAGACATAAACTGTTTCTGAGCAGGAAGTTACTTGTTATATTGTCCAAAAAGTACATTGGGGAAACGTATCCATCCTGACCTGCATACACACTACTTTATTCTTATCGTTATCTTAATCAATGTTACAATTTATTTTTGTAAACATTGACTCAGCTTGAACTGTATACAGCATATAAAGTACTACAGAAAACACACTATCATAAAATTATTAAGTGGTTCTAAATGAACATTGAAAACCCACACCCTTTTACACAAAAGTGGTGTTATATGGGGGAAGATGGAGCTGTATGGTAAAGACAGGGTGCCTTCTCCGATTCAGGAACTGCCAGACCAGTCAAGGAGGTCCTGTCACAGGGACCCTTTTCCTTCTGGGATTTCTTCTTTTTTTCTTCTTTTATCCCCACCACGTTGAAGACTTCGCCCTGCTTTGTGTCCTAGCCTTCTCCCTTCATCACTTGGCATTGACTCCCCTGCTCCATTCTGCCTCCCTCTTCTCATTCCTGAGTGCCCCCACTTAGGCCGTTTCCACATGAGACTGTTATAGTGGTTTTATTCCACTTTCAACATCCTGTGGAATTCTGGGGTTTGTAGTTTACTTGAAGCCAAAGAGCTCTCTGGCTGAGAATTCTAAATGCTCCTCCCTAAATTGCAAATTCCAGGGTTCCATACGACGTTGAAAGTGGAATAATAGCACTATAACAGTCTAGTGTGGAAATGGCCTTAATTGCCCCATGCCCCTCCCATCTCACTTCAGACTCCATCTCACTGCCCACAGTTGTGTCTCTTCCCAAGCTTTGACCAATGCCAGAGTTGTGTAGCACCCCTCTGAGGAGTGGGTTGTTCTCAGCTGCCATGATCTACAGCCAGCGTGTGTTCCTTCTTGCTGCCCTGTTAAGTCTCTTAGCATTACCAGAAACCCACTGCTTCTCTTCCCACAACTACAGGGATGCATAAAGCTCATGGTCCTTGTGTTGCCTACTCTGCCCTTTACATCTTTTCATTGCCCCGTGAGCTCTCAAAACCCAACATCATCAAATGAAGGGTGTAAACCTGAGAGGTTTCAAGGCGAAAACCCCTCTCAGTTAAGGCAGGCGGCTCTCAGGTTTCCTATAGCAGTGGCTAATCAACAAAGTGACTCAACAAATATTGTTCTATGGCTTTAGGTGTCTGGAAAAATATGGTTATTTAATAAGGTCTTTGGATGAATAGCTTCTGTGTTTACGTTTCCCTAGTTTTGACTGCTGTCTCTAGAAATAGTTATTGGCATTCATATATTACATTAATGTTGTAGTTTTATGACTGTTAGTAAAAAGATAGAGTTCCTTATATGCTGTTACATATTATATGATTTCCTTAAAAATTGCCAGCTGCTTTGAAAACTTCTTGGTGTCAGGTTCTGTCCGTGGGACTCAGTGCAGCAAAATAGCAAGGCAGGACAGTTGTCACAAGCCCATGGAGAGTTGCTGGTGAGCAACTTGCTCCACCAAGGTCTACAATCAAATTAAATGGAAGTCTTTAATGCTATAACCGCCTCTTCCATACAAAGTGGTATTAAGAGTCCAAGGGGCCAGGGACAAGAGGCAGGTCCAGGAAACAAGCTGAAGGTCAGAGTCCAGGAGTCAGAAGTCAGCAAGGCCAGGAACACTGAAGAGGCTACAGAGAGCACTGGAGACCATGTTGCTGTGGCAAAGGCTGCAAAGAAAATCCAGCCCTTGTATAGCTGGCTCCTGGCCACTCCAGCTGCCCTGCATCTGAGCAGCCAGCTGTGCCTGAGGTACTGGGCAGGATTCTGTGGAGACTATAGTCAGGGCCAAGATCTTCACACACAGAATCCTGCAAAAAGTTAGTGAGGGCCAAGATCCTCACTGGGAGAATCCTGAAAAGATTCAGTCAGGTCTAAGATCCTTGCAGGCAGAATCCTACAAAAACTCAGTCAAGGACCCAGACCCTTACAACACTGTTAATGGTATCTTCTACTGCTGGCTCTGCTCATGGGATCTGGTGCTATTGGCCTTCCTACTCGTACTCTTGAGGCTGCTTGTAGTATCTGGTACAGACTCCTTCTGCTGTTGACATTGCTGACAATGGCCTTTTCCTCACTGGGCGAGGGAATGGCCCTATGGCGGTACTCACTGGACCTGTGTGTGCTCCATGCGAGGGTCCAGGCTGGTCTAGAGCTGTCTGTGGCTGCTGCTCCACACTGCTCTGGGGACGAAAATGGTGGCTTCCGGTTGGTCGAGGCTCTCCACCCAATCTGCTCCCAGGTGTAGACGTCCTCTCTGGAGGACACTCTGTACTGTTTTAAAAACCCAGTGCAGAAAAGACCAATATCTGGCACTGGTTCCTCATGCTGTTGATGTTGCTTGTGGTATCTGGTGCTGCTGGCTGGTGTTACCTTCTGCTGCTCATCCTACTTCATATTCAGCTTCTTCGCTGTAGCTGGCGAAGTGGCCTTGCTGTTGAATATTGACCCCAGATCGCTAGAGTGGTGATGCTGGCAATCCAGATAAGCCAAAGAAAATCTGAAAAGTGCTTTCTTTAAATGAGAAAGTGAAAGTTCTGGACCTGATATTAACACTGAACCATCCACATCATCTTGGTGCTATAGTCCAGGACCACCTTCTGACAACCCTCCTTCTCATGAATTTTCCTATTCTGATGACAGTTTTTAGCAGCCATGATGACTTCCTCATTCCTTTCAGATAAGAAAAAAAAGGGTTCCACATTACGCACAAAAATCATATAATGCAAAGGGTCCTGGAATGTATCCCTTGTATTATATGCAGGCCTACTATGTAGATTACATATGAATTCTCTCCTACAAATGCAAGAACTCATAGGATGGAACCATAGCAATTAAAATGATATCAAACTGCTATACTGATGTAGTATAGATATAGCCTGAGGGCTCTTTCAGACTACACAGTTACAGTGCTATGATTCCATCCTTTGGAATACTGGGATTGGCAGTTTCAGGAGAGGTACTGAGAATTCTCAGCCAGAGATCTCTAGTGCCTCATGAAACTACAAACCCTAGCATCCTGTAGAATGCTGGCATGGCAATTAAAGTGGAATCATAATGGTATAATTGTAGGATGTGAAAACGTCCCTGTGTCTAAGCCAGTAAAAGAGATTTCTTCTGTTCTTTTTCCAGATAGCTAGGCATTCTGTTGCAATGAAATATCCTTGCATCCACTCTGGCACTAATTTTTGTTCATACATGCTAGAACTGTATTGGTCTTTAAATATTGATATGGCCATGGGCTAAGGTGTCTAATAAACTACATCCTTAGACTTTTCAAGATTTTTGCATAGACACAAATAGCATTTTGCCCCAAGGAAATCTGAATTATATTCCATCCCACGCCCTTAGCTGCAAGGTGAATAGGGCAAGGACATAATGTTGTTGTGGCACTGCACCTGAAAGCCATTGTATAACCACTCAGAACCCATGTAATAATACAGATATGTGGTAGAGTCCTTCTCAGGCTGCAGAGTGCTCATTGAATATGGGCATGTTCTTGTATTTTTTTGAATGGGTCTCCTCTATTTCAGACAAAGAAAGAGGATTCCAGCTATAATGTTTGCACACAAACAGCTAGCGCATCAGAAAGAAGATTTTTGACTCATCTTTTTTCAAGGCATACACATAACAGGGTTTGTTGGTGTGTTTGTTTAAAAAATACAGAGGGGTAGATAATCTTTCTTGTCTTGGGGGCCAAATACCAATTCAGAAAGGATCTCGGGGATCTCACCACATTACTATAGCAGTAAGTGGTGCAAAGGGAGCAAGGTTAAGGGGAGAATGAACATGGCTGAGGGCAGAGTGGACAAGGGCGAGTGTAATGTTTACTGAACTTGGCCGTTTTAGCATCAAGGATAAAAGACACATAGACTGCCAAGAGCTCAGCTTCTTTCTATCACCAAGCTTGAAAGGTACCTGCAAAACAGTTCAGGGCAACCAGCGGCAAAAGGCAAAGGTGGAAAACTTTCTGCAAAGTTGTTCCTGGGTGCTTTCAACTTGTTTCTGACTTATGGTGACCTTTCATGTGGTTTTCTGGGGCTGAGAGTGTATGATACACCCAAGGTCACTCAGTGGGTTTCCATTGCCAAGTGGCAAATCAAACCCTGGTCATAGTCAAACACTCAAACCACTACACCATGGTGGATCTCATTTGCAAAATATGCATCTCAATGCAACATCTTCCAAAATAGCTTCAAAGCATATGCTTAATTCTCTGAAGAATTATTCAAAAAGTATTATTATTGTTGTTATTATTATTTTATTTATATATCATTTATAATTAATATTATTATTGTTATTTATTTATTAATATGATTTATTCCAAATTTACTTCAATATCCTACCATCTCTGACAACAGTTCAAGAATCTTTTGCTCAGGCTGGAATTCCTTAGCTCTCCTTAAATACATGGGGAGAATTGAAATTGATAATCCTCCTACAGTAGTACAGGAATGACTCCTCATTAAGTTTGCCATATGTGCTGAGTTGACCAGGTATTACTGGGACTCTATCCATGACACATAGTATCTGTTTACTCCGTTAGCTAGCTCAGATTACCAGATTTAATTTTTAAAAATAAATGAATATAAATCATCTGAGTAAATAAATAAGAGAACGAGCCTGTCCCTTATAAATGCTGACATACAAAAGCAAACCATGCAGCCTCTAGTTTGCATATGAAATAGGTGTGCCACAACATTTGATTATCTGATGCATAACCTACATTCTGGACAAGAGACCAGGAAGGATATGGAGAAACAGAATGATTTCCAACTGGCAAGAATGCCAGACAAGGATATATTTTATCAGTCTGTTTTATTTATATGCTGAACACTGCTCTCAAAAGCCAGCAATATCAAAACAAAGATGTAAATCCCAGAGGGATCAGGATTAAAGTATATCAGCTATCAGCTGTAGGCCTTTTTTTCTATGGTGGTTCCCAACCAACGGAATGCCTTGACAGCTATCATTCTTGATTGTTGCCCCTTGGAATTGTTATTGCCTTTCTCATCCAGGACAAGAAAATGTGTTGGTACTCTTTACCAGCCTATTAGAAAGGAGTCCAATACCCCTCATGAGTCCAACTGGTGGATTCTATACATCCTATGAATATGGAGTTCTGTCTGCTTTCAGTAAAAGGATCTGACAACAAATTCACAGGTTGTTGTAGGGCCTTTTCACATATACTGTTATAGTGCTACTATTCCACTTTCAACATCCTGTGGAATTCTGGGGTTTGTAGTTTAACTGAGGCCAAAGAATCCTCTGGCTGAGGATTCTAAAGGTCACTCCCTAAACTACAAGCCCCAGGATTCCATAGGATGTTGAAAGGGGAATAATAGCACTATAACGGTGCAGTGTGGAAAGTCCCTTACTAAGTGCCTTCAAGTTTTTATTTCCCCTCAACTTATAGCAACCTTAAGACAAATGTATCATGGGATTTTCTTGCCAAGATTTGTTCAGAGGGAGTATGCCACTGCCTTCCTCTAGGGCTGAGAGAGTGTGACTTGCCCAGTATCACCCAGTAGTTTCCATGGCTTAGCAGAGGTTTGAATTCTGGTCTCTCAAAGTTGCATTGCAACACTCAAACCATTGTATCATGCTGGTTGAGAGACTTTCACTAGCCAATAGATAAGGCTTGTTTGCTCTTCCTTATTGGCAGTTGCCATCCTGGTCAAGTTCTTAAGACCCAAAAGATTTTGGATAGGCTTCTCCTGAAATCATTTAATTTACTGGCTCTATACTCTGGGATAATAATTAATGTGAATTAGGTCTCTGTCCTTATTTCATTATAATCAACAGCAACAGGTTTTGTGATAGAGAGCCATATTGGCAAGTACAACAATTGGATCACAAAACAGTTTGATTAGTGCATGATGAGAGTTGCTGGTAACTGATAAACAGCTCATTATTATGTATGAAGGATGATACCATCTGGGAGATTGCCTTTTAAATTTATTTTTCCCCCTCCTCCTTCCTCTGAACTCATGAAAAATGGAACAAGACAAACCACCACCAACAACAATAAAATCATATTTAACAGAGAACACATCTGTAAACCTTTATTGAAACTTCCCAAATTGTGTGCGGTGGGGTAGCTTGTATGCTACTAAGGACTCTTCCTTTCCAGGGTCACATTAATTAGAGAGGTGCAAATGAGCTAAGGGAAAACATCTGTGATAATTCTGAGGAAAGCGAGTAAGAGTGAGAAAGTACAGAGAATCCAGATATGATTCATATAATTCATCAGTGAGGGGGAAGCTCCTTCTGAACCTTCTTAGCCCCTATGTGATTAGAATCACGTGAGGAACTTAATGGCAAATCTGGTCACACTGCTGTGGACATTTTGCTCAGATGAACATGTTACTAGTTATCATGAGCACTAGTTGCGTAGCAACGGGGGGCGATGGGGGTGGTTTGCCCCCAGAGGCAATGTTTTGGGGGCGTCCTGGCTCGTAGCCGTGTCCCCGTGTGCCATGGCCATGCCCTTGTGCACCACGGCCATGCCCTCACACACCTCCTTCAGCCCCCTCTCTGCACACTCCAAGCCTCACCGCTGAGGAGCACCCCTTATATGTCACCAAATGTTTCCTTGTTTGGGGCTGGAATACTTCATTAAGAGATTTAAACCAGATTTGAGTCTCAATCCTGTTGGGTTACCACTTTAGGACAAAAATAATTGCTCAACTGGGTTGTATTTTCGCAGAGGTGGCATCATGTTGCTAGCTTACATTCGTAACTGCTCTGTATTCAGTTGCATTACCTATTCACAATCCTGGCAAGATCATAAATGCCTTCCTATCCTATATTTAATTCCAGGGAGCCCCTTAGAGTGATGGATGTCTTTTCTTCTGGCGATTCAGGATAGCAGAACCCCTATCACAATTCCTCATCTCACTGCAGATCATTCACAGGAGCGGTCCGGAAACGTCATCCTGCTGTGCCCTAACGGCCAGCAGAAAGTACCTCCAGCATTTGTTGTAGCTCCTGGCTTTTAAGATAGGCTGGTGGGAGGGAAGAGAAGGTTGGGCCACGAGAACATACTTAGATAGGCATTCATAACTAAGTTAGCATGGCAGGGTCTCTGCCATGATGTTTCCATCTTCTTCCCATTTGGGACTTAAAGTGGCTTACAAAAGCTTTTAAAAATATATTTACAAATATATTTTACAAATATAATTGAAGTACAATAAAATTAAAAGCAGTTAAAAGTACAGCTGTTAAAAAGAAAAACACAACACAGCAGATGAGAGGCCCATTCCCTCTGAGCAGTCAGTTCTGAAAGGCTTGCTGAAGCATCTGCCTAACCTCAGTTAGATCCAGTTCCAGAGACTGGGAGCAATTAATGAAAAGGCCCTCTTCTATGTTTCCATCACATGGACCTGTGACGATGGTGAGATGAAGAGAAGAAGAGACAGTCCAGGTTTTCCCCACTTATCTAAAAGGGATTGGAGCACTGTCAGACAACAGAATTGGTTAAAAAGCAAAGCCCATGTACTGTACTCTAAGGAGCATGGAGGACTTATAGAGGCTCACTTGGGAGCAAGTGTGTATTTTTTTAATTATTATTTATTTGTATCCCGCCTCTCCATATGGATCAAGGCAGCGAACAACTTACAATTAGCATGTATTTCAACACATTTCTATACATGCCCCCAACAAGCTGGGTACTCATTTTACCAACCTGCAAAAGGATGGAAGGCTGAGTCAGCCTTGGAGCCTGGCAGGATCGAACTCACAACCTTATGGCTTGCAGTACTGGCATTTAACCACTGCACCATCAGGGCTCCTTGCAAAGGAGTGCTGCTTGCAAAGTGTCTTTGCCAGCTTGGTGCCTTTTTTTCCTCTCTCAGGTTGCTCTGCAATCAGCATGAGCATGAGAGCAAGCCCAAGCAAGCCTCTGTCGACAAGAAGAACTGATGAAAGAGTGAAAACCCCCCCCCATAGAATTAATGGTTTTTGTCTTTAATTTGGAAGCAGTGGAAGATCGAGTCATCAGATAACAGGGTGTCAAAAGGCAAGGGTTCCTGTATAAGAACAGTCTTTATAGGCTCCAGAGACTAGATCCACAGAGCAATAGATTCAAACTACAGAAAAAGAGGTTCCACCTAACCATTAGGAAGAACTTCCTGATGGTAAGAGCAGTTTGACAGTGGAATATGCTGCTGCCTTTGAGTGTTGTGGAGTATCCTTCTTTGGAGGTTTTTAAACAGAGGCTGGATGGCCACCTGTCAGGAATGTTCTGATGGTGTATTCCTGCATGGCAGAATGGGGTTGGACTGGATAGCTCTTGTGGTCTCTTCCAGCTCTAAGATTCTATGATTCTAGATAGCTCATGAGCTTAACAACAACAACAGCAAGGGAAACAAAAAGCAGTGCTGCTGCTTTTTTTTTTTTTAAAAGCCTACAAGTCTGAGTCTTGTGACTTTGGATGTCACAGTGGGAGTGTTTTCATCCAGACAGAAAGCTGAATCGCCACCTCCCTCCTTCCAACAAAGAAAGGTCGAGGAAGAATAAGGAAAAGGCTGTAAAGGAAGGCCATACAATTTCAGTACCCCCTTTGTATCCATAAAGTCTCTTTTCCTGAGATCTTTGACTTTGTACACTGAAGCCATGAAGTCTCTCTTTTGGAAGAGTTCAGTGATGTTTCTCAGGAAGACCTGATGTTGCCAGGTATGGAGATAGATATAGGTGTGATAGTTAAGTGTGTCAATAGATTGTCTTTGGATTTTGATTTTTTTTAAATGGCTACTGTGTCCAGTTCTGGGCACCCCAATTCAAGAAGGATATTGACAAGCTGGAGCAAGTTCAGAGGAGGGCGACCAAAATGGTGAGAGGCCTGGAAGACATGCCCTATGAGGATAGACTTAGAGAGCTGGGTATGTTTAGTCTGCAGAAGAGGAGGTTAAGAGGGGACATGATAGCCATGTTTAAATATTTGAAGGGATGCCACATAGAGGAAGGAGGGGACTTGTTTTCTGCTGCTCCAGAGACCAGGACAAGGAGCAATGGATTCAAGCTGCAGGAAAGGAGATTCCACCTGAACCTCAGGAAGAACTTCCTGACAGTCAGGGCTGTCCGGCAGTGGAATATGCTGCCTCGGAGTGTAGTGGAGTCTCCTTCCTTGGAGGTTTTTAAGCAGAGGCTTGATGGCCATCTGTCGGGATTGATTTGAGGGTGTTCCTGCATGGCAGGGGGTTGGACTGGATGGCCTGTGTGGTCTCTTCCAACTCTGAATTTCTATGATTCTATGATTCTATGATTCTAACATGGCTAATCCTGCCCTATTTAGGTCCTTTTCGCACCTTACCTTCGTCGCGGCAGTGGGGAGCGGCGCTCGCACAAGCAGCCATTTGCGCGAGCCACTCATGGCAGCCCTTCTGCCTCCCGCAGTGGCTTGCCAGTTGCGTGACCGTTGTGCTAGCTCCCCGCCCCTTCCTTTCGCAGTGCAGCCTGGGAGGTGTAGGCTGTGCTGGGGGAGGAAGCGCAACTGGGGCGGCTTGTTCGGCGCACTGCACGCAGGTAAGTGCACGAGGGCCCCGTGAGCTTTGCACGACCATGCAGTATTTTCGGCTTAGAGCTGAAAATAAGAAAATGCGCACACTGCCCGCTTTAGGCTCGTGAGTATTACGTGAGTGGTAGTGTGTCGTACGGACCGACGCTCCCATTTACGCGATGCTCAAGGGGCCCTCGAGCAAAAAAACCTGCGTGCGAAAAGGGACCTAGTCTAAATAGGTAAAGAGTCTAGATATCAGCCTAGATGCATAAGTATCTATAAAGAAGGGTGTCTATGTGATGTAATAATCCATCCAAAGAATATATAACAGAATGAATTACTTGGTTGATTAATAAATAGCACAGAAGTTTTAAAAGCGAATGGTTATTTTCTCTCAATATTAATTTCCTGAAATTCGAGCCCTTAAGAGTTCCTTAAGTTGATGGCAACTTTTCTATTTGGACAATGCTGTTATTCATGAGTTAGAAGTTCAAGTGACCAGAAAGTGGACAAGAGGAAACTCCAGATACTGGTTAGCTGACAATGCAAAGAATCTTCTGTTCCTGAGATAAAAGACGAGGATTGGTAACCAGGCCTGTTTCACATGTACTTTATACATTGTACATGGATGTGCATGTCCATTTGGTTTATCTCACATTCAGTGTTTATCTCACATTCAGGGTTTTTTTTGGTTTAGCTGCACAATATTGCCATGCCTTATATGGCCACTGTAGCATGATTAATGCATAACTCAATATGCAGAGATTTATGCTATGACCCTTCCCCATGTAGGATCTTGCCCAAGGTGTAATTAGAGTGTCTGTTCCTTTTTGTTAGCATACAAGAAAGACAAATAATTTCAGTAAATATAATTAGGGAGAATGATACTGTAAAATGTTGTTCCTTCAACTTGTTTCCTTTTAAATTCTCAAGAGAGCAGATTTCTCTTCCTGATCAACCAGCAACTCTGTTACAAGCTGGCCATTAAATTTTGCTGAGACATTTTTACTACCTCTGTTCTTAAGCAAATATAATAATAATAATAAAAATAATAATAAAATTTATTTTTATCCCGCCTCTCCCAGTGGATCGAGGCGGCATTACAACAGTATATAAATACACTAAAAACACTAAAATGTAACCCATCCTCCCCACCCACCAACCCTTCTAACCCCCTAAAACACATTAATTATTAAAACAAATTAAAAACAAATTAAAACCAAGAGGACAGTTGATGAGAGGCGGTGGAACACTAGTCTGGGAAGGCCTGTCGGAAGAGAACAGTCTTGACCGCTTTTTTAAAGCGGTCAAGACTGGTGATATGCCGGGTCTCTTCCGGCAGGCCATTCCATAACCTTTGCTTCCTCTACTGAAATCAGAAATGATGCTTGTTGTTAATGACTTATAAGTATAGGAAAAATGAGGCCCTCCATATGTAGTTGAACTTCAAGTACTGCTTAGCTTTAGCCAATGATCACAGATGATGGAAATGCAGCCCAGCAGGATCTGGAAACATCAACTTTCCACATTCCTACCCTTGACTCATTGTCTAATAAAGAGGCACCTGGTTATATCTCACAGAAACTGGGCTAGTAAAATCAGACTTCCTAATTTTTTGACCTGGTGGTCCATTGTGACCCTGCAAAGATGTTCTTTCCTTGGTTGAAATAAGAAGTTTGGCTCTAACTACCAGCTTAATGTTAACTCCTAGCACTGTTTCCACAGGTTCTTTAAGCTCCTTTGGCTTTCAACCAGCTCACAGAGATAACAGCAGGTGTGACTGTCTGATGCGACGAATCCACAACTGAGCTGGGTTGAAAATTCAGATCTCTCTGCTTGACTGAGAAGGCCCCAGGAGCTCCCTGTTATTAACTTTGGGAGAACAACCCCAGTACTAAGTGCCTCTCCAGACATAATAAGACACCAGAGGCTGTGAAATTGGAGCAAGGGCTTAGTGGAAGCAAAAGTTTTGCAGGATAGTTCAAGCTGTTGTGTTTCTTCTGCAGCCAAACACAACCAGATATCAGGGGCACACTTTGAAGCTTTGTAGTTATACTATTCCAGTCCTTTCTTTGAAAGGAAGAGAAAGGTGAAAAAAAAACTAACTAGATACACTGAAACCTACATCGAACTGTTAGGTGAAGAAATAGATCCATTGAATTAATGGGTCTTACAAAAGTGTTGACATACCAAGTGTTGACATACCAAGTATGATTTTATTCTAACAGCAGCATAAAAGTTTGGAGAGAAAAAACAGCAACAAGATATATTCCAGTTTATTACATAAAAAGCAGACTGGAACATCCAAGTCTTTTGAACTCTTATTTGATTAAAAAATAATAAAATCAGGGAGAGCTCCAAGCACACATCCTGTGATAGGGTAGTCCCTACGGGTGATGCCATAACTAGAAAGGCTGCAATCACGTAATGGAACAAAAAGTTAAAGCTCTCTTCCACCCCCATAGGCTAAAATCAGGCCCTTCCACCTGCAATATACATTTGTGCTTATATTTTTTTTTAAATCTATCATTCACACACTTGCTAACAGCAGTTCTTGTATCAAGCTTGTTCTTAAGAAGTGTAGCAAGCTGGAATTTGGGAGTATTTTACACACAAGATAGAAAGATGGAATGGGGCAGTGGAGAATTCCTAAAGTGCTATTGACACACTAAATCTATCTCCATACCTGGCAACCTAGGATCATCCTGAGAGTATAGCTAAACTCTTCCAAAAGAGAGACTTCTTTGCTTTAATGGACAGGGTCAAAACAGATCTCAAGAGAAGCAGAGAGGTGTCTTGCCGCACTGAGTCATGTTTGTAAGAGATTGATGAGGTTTCTCATCTGTCCATACCTGTTTGTTATAACTCTGTGTACACACACACACACACATATACATACATACATATGACAGCTTGAGAACCAGTGTGGGGTAGTGGTCTGAGCATTGGACTACAACCCTGGAGACCGAGGCTCAACTCCTCACTTGGCCATGGAAACCCACTGGATGAGCTTGGGTGTGTCACACACTCTCAGCCCCAGAAAACCCCATGAAGGGTTCATCTTAAGGTCACTATAAGTCTGAAATGACTTGAAGGTGCACAATGTTTGTTTCAGTGCCAGATTGTTCAGTATGAATGCCAGACATCTGGAACAGCATGCCATTAAATAAACTGATGTCTTGCACCTGATGAAATAGACTTAAGTCTATGAAAGCTTGTGCTACCAACTTCTTTCTCTCAATTAGTCTCAAAGGTGCTACAAGATCCCTTTGCATAAAGATGTCTTCCGTTCACTAATGTCTCCATACTTGAACTGAAACAGGAGGATGGAGAGAGAGTTTTCTCTGCAGCATTATGGCAAAGGTGGAGTAGCAAGGAATAGCAACCAAGAAGTGAGAAATTCAGGAGGTATCACTGGATGTGTAACATTTTCAGGCTGCCAGATGGACATTAATCTCCTTTGTAATCTGCAGAAGTATTTGGAAGGTAAGGCTTTCCAGCAGTCGTTTCTTGAGATAACAGGGACCCCTCTCCTAATGCTGAGATTTCCAAATCCAGATCTAAGGTTCACCTGAGGGTCACCAATGGGTCAGAAATGACTTGAAGGTGCACAATAACATGATTGCTTGTTTTAAAGCCCATTTAACTACTTCATGGCTTCTTTCTACTTTGCTTAAGTTGTGTATACCCTATAAGAAGGACTAAGGAAAGGGGCTGGATTTTCCTCCTCTGAAGGCTTGATGTCAGGAGTGCATTGGTTGCATATTCCTGCATGGCAGTAGGTTGGTCTAGATAGCCCTCGAGGTCTCTTCCAGCTCTACCATTCTATGATTCTAAGTACAACTTGGAACTGAGAACTGAGAAAACTGAACTGAGAAACACGGAACACACCTCACTTAAAAAAAAAAAATGCACCAGACCTTTAACACTCAAATGTCTGCATAAGCAAAAAGGTCTGTACATTTGGATAAGGTCAGATCACTGTGTGGAAATAGAGCCTTTGGTCAATTAGAGAGTAAGGTGGGGGGGAGGGAACTCCCTTGTGCCAGATTTTAGCTTATTTTCCTTGGAATTAGAATCCTTCAGGGGGAAAATGGTAAGAGAGAGGAGGGAGACGTTCAGCAAATTCTCATCAAACAATCAACTGATTAAATGAATAACCATATTTTTGAGATACTTCTATGCAATTATGAATAAATCAATTAATGAGCTCAGTTGAGCATCTACATTTACATGTCTATCATTTACCTAATTATGTCAAATGCTTAGCTCAAGAAAATCTAATGATGGCAATAATAAGAAATAAATAAGGACCAGCTGGTTGAATTGGAGATTTTGTAGCTATTTATTCTTTGATTGTCCCCAAACTTCCTTGGAAGAGTTCAGAATCATGTATTCAACTGTCTTTCCTTTATCCTAACTATGCCTCTGGAATAAAGGTGATTAGGGTGGAACATGATGACTGGGCCAAGGTTATCTGGAGAGCTCCACAGTTAAGCAGAGGATCCAGATCTCCCAAAGGAGCAATGGATTCAAGCTGCAGGAAAGGAGATTCCACGGGAACCTCAGGAAGAACTTCCTGACAGTCAGGGCTGTCCGGCAGTGGAATCTGCTGCCTCAGTGGAGTGGAGTGGAGGCTCGTTCCTTGGAGGTTTTTAAGCAGAGGCTGGATGGTCATCTGTCAGGAGTGCTTTGAGGGTGTTCCTGCAAGGCAGGGGGTTGGACTGGATGGCCCCTGGGGTCTCTTCCAACTACATTTCTATGATTCTATGAAAGCCATACCGCAGTCCCAGGTTCAAACACATAACAGGATGTTTCCCAACAGCTACAACACAAAGACATGAACAAGACAATACTTACTGCAGCCCAGAATATACAAGAAAGGAAGTGTCCATAAGACTGGGAGCACTTATATAGGCAAGACTCATTAATCAGGCTGATGGTGAGTAAATATTAGAGAAGTGGTGGGGAGAAGTCCATTATAGACAACTGCTATTTCTGGTGGAAGCAATGTGTCCTTCTTTCGACCCTTGGCTTGCATTCCTGAAGAGCCTTGACTCTTGCTTTGTGTATTGATTATGCTGTGTTGATTATATGCCCTTGAACTGACACTCTGAATTTACTTTTTTTTAAAGTTTTTTTAATGGACTATAAAAACTACATAGAAAACAATATAGAAAATACAAAAACACGTTGACAACTAACAATGTTAACTATATTAATTAATTAATGTGAACTATGACTAATACATGTATTAATTAAAAAGTAAACCACTAAACTAACCTCCAACCTACTACCAATGATTTGAACAATAAATATGAAACATGAAAAGAAAAAGACAGGGGGAAAAAAACAGGATATATATCTGACTTCCTACTTCTCGGAGAACATATTGGCAATCCTATTTTATACTTCATCTACTTATAATATGTCTATATTCACATATTATATATATATATATGTAAATATACTCATGTGTACACACACACACACACACACAAGTGTATTTACATAGCTATCTTAAACTGTTACCTGATCTTATCTCAGACTACTCATTATTAGCTCGATATTTCACAAAAATTGAGCAAATTTTGTTAATATCAACAAGTCAAAAATTCTACTATGATTACTCTATCCATACTGATTAAGCAAACCCAATTACTGCCTGTGGTCCAGCAAAAGAACTTACGGTATAAATTGTATGACCCTTCCCCAATGTTTTTTTAGTCCACAGATGAGTCTTCTTTTAAAAGTGTTCTTAATGTATCCATCTTCACCAGGTCCAATAATTTCATAATCCATTATTCTTGGGATTGGGTCATGGGATTCTTCCATTTCTGGACATACAATATTCTTGCTGTTGTAATCATATATTGCCATTACCCTGAAGTAATCCTTATCAACTGAAGTACTTATCAGCCTAAGCAAAAATTATTCTGGTAATAGTTGAATTTTAATCTTCAGTATGTCTTCCATCAATTGGTGGATCATTGCCCAGAATTTCTGTGCTTTTTTGGAAGTCCACCACATATGGTAAAACGACCCATCAATCTGTTTACATTATTAGCTGGAATTATTTTCAACTGTTTATACAGCTTTAATTGCATGTTGCCCTGAGATCTCATGACAGAAGGGGATGGGATAGATATATTGTAAGAAATAATAAGTAAAATAAATAAAGGAAATATACAAGATGCTTGATTGATGTCCAGTATGGTGTTTGACACCTCTGAGAGCTCTATAAAGCTCAGGTCAACAACTAAGGCAGATTTGCCATCCCACTGACCTATGTCTAAATCCATTTGCTAGTCTCAATTAGAACAGACTGGCTACCATAAATAGATTATATTGTTCTATCAAGTCTAGGCCACTGTTGTCAGGGCCAGCCCCACCACATGGCACGCTAAGGCAAACAGCTCAGCAGAAACAATAGCAGCAGTTTTTTGAGTTCCTCATCCATTTCCCTCTCTTGGAAGCCAAAACTATGTTTGCACCAGAGGAACAGTTCTAAAATGCTCAGTACAGTAGTAGCCATGTTCCCTGAGTTGTGCCATAAAATGCTATTCCCTTGCTAAGCGTGAATTAAGATTAAGCGGAAATTCCAGTCAGCTTCTGTAGGTAGAACTGGGAAGGAGGGACCATGTTGTCTTTCATGTTACGGTGGAGATTGCCTTCTGCTGGAAATGGAAGGCTTCATTTTGTTCTTTTATGCTGGTGATGGAAGGTACTATTTTGTCCTTTGTCATATGCTTGAAATGGAAAACACCATTTTTGTCCTCTGCTTTACGCTGGGGTGGAAGTACCATCCTGTCCTTTGTCTTATGACGGAGATTGCCTTATGCTGGAAATGGAAGGCACCATTTTGTCCTTTCCCTTATCATAGAGAAGGAAGGTACTATTTAGTCTCATGCTTGAAATGGAATGTACCATTTTGACTTTTGCTTCCAGCTGGCTCTGAATGCTTTCCAAATTAAATATGACCATTATGTCTGCAGAATGACTCTTTTGGACTACACCTCCAACAATCTGCCTGCCAGCTTGTCCATGGACTATGTAGGACCAAAGCAGAGATGATGCCAGATTCATTTTGGATCAGGGCCATGGCATAGGAAGGGAGGGTTAAAATGTGCACTGTTGCCCCAATCCTGTCAGGTGCTTTTAGCCAAATATTAATACTACTACAATTAAAAACAACAGCAGCAACTGCAGCAGCAACAACAAGAAGAGGGAAAAGAGAGACAAAGTAATTTGGAAATTCATTCACACACCTCCGAAAGGCTTATCTAGAGTTATATAAATGAGGATATGCCCTTTTTATGATGAATGAAACAAAATGTTCAAACATTTAGGCTATATCTGAAAAGCTTTTGTTTAATTCTGGATTTACTTCATGGGATGTTTGTTTTCTCTCTCTCTGCCAGCTGAAACTTCCTGGCTGTTCCCAAGGACACTAAGGATTTGATGACAAGGACATTTAAATGTCAGTTAATTACTGAATGCAAATAGCTGAGTTTGTGATCCACTTCTCTAAATTAATCTGAATTGGTTAAACACAATGTGATAGCCAGGAGACAATTTACTGATTGTAAAGTGATAATGACAAAACTTGGGACTCAGTTGAAGATAACAATGGTGGACCTGATGTGTTCATTCCTGGGGAAACGACAGAACAAGAGGGTCTGTGATTTGCTTAATAAACTAATAAAGTGGCTTTTGATACTGTAGTCTGAAAAGTAATGGCTGGCATCATGCTATTACCCTAAAAGGTGTGAGACTTTGAGGTCCATGTGCAATGCCAGCATCTCCTTAGACTTTGAGGAATTATAACTCAAAGGAGGCCTCTGTGAGGAGGGTAACAGCAGGATCTTTTCACCTGTGTGTACCAATACTAACTATAGAGAGGACTCCAGTTAAGAATTAAACAGAGTATTTTGTTGGGAATTTGCAAACACACAAGAAATCAGACACTCTAAAGAGTCATACAAAGCTATCAGAAAATGAGGCAAGAAAGGTTGGATTGTTACTGCGGTTCAGGCCTAACCGGTGATAGCACTAGATATCTCTTTTTGATATCAAATCATTCGGCCTTCCTCTGCCACCCCGCTCCACGTGTTTGCGAGGCCTCCGGACAAGCACCGGACAAGTTTGCGAGGCCTCCGGACAGGGGCGGCTGGTAATTGTTGGACATTCCATTCTCCACCTAGGCAGGCAGAACAGATCCACTCCGTTGCTTCAGGGACCTTCCTGCAAACACCCTTTTTGCTTAAGTGCAACACAATAACAAAGGCGCCCGGCTCCGAGCCGATAGTCTTACAAAGCCAAGCTAAGCACCTTGCCTTTGCATACTGGCTATACTATTGTTACATCTGCGCTAAGCCCATCATGTTAAACTTGACCTTTTCCAAAGCTTTGTGTTGCTCCAAACTCGCATTGTTCTCACCAAGTATGGCATGGCCTGCAGGCACAATTCACCCTATAAAAAGCCCCCGATTTCAAGAGTACCTCAGATCGCTCCAGACTTCTATCCCGCCTTGCTGCTGCTTTGTCTGGTGAGCTCCCCTCGGCCTCCACACTGAGTTTCTTCCCTACCATCTTCAACTTCTTCAGGACTACAAGAAAAGGTGTCGTATCACCCATTTCCCCCCAAAATCCTTATTTCTATTTCTCTATTAGCTGTGTGATTGTGGTGTCTTTACTGTTTGTTTGTCTTCTAATAAAAACATCAGTTTTGCTATTTTAAAACTGTCTCATTGCTTGACTGACCTGACCCCGTAGACATTGGGTTACAAGATCCCTGCTAAGTTACCATGCCTCTTGCTAGCTTTAGTGAGTGCTCCAGTTAATTTCCCTGGCTTTGTGTTTGTGTTTTGGTTATTTGGGCGCCCTCCCGGGACCTCCAGAGAACAGGGTAACAGGATAGAGAGAAATTGGATGGGAAGGGCAATAGTTACCAGTCCTGAAGAAGGGGTCACAGCAGAGTGGTTCAGACAGCGTGTCTGAGGGTAGCACAAACAGAGGTCTGAGCACCATGTATTACATCCAAGTTGAAAGTTCAATGTAAAATCTAGAGTGGATCCACTGCCTCAGTGACAGTGGGGAGGAGGATGTCTTGATAGTGTGGACAGAAGGTCAAGGGGTTGCTCTGCATTTTGTCCTTGGAATCCCTTTCTTCAGACAAAGAGGTGGTGAGTACCAGAAGAACAAATATTGGAGTGGAAGCTTGAAGTGGAACCATTATTTATGGGGATTAAATTGCCACTGTGTCATTCTTTTTGCAGCTGTACTTTAAAAGAGTGAGATGCCCTATTTTAGTAATCCTCTTAATTTCGAGGAATGCACGCACATTGTCCTTTCCATATTCACTGCCTGCCCTTCCTCTTCGTCTTAATAAATTATACCTCCATGTCCTACTCGAAAGGCCAAACACCTCCTGACATTCTCTGTTATCAATCTCCATATGTGCAAGGGAAAGAGATTGTTTTCCTATTTCTTTCTTATGAACAGGTACCAGAATGTTAATTTCATGTGAAAAGAAAAATGCAGATCAATACGAATCAAGTCCTCACATCTTCAGTATGAAAGATACAGAGGAAATTAGATGTTAAGTTAGAAAAAGAGTAAAATATATATTTTAAAAATCCCTTAACCCACAAAAATTCCCCTTTTAGATATCACAAACAATTCCAATTGTTAGTGTTCCTAGCAATATTTAAAGTCCTTTGGTGAGTTGTGTCTAAACAGTGGCATTGTACCAATTTGATTTGTTTTTATATTTTCCATGTTTTGTCCTCTAAATCCTCTAAATGCCCCTCCCTATATTGCCAATCCCAGGATTCCATGGGATGTCGCCATGGCAGTTAAAGTGGAATATAGCACTGTAATTGTGTAGTATGAAAAGACTTAAGGTCTTCAGTCTGTGGATCCAGAAATTCTCCTTTAAGTCCAAAGGATCTGAGAGAGACAGCACCTCATTTCCAGATACAGACCAATCAGTGAGGCTGCAGTATTTTGAATTAAAATATCTAGCCTTTAGTTTTTCATACTTCCTAGACCATTTCCGCATGAAGTTGATATATCGTGGCAGTGCCTAATTCTTACCCTTCAGTCTGCACATTGTACCATTTTAGCATTGTAGTTTTCCTCATGGTTCTGCATGTTTTCGGCTTCTGTAACAGTGCACTGTGATGCGAAACCACTGTATGTGAAAACTGGAAAAATTCTGGTGTAAATCTCCCAAACTAGTTCTGCTTTGGTTTTTGCCTACATGTAGAAGCATAGCATCGATTCACATCGCAGAAGTGGCTTGCAATGGATGTTCCTGGGCTGTTCCTTCCATCATTTGTGTCCCTATTTCTCCCCACCCACCAAAGGACAAGCTGCCATCATTAGTGTCTTCCTGTGTTCAACGGACAGTGGGAAGAGAGTAGATCTGTTCATGGACTGTCAAAACGTGTGTTTTTTCCACGTATCAACGAACGTACATTCCTACGCACAAACGTAGCAACACAGAAATGTGTTAAAAATGTGTGTGTGTGTTTTGAGAAACAGGCCCATCAGTGATGGCAGGATGGGATGAGGGAGGGGAATGGGAGTGGCCAAGGACTTTCTGTTGTGGATGCCATTTTCCACAGTAGTGCAATGTAAATGGAGGGGTGCAGAAAGCGCAGTTTCTGAATTTCTGAATTGAGTTTCTGAATTGGAGTATAAAAACAATGATCTTGTCATGCAGTGAAACACTCCTCCCCTCTCGTGTGGAAATGGCCCAAGGCCCTTTTTTCATGAGGTAAGGGAATCGCTCCGTATCGTTACCTACCACTTCTTCTGGGGTCCGAAGCAACGCAGGCTGTCCCTGAAGCCTTTCCGCAAGGCTCCTTCTTAGTCCAGGGCAAATCGGAGCAGTGTGAGGTCTGTAGATCCACACTGCTCCAGCTTCCAAAATGGTGGTTTCTGGCTTCCAAAATGGTGGCTTCCGGCTTCCAAAATGGTGGCTTCTGGTTGGTCGTGGGTCCCGACCAACCACTGAAGCTCACCACACCTAAAGCCCACCCTCCGCAGATCACAGGCTCGCGGAGCAGGGAGCAGGGATGCAATGGCGTGTTCCAGGAAAATAAAGACCTGTTTTTTGCAATCTTTAGAAAACTCGCTGGAGGACCACTTGGGGTCGTTTTGGAGCGGACTGAGGTGCAGATCTCCGGTAAGTAGTCCGCTCCAAGGTGCAGACGATCTCTGTGAGAGGATGCACTGCCCCATACTAATTGCCTGGTGAGGAAAGGGCCCTAGTCAGGATTTCTGATTTGTGATTCCTGAAGTGTGTATGAAGGTCTGTGGGAGTTTTCCCCACATACTGAAGATGGCATCCCGTACGTCTTCATTTAATTATGTAGATAAGATTCCCTGGACTGGCAGGTAATGTTTCGCAGAATATGGTAGGTTCTCCTAATCACTATCCTCAAAGTGACGTCTTCTTCAGATACGTATTGCTAATGTAATGCTTGTAATTACAAGGGTGTGATCAAGGATTACTGACTAGTGTTTTAAGGACAGGTTTCACCAGCAATCTCCATAGATAAGGTGACTGGAAGACAGATACATGATAGATTAGATAGACATACAGTCAGGTAAGGCCCTTATGCCAATCTGAGGCGATACTGCCTAGTGATGCATATGTACATTTGCTGAAATGGGGTTCTAGAGAGCCTGGCTTCATAGCAGAGCCTTGGAATATATGAGCATATCTACTACAGTCATAGCTATTTAATAGCATTTTAACCATCATGACTCCAGACATTCTGGGATTTGTAGTTTCATGGAACCATTGGAATTCTCTATAGCCAGGCACTGAAGTTCTCTAGCAGAGACTTCTGTGATCCACACCAAACTACAAGATGGAGTCATAAAAGTTAAAGTGGTAGCAAACTGTTGTAATTATTAAATGTGGGTACATATGATGATTCATTGGTAGAGGATGTGAAAATCTCTATTCCAGCTTCCACCTGCATTTTCTTTCTGTCCTTGTTTTGTTACAGGTTGCTGGATTTTGTGAGTTTTTCCCTTTGTGGAAATTCATTTGTAATTTGGAAAGCATTTTTGCAAATATGTGTCCTATTCAATAAACTATATGCCATTTCACATTGGCCAAAGCATGTCTGCATGCCTTTTTCAAAGATAAACATTTGGTGTTGGGTTCACAATGTGAAAACAGTAAAAAGGGGAGAATCTGTTACTTGTGTTTCTCAGTGATGGGAAACTGAAAGATATAAAGATTCTTTTGCTAACACTCTCACAAACTGCAAATTTGATAAACTCGTAAAACATTTTGGTTAATGGGAATTTCTTTTCCATCCCTACCCACAGTTTGTGTTGTTTGATTCTATGATGAAATACAGTTGCCAGAACCATTAACACATGCTGAGATCTGCTTGATATTCTAAGACCAAAGGGTACTTTCTCTGACAGCAGCATCGGACTGGAGTAAGTTTGTTTGCAAGCTGCTGAATTTAGAGGTAAATAGGGCCTCGTCTACTTAATCCCCTGTGGAATTTGCAAGTGCATGTAATAACTCACACATTATTTCCCATGTGTTCATGTAGTGCTTTTGCGTTTTGCTCAGACCCAACTCATTATAGGGGAATAAACACAAGAATCTTCCCTCTGTAGAATTTCAGGGTCAGGTCTTCTCTCTCTCTCTCCCCTTCTCTCACACACACACACACACTTAGACTCTCTTCCATCATCTCCTGCTTGCTCTTGTCCATGTAAAAGGAAATCCAGCTCATGCCTTGCAAACAAAAATGATTCACCTACCAAAAGATTAAAATTTCATTAACTTATATTGAATCTCTCCCCTCCCTCACCTTTGTTCCTCTACTAATGGCCAAGATCCTGCACTGAGGAGAATAAGTATTACTTTACTCTCAGAATTGTGCAGTAGCTGTACAACAATGTTAGTGAATTGTGATGTCATGCAATCAAACACACAATCTGATGTGCATCAGCACCTGCATGTGCAGCCATGTATAACCTATGCAATTCACAAGTCCATCCATGTGCATCTATTCACAATAGTGTCACATGTGCAGCCCTGTGTCTGCAGCCTTGAACAGAATAAACCATTCTCCATCAGACAAAAAATGCCCAGCTTAATGCACATGTAAGACACTAACAGGGTTCCAGTGGATATGAGCCCAATCTAGCCAAATGTAAGCATTTCTAGGTCCCATAGATTTGAGCAGGATTGAAACTAAAAACCTCTTCATCTTGACTGAACAAGCCTGAATGGTTTCAAAGGTCTGAAAGGCAGTGTGGAACAGTGGAAAGAGAGTGCTTATGATTGGATGTGAGAACATCCAATTCCATCCTTTCATTCAGTTTCAGAAGCCAGATGTCTCAGATCAGGGACTCTAGAAAAAGAAGTAGGTTGTCTACATCTGTGCCATCCTAGAAGTTTTCCAGTGGAGCGAAGCCCAGGTATAGACTTAACTCTGACTTTGAAATCCATTGGATTATGTTGGCTGAATTATGCCCAGCATCTCTCTACTGAACCTGTCTTGAAAGCATGCGATAACTGATAGAAGAGTTAGATGACTATGTACACTTGGAAATTGTAGCTGTTATTTGCCATCAAGTCAGCTTGGACCTAAGCTGACCTTATGAATTAGAGATCTCCAAGACCCCAATTATTAACAGCTCTCTTCAGGTCTTGCAAATGCAAGGCCATGGCTTCCTTTATTGAGACAATCCATCTGTACTGTGGCCTCCTTTTCCTGCTGCCTTCCGCTTCACCGAGTATTATCATCTCTCTATATATATCTTGTTAAATCCAGCAGCAATTGCTTTCAAGTCAACTTGCATAGAATTGGACTTCATAGTTGCCATGCTTAGTTCCAAGTACTATTGAACGCAAAAGAACTTCTGCATAAATGTGTTTATGCCTACTCAAGTAAAATATGTATAGTCATCCCTCCACATTCGCTAGTAAGGGGCACAGGACCCCCATGAAAGTGAAAAAAAAACAACCATGAAAAACTCTAGGCCTTCCCAAACCATATTTACAACACAAAAAAGTATGCTCACCATATTCAACCCACTGTGGATTCCTATGAAGAATCAGGGTTCCTTCATAAGGCAGAAGTCGATGGCTGGTGGGGCTTACCACTGCCTCTACCTCCATCCATGAATAATCAAATTCACAAAAGTGAAACCAACAAATGTGGATGGCTGACTGTATACTTTTTTAAACGGTGAAGCTGAATAGTCTATAGAACTCATGGATTCCCACCTGCCTTGGCATCATTTTATACTGGGGTAATCAATTAGCAAAGACTGGCCTAAATCCTATAGTTTGTTGTTGTTGTTGTTGTGTGCCTTCAAGCCATTTCTGACTTATGGCAACCTTAATATGAAACTATCATGGGGTTTTCTGGGATTGAGTCTGTGTGACACACCCAAGGTCACCCAGTAGGTTTCCATGGCTGAATAGAGACTTGAACCCTTGTCAATGCTCAAACTACTACAGCATGCTGTCTCTCAGTATTTATTCCCTACTAAAGTAAACCTATTGAAACAACTGGATTTATCTAGGGTCAACAATTGTTTCAATGAGTATACATTTTTTTCTTTATGTTTCTTTTGTACCATGCTGACCTGTGGAGCATGTAACTTTACCAGGAAAAGAAAGAAAAGATGAAAACAGATCATGATTCTTTAAAAGCTTAGCACACATAAATTCAGATATTGATGGCTTTCAAACCTTGTGCCCATCTGCTGGCATGCTAGACATTTAATTTCTTTTAAAGGAAATTTTGCTTAGACTGGTGGATCCTCTCTGCCCCGAGACTTGTATTAGTTCACAGGCTGTACAAAATATTGCTGAGAATTTAATCTAGATCTATTGACTGTAAGGGAATTTACAATGCTGTTGGTTTCAAGCACTTGTGAAAGGAGGCCCAAGCTATCAATCATCTTTTGGAGTGCCTGCCAACAAGGTGAAGTGGCCAGATGTCTTATTTTAGTAACTTCATTGTTCTTTTCTTGAACATACTTCTTCCAGGAGGCACATTCATTTTCCAGTAGGCACTCTCACCAGTTACGCAGATGGAGACCAGTACAGGGAGGGACTTGGTTCTTTTCCATCATTTCCATTGGTTCAGTTGCCCAGCCCCCAGGAGACCTGGGCATCTCATTTTCCTGACTAGAACTTGATGATTAAGAAGAGGCTCAGCTTTCTCAATGAATCTTGTTAATCGCTTTGTGAATGGAATGGTTATCATCCATCAGTTATATGACCTTGGGAGCTGGCAGATGGGGAAAAGTAGGATTGTGCAAGATTTTCTCCCTTCATTTTATTACTCAACTAATATTTTTCTGGCAAATGTCATTCATTAAATTGTGTATTATTTATTTATACATTCATCTTGTAATCTATTTGCTTGGCTTTGTCTCAGTGATCAACTGGAAGTTAAAGGTCCCAATCTGAGTTGGGTTAGAGCAGACAAATTGAACCAATGGAATTTACCTACAGGTTGAACCATCATGCAGTCGTTGAGTCAGTGGGTCTGCTGTAGTTTGGACCAGCCCATAAGACTGAAATGTATGTCTTCCAAGTCTAGCTCTCAGACTGTACTGCTGACTGCCTTTGGCTTTGCAATGAATACATTTCAGAGAGGAGAGATGCCTAGATTGTCATGAATGCTAGCTAAATGCCTCATGGATTTTGTTTGTCTTTGTTTGAAAGAATGAACTTGAACATTCAGGATGCAAAGAGAGATGCCAGGCTCCTAGCAAATTTCCATGGCCCGGTTCCTGTTTAACACCAATGAAACATAAAGCTCTACCACTATCCTTACACAGATGGAGGTGTTAAGGGTTTTCTCCTTGTCTTCTCCTGCTTTTGAGTAGGAAAAGGCGACCGCCCCTCAAAAAAATTCTATCAGCTGCTGTCACCTACGGTACTAATGTTTTGATTCAAGAGTCAGTGGGAAATCACTGAAGGGGTTTAACTTATCATTTTCTATAGAGTCTTTAACTTCTCTTCCCATGGGACACAGAGGATCTATACACACACATACACATGTGCTAAGTGAAGAGTAGAGACAGAGGGAAAAGGAGGAGACTTTAAAAGGACAGCTTTTATACTTTATCAGCTGCCCACTACAGCTCTAAGATGTTCTGGAGAGACTTCACCTTCTCAGGCTCCTTTGGTGGGAACAAGAGAGACAGAACCATCTTAGTGGCTGCTCCCAAACTTTGGAACTCCCTCCCTAGGGAGGCCAGGGTGTCCTTGTCCTTACTTTCCTTGTGTCAGCAAGTTAAAACATTTTTTTATGTTGTCAAGCTTTTGGAAACAAACTGTGGTGGGCTTTTAATCTCATTTTTAAGGTTTGTGTGCAGTTTTTTAGTTAATTTTAATGCTTTTGATGTTTTAAGCTGAGAAGTGGTTTCATTGTTTTTAAAATAATTTTAATATTTATACCTTTATGGATGCTTTTGTATAGTATTTAATCTGTATTACTTTTTAAATATGTTGTTAGTGGCCTTGAATCCCATTAGCTGCCTTGAGAGAAAGGTAGGATATAAATGAATACAATAGATAATAATGATAAAGGCTGAAATCCTATGGAGTTATGAATGCATAAGCACCGTAGTTTTGTTGCTATGCAGTAACTCCAGTCCCCATCCCCCCAATCCTCACTCATCATGCAGCAGCTGCTCCGATCAACAGGGATCTATTCCCATGTCATTGGGAGACAGCTATATGATGTTCCCACGTCTTGCCTGTCAGTACAACAGGCAAAAGCAGGATCCCTATCACAATTCCACCTCTCAATGGAGATTGCTCATGTGAAAGGGAATGGTACCACAAGTAAATTGCTTCCCAATCAACAGGGGAACAAAACCTCGTCGATTGCAGAGGCTGCTTCCTAGTAAGTGAGGAATGGGGGGCTTTAACTGTCCTTATGGGGGCCTTAAACTAGGGGCTTTGTGGGGATCAGGAATACAAAATGATCAGAAATACAAAACAATCACAAATGCATATCTCTAGATTATGTATTTGTAATTGTCCATCAGGATTTGGGTCAAAAGCAACAACATACTCAGCAATTAGCTCCCATATTATCAAAGGTATCACATACATGAAGGTACCTTCCTTCAGATGTTGTTTAGAACGGGAAGGGTAGGGGAAGTCTGTAGAGTAAGAGATGGAAAAGAGCAAATTGACTTTCCATTCGTTCACTGAATCTTGGGATACAAACAGTAGGTGGTGGCAGCTGATAGAATTTGGGAGGTCCCTTTTTCCTACTCAAAAGCAGTGACTGGAAGCAAACTCTTAATAGGAAGTGATGAAAGCAATGGCAGCGGTAGGACAGCATGGCCCATAGCTTGTCAGTCATTCCGGAGACTGTTTTTCGGGTATAATAGTGACCATTCTGGTTGGGGGGGATGAAGGGATGGACCTGTGTCCATGCACTCTTGTGTTGCAAGCAAATGGGGAAATAGCTTGTATAGGGGGTACAGAATGCCTCCTTACTCAAGTATCTAACTAGTACAACCCATAGCATAACCAGCAGTTAAACCACCTTAATATCACGAAAGGATTCCATGATCCTAGTAAGTAAGTAAGTAAGTTAATTAATTAATTAATTCTGGAAAAAGGAGGGGTAAGCTCTAGCCTGTGGGCTGAAGATAACCTAATGGGATTCTCCATTAGGCCAACCAGATCTTTTGCTGGGCCCTGCCCATTTCTTCTCAAAGACCCATACTCATCACATTTGCTCAAGTTCACCATGGAAGAAAGTGATCCCTTTCTGCCAGCATGATGTTTTGGGTGACACAAGAAATAGGGCTTTGGGGAAGAGTGTGGCTGCAGGAAGGCCTGCACTTTGACATCTTCTGTCCCAGGATATATTCTGTTTCCTATCCTTGATTTGCTCCAAAAGTTACTCCTTCCCTCTCATCCTGTTGAATACAGTCTCCCTCCCTTGTACTTCTTTCTTTCCTTAAATATCACTGAAACTGAGAGATGGAAGGGGAGAGTTCCAGACCAAAATCCCAGGGAAGCATTTGCTAAGTCTGCACATTCAGGCAGATTTGCATGTCTGAGCCATGGCTGCATGTTTTCACTTGCCTTTCCAAAAGTTTTGGTTTGTCTATGTTGACGCCACACCACCACAGCTTCCCCAGCACAAGACACTCTTGAAGGAATGAATAAGGCCTCTTTGTGAATCAAAAGCAAACAAAAACCCATCTTCCTTTGTTACAAACCTCCATTCTTCTCGGCAGCATCCCCAGGGCATTGTGTATTCAACCACAGGAAGGAGGATGCATGCTTTCAGCTTTAACCCTTTTGTAGGAGCAGCTCTTAAAATGAGGGGATCTAAAGCATCATTTCACTGGAACTGTGCATTGAGTTTGGGTTATGTTTGATTCTTTAGGAGAGGACAGAGTGTAGTTATGGCGGGGGGCAAAATGAGGGCATTGCCCCCAATTAAGGTTTTTATTTTCTTCAGTTACCAGATTCCTAGCATTGCTGAGTGTAAGAAACTGAAAATCATTCACATCTGTAGCATTTCTGTTTCCTGTGTCTGCATTCCCTTGGGAACTTTGCTTGCATCTTTGCTTTGGATGCCTATGCTGTGTTTCTAACTGCTCAACAGATGTTTTGAGTTACTCAGTGCTTGAAATTTAAGGACTGAAGGAATATTTCATGGAGGCAGAATTCTTATGGAAGGCAACACCCTTATTTTGCCCCACTATACCTACATCATTGGTGGGGTGAAATGGAAGAAAAATGAAGGAAGAAGGGGCAAAAACTTATATCAGGGTTCCATAATGTAAATCTCCACATGTAGAGTTACTCATTGGTTAGCTGCACAATCCTTAGGTTTAATGACAGTGTTGACCAACAAAATGCACAACTTAAGGTACAATTGTGTGTCTAACCTGTGCACTTCCTTATGAGCAATGGCATTGCTTGTGCAACTCTGCTTCCACAACCTTGAACTGAATATGGACATTCTACCTCTGTCAAAAATGTCCAACTACTTTTATAGTGGAATTTATCCACATGTAAGATACCAATAGTGTCACCTTCTACGCCCTAAGAGGTGAGCTTTTACTGAGGAACAGGAAAAAAGACGAGCAAATGTTTCTTGGCCCAAAAGGCTAGTCCAGATTTATTTAGTACAAAAATATAAAAATACAAAACAACTGCAGTTGGGTGTCACCCATGGAGGATGGAACAAAAGAAAGGGGTTTGGCAAAGTCTTTTTATCCAGGTGAACAACATTCACGCCCACTGCAGCGTTTCTCCTCCAATCCCAGACCAGCCACCCCATATTAAGTAGTGTTCCAGAAACTTCTATCCTTACAAGGACATGTCCAGCAGCTTCTTGTAATAGAAGTCCAGGGAGGCAGGTTACAGAGGTTTCTTCCAATCACAGACTACTTTCTAAATAAGGTAAAGGGAGGTACTACAGATGAGGTAGTCATCACATGACATGGCAGGCATGGGAGGGGGCTAGCACTCCTGGGTACAATTTCTATCTAATAATGGAGATAGTCTTTTCCTCCACTCACAGTTTCCCCCCTCACACAGGAGGACTAGCCCATCCCATACCCCTGGAGTAGAATTTGGGTCTCTCTGGCAACATCGACCTTTCGAGGTGGATCGACGGGCTTATTATTGGGTAGAATGTTACGAATGATTGGCATACATTGTGATAGACAACAGAAACTCAGAATTATACATGTAAACAAGACAAAAATGACAAAAATACTTTTTACCCATCCCAGGTTAGGAAGCCAATTAGTAAGCAATGACCACCATTCTTCATTGTTCAGAGAATAAGTCTTACGAAGGTCACCAACCACCTTGTGCAACTTGTTCACATCTTCTTCAATGTATCCAGACTCACTGATGTAGTGGCAGCACATGGTATTCAGCCAAACACACAATCCCCCTTCTTTGCTGAGCAGGTAATCCAGTGCCAGTTTATGCTGAGCCAAAACACCTGCAAGTGAGTCCACCTCAGTCTGCAGGGCACTCATCCCATCTGAGGTTGAGTTGGCCAGGATTTCCAGCTGAGCAGAGAGTCTCCGAATTTGACGAATATTTAAGGCAACTCCAACCATGGGAAATATAATAGTCCCCAGTCTTTCTCCTTCAGACAAGTATGTGTCATCAGGATCGTACCCATAACTCTCATCATATGCTCTCTTCACCCTGTGCCACCCAAACAATCTGTTCGAGGTTTCAATAGGCTGTTGGAGAGGGTGAAACTGAATTCCCCCTACTGAGAGAGAACCAATAGTACAAGTACCATTCCAGACCGGAGGAAGGGCTTTTCCTGCCCAGTGGCCACAGAGCCAGTATATCCCAGAAGGCAGACCATGGATCCACTGACCAGAGTGGAAGCGGGCCCCTTTGTCAATAGTACTCTTACCTATGTTGCCTTCATTCAAGGGCTAGTTTTTCTCCTGTTATTTGAGACAGAGTTCAGGATCTTGAGAAGCCAGGATTTCCTTTAAAATGAATTTCCTTGATCTTAAATAGAGATGGAAAGAATATTTGAAAATATTTTTTAAAAAATGCTTGAAAGTTGTTTCTTGCATTTTGAGAAGCCCTGATGAGAAGCTTCATGGACTGATGAGAATCTCTGAAGTTCAAGATGCAAAGTCCACATGTGGTTGTTTTGTGCATAAAACATAATGTAGTATAACAATCAGCATTTTCTGTATGTAAAATAATATTTTTATGCAGGAATTTTTATTTTCTGAGCTCAAAATGCTGTCTCTCATCACAAAAAATATTATTTCCCCACACAAAAACACAACCAAAAAGGCAACATGTGCATTTTGTGCAGAATAGTCTTCAAAAAGTCCATAGTCTTTGAAGACTTTCTTGTAGCTAGAAGAAAACCACATAATTTACTCATGGTTTCCTTTGAGCAAAGAATTGCATCCCTCATCTTAAAAATGTGGAGAATGATGTAAAAATGAACAACACTGTAGGAGCAAGAAAGAGTCTGGAAAAGACTTAGAATAGCTGTAAGCTGAGACTTCACCGTCCTCCTAGCTTTCTGTCTTTATTCCCAGTTACCCTACCTCCTGGTGTACAGTGCATAACGTAAAGAAAAGCAAATGTTGAGAGCAGGACTCTGTTTACAAAATTTGCATCAATTTTGGGATACTGTAGATGGGTCTTTGTCTGCCCCAAACAGCAGGACTCTCCTTGGCTGGAATCCTTTAGGTGACATACACGGATGTCACCCTAGCATCCATCACATGTGACCTTTTTGGGATGTTAGACTGCAAGTATACTCTACCAGGAGGCTACTTGGATCTCAACTATGCACCAAGAATCTGCATCTAGGGGTGCATAGTCTAAATCTCCACATGTAGAACCATACATTTTGTGGACTTTTTGACTGAATTGTTACCACGCTGTATACCTCCACTCCATGAAAATATAAATCATATAATGTTACAACTGAAAAGCCATGCTGGCAAAGAGGACTGGCTGAACACACACAAGAGTAGGTCAGATGGGAACTCAGGGCATCGCCAGATCATAAGTCAAGGGATCAGTTGGGAAGCTCCAGTGCTAATGAGTTTGTGAGAATCTCCTCAATGACTCAGCCTTCAGACATAATAGCACACAAAACTTTCCCAATAGAGCAACTGACGGTCATCAATCTGGTCCTTCTTCTTGCCAATACTCTCCTTTGTTTTCTCACCTGCTCAGATATTAAGAAACTATCACGATTCCCACCACTGCTGTGTCACTTAATGCTAAGACCCCATAGTTTGCTCTACCAGAGACCCATTAACACCTTCCCCTTCAGGGCAGAAAAGGGGTATTTAAGACCTGGCTCCAAGCCAGACATTTTGTAATACACTGGACATAGGCTGTCACTCTGCTGCTCAGATTCCCACTCTTGTGCTACCTTCAGACCCCTAGTCTGAGCCACATTACTCCATCTCTTCTCTTCAGGATATATAAATACCACCGACTTCATCCTAATTCCGTCCTATCCAACTTTCCTTTCTTTCCTTTGGTTGACCTTGTGTGATTGTGAGACTTCTTGAGTCTTGCATGTGTTTGTGATTTTCCCCCAATAAAACATTCTTTTAATCTCCAACTAGTATCCCTGCATTAGTATCAGTATACAAAGGTGGAAATATTCTGTAAGCTTACCCCTCTGTCTCAGTCCTCCCTTTTGAGCTAATAATTCCCCACCATTCCATGGAGGCACTGGCATTGTGGGTGCATCTCTGAGCCACCCACCTTTTGGGGTAACCGAACAGACAGGTAGCATAACTGAATGCCCACCCAATGTGTATCCAAAGGTACATCTGAATGTGCACACACAAGCACTTGCAAGCAGATTGTGTGCAACTGATATGTACATGTACATGTACATCTACAACCACAATGGCACTACCTGCCCTATTCCACCTCCACAACCTTGAAGTGAATTCAGATTTTTGTTTTCATGGGGTACTTATGCATATGGAAGCCACCAACAGGATTCTGTCCATTATGTCCTTAGAGAGTTTTCCATGGAGCCAGCCCACACATTTGGGTGCTGCTCATCAGGTGTATAATTATTAGGTAGTGGACATAAGTGTATGAAGTGAACCTTAGAAAATGATGGTTCTCTATCAGATTTTCTCTCCTCCGGTACTTCCTTGGTGTGCTGGAATAAACCCCCCCATAATCCCTCAGCCAATACAGCTGGAGAGATCAAGTTCTGCGGAAGAAGTGGTCTGTTTTGAAGCATGTGGCACTTGGTTTAGGCTTAGATATTTCCATTTGCAGTTCTCAACTGTCTTCTAAAAAACTGGAATTGTAGGCACTTTTGTCCCAGAATGCAGAAAAAAACATAAACATCTTCAACATCCTTTAAAAAAAAAAAAAAAAGGAGAGTGATTTCATAGCAATAAAACTCCTGCTGGTAGCTGATTCTTCAGTTTTCCCTTAGATAATTTGTATTTAATTCTATACTTCACCTCTCTTCTGACCTTTAGATACAGTCCTCATGGCTACCAATCAAACATGCCATAAATGAGAAATTCTCTTAGATCTTGCTGGAGTCTTAATCACTTTACATTTCCAAAATATTCAGTTGAGGCTCTTCCTGTTAACTAATTTACCAAACTCACACGAAGATAATGTTTGCATACTTAAAGGGAGAAATCAGCAGAAATGATGAGCTGAATTATCCCATTTTTTCCAGTCGAAAATACATGAATATTTCATTTGAAAAGATACCCAGACCATCCACCCCATTATCACACCCTCCCTCCCTCCTTCATATACACATACAAAGTTTAAGTAAGGCTGAACTAATTATGGTGTATATTTCACAATTACTCCTCAGTAGTTTTAAGAAAGATTTGTTATGCAGAGTTTGTAAGAAATGAAATAATGCTAATTTAAGCCTCAGTGGGTAGATTTCCTACTCTGAAGCAATCACATTCATTTTGATAGCATTATTATCTTGCAGAGAAAACCAACTTGTGTTCTTGGGAACACCCAGAACAACTTCTGAAGGTCTGGGGGGCATTTTTGCTATCTCACAGACACTGATGGACTTCACCAATGTGCCCTTGACCTCCAAATTCACCCCATTTCTGATACCCAAAATGGTGAATCAGGAGATTTGCAATTTCAACTTAATTTTCCCCTGCCCTTCCTGGTTTTGACATTTAAGGGCTTTTATAAGCAATAGAAAGTGAACAGCTGGTTACTTCCAGTTTTTCATACATGACCCTTAAGAAAAAAAAATGAGGGTGAAATTATTTGTAATTTACAAAGCAGTTTTCCAGAGGCTTCCGAATAGGCAGAGGAGGCAAAATTTGCCATTTGGATATGCAAAAAATATTTGGATGAGACCGGGCACTAGGTGACCTGCTTAGGAAGCCAGCCAAGTTTTGCAGTCCTTAAACAGAGTCTATCAGGAAAAGAAGAAAGGAGCAGTCATAGTCATTTATGGAATTTTATCAGTCAGACAGTTACTGTTCTCTCATTCAAGCAGTCCAGGTCAGCAAAAAAATCCAGGACAACAGTTCAGAGGAGTGCTTGGTAGCACAGTCAGCAAAGAAAATGGGGTCTGGAGTCCTTCAGAAACCTGAGACAGAGATGAAAGAGTTGCTTCCTCCAGAAAGGTTGGTTGTCAACATCAACCTTGTCAGGGAAATGCTGACATATTTATGGTCTAGCAGCCTCCCTCAGCTGTTGCTTCATTAATGAGCATCTGAGACTTAACCGCTTTGAGTACTATTGAGCTTCATTTGTCATCTACAGTCAGTTGAGTTAGGTGTTGTCTAGCCCATGTCTATGTGCTGCAGCTGCTCTGGACAATTTCTGTCTGTCTCTAAAACTGGCATGTCTCTCTCTCTTTCTATTTCACTATCTGTGTCAGGGTCCAGACATGAAGATATGACAGCAGGATTCTCATAGCTCAGAGCCTGATCTCTTTTCTCTTTTCTTCAGAAGAAGTGGAAAGAATCTCAGAGTCCTGCCTTGAAAAATGTGATTATGTGTGTCTGCTTGTATGTGTGGGTGTTTATCATTTGTTACACTTGGACCACTGTTCTGTATAGCTCAGCATAGCATAGCAGTTCTACATCTAGAATTACACCACAGCCAGCCATTCCCTGCTCCCCATATTCCCCAGACTCAGTGCAGCCCCTCTCCAGTCATTCTATGCCTAGTGGAGAGTGAGTGGTGTATCAAACAAGTATTTGCCAGAAGTGAAATGAAAATATCATCCATCAGGGACTTCAAACAATCTGTAATGATTTTGTAATGATTTCACATCTGGCTATGGAAACATAGCCAAATGCTTCTCCGATTCCTGGAACCATGTCTGTGGGAATGTCTGTGGAGAACCTTGAAACAGCTGTACCGTAAGTCCAGGGGAAGCTTTAGTTGATTCAGAGGAAGGAAAGGAATACCAGTGTCCAGATCAACCAAAAAGAGACATATGTAGGCAGAGGTTGACTTGTGCCCCCATATGCCATTAACAAGATGCCAGACTTAATGTTTTTTATTTGAATGGTGTAGTCTGTGTAACTGTTGTTGTTGTTATTGTTGTCTGCCTTCAAGTTCTTTCTGACTCATGGTGACTTTGAGGTGAACCTATTGTGGTTTTTTGGGGGGCTGAGAGTATACCCAAAGTCACCCAATGGGTTTCCATGGCCGAGCAGGGAATTGAACCCTGCTCTCAAGGGTCACTGTTTAATACTCAGACCAGCTGATGCTTAATATAGCACACTTAATGACTTCACTATGGTCTTTCCTTTGTAACATTACTCATGTAACATTACTGAGGCCCACCCCTGCAACACCACAAGAGGTTGTCCCCAAGTGGGTTTGTTTTTGGTGTTGAAAACTCAGGCTCTGGGATAGTGCTTACCTGGAAACCCTATAAGAATTGGGGGCCGGACTAGGATCCTTGGGGGGGGGCATGTGCAGCCCATGGGCCACTCCTGTTTTAGACAGTATTTTAGGACCAGAATGTGGATTGTATAGCAGCCTTTTCATCCTAATTCACTCCAGTAACATCTGTAGGTAGCAAGGAATCTACTAGGTAATATTTAATCCTTGGCACAAAGGCCTTTATGAGGGAAGGGGACTTCAGATAACGCAACTAATATTTCTCTTCTTCACTTGCTTCTATGGGTTAGATTAGCTTCAACAGCTTCTTGACGAGTTACACCAAAAAAACAAACTTCCAACTAATAAAAAAAAAAAGAATTATTCTAAGTATATGTTGATATTCATTGTAAACTCTCTTAAATCCCATTCAGGACTGAAGAATAAAACATTGTCTGCTTCTGTCTCTTTTATGCTGGACCCCTCACTTGGGAATAGGCACCATTTTCCTGCAGAAAAGGGTGATATAAGCCTGAATCAATGGGATATATCTAGGTGTTGATTCTCTGGACCCATTCCGCACTGGACTGTTATAGTGCTATTATTCCACTTGCAACATCCTATGGAATCCTGGGGTTTGCAGTTTCGGGAGGGGCCAGTTGGCCACTCCCAAAATTACAAATCCCAGGATCCCATAGGATGTTGCAAGTGGAATAATAGCGCTATAACAGTCCAGTGTGGAAATGGGCCTGTTCAGCAATTGATTTCAGTGGGTTTATCTTAGTTGAGACTAGCCAAAAGGATTGAGACCACTATTTGAAACAAAAACAATCCAATGAGGATATTTTATAGCCCATTGAAAATATGTATCCCCCTTTGTCCTCTTTTTTGAGCAATGGGTGCCTTAGCTTTTGGCGACAAATGGGTAGTCATTCTAGAAATGGCTGACCACTCACAATGCTGACGATGTTTTAAAGTTTCCTTGAAAGTTACTTTCTGGACTACAGCTCTCTGAATCTGGGTGGGGGACTTTTCCAAGGTCTCATTCAAACATGGAGAGCAAGAACTCGTGCAGCTAAGACTTCTCTATGATTATCAGAAGAGACCTGATGCATACCTTCCAACATTTCACAGATGAAAACCAGGTCACATGTGGTCAAGCAACATCAGAATGTGGTTAAGATGGCAAAAGTTACTAACGAGAAAGAACACACAAGTTAGGAAAGATTGCAGCAGTTTGTTTTTGCCTGAGCCTGCTTTACCCCTCTGCTGAGTTAGTAGACTGCAAACTGCTTTTATACTTTAAAGGGGTGAACTGTACAGGTGGTTTGCATCAATAGATATAAGCCAAGGACTAAGGGGGAAAGGAGAAGGAGGAGACAGAAAGCATTTTAAAAGCAGCTGAAAAGATGGGATTACAGAGGAATAATTTGACTGTCCCTGAGAGAGTTGAAGGGTATGCTAGTGATGCACTACCCTATCAGTGATTCATAAGTGGCGGATCTATAGACACTTTGGTATAAGTTCTCTCACTGACCTCTACAAAAAGAAAGAAAGAAAGAACATGTAAACTTTTCCTTACATTTGGAAACTAGGGCTTCAAGGCACGTGCTGTGCTGCTTTCTTCATTGGCTATCTTTGCAACAAGTGCTGAAGCTGGCTGATAAGCATGGAGACTGGAGATTCTCACAATACTTCAAAGATTTCTAAGGTTTAGAGAACCTGCATCCTGAGCTGTGTGGGGCCAAAAGGCTTCTTGAGCCAGTGTTACAACCTTGTATTCACCCTGAAGATATTTGATGTTAAAATTGTTCTGCTTGCATAGGGCCGTTCGTTTGAAGACTGAACTGTTCCTGATCATCAAGGTCAGTCTTTCATAGAAAGTTATGGGATCTGAAGTGGGGATGACCTGCTTACACCATCTCTCCCTGAACTGGATAGTGTAGCCAAGTTGTCTGGTAGAGGCATGTTATTGATATGTGCTTGCAAGTCAACTCCGAGTTATGCCAGCCTTAAAGCATTCTTGGCAAGACTTACTTGGAGATTTGCCCTTGCCTTCCTCTAAGGATGAAAGAGTGTGAATTCCCCAAGGTCACCCAGTGGGTTTTCATGGCTAGGTGGGAATTAAACCTTGCTCTCCCAGAACCCTACTCCAACATTCCAAACATTACATCACACTGTCTCTGCATAGAGATGCATTTTCAATTTTATTACAGTAGCTACAGCATATTTGCCCTGTTTATAGGACAGCTGAAGAGTCCTACAGCTCTGACGATATGCAAAGGAGAGAGAGAAGAGAGTGCAGTCTGCTGCAGAAAAGGGTATTGTGGAGCATTGTTTTAGTGCAAAAGTGGATATAAATTAATAAAAGAAAATATAAACCATTTTCTGTTAATATTTTGGTTGGACCTCACCTGGAATACTGTGTTCAGTTCTGGGAACCACTGGTCAAGAAGGATATTGACAAGCTGGAATACGACCAGAGAAGGGTAACCAAAATGGTAAAAGGTCTGGAAACCATGTCCTATGAGGAACAACTTCAGGAGCTAGGAATGTTTAGCCTGATGAAAAGAAGGCTAAGAAGTGACATGATATCCATGTTTAAATATTTGAAGGCATGTCATGTTGAAGATGGAGCAAGCTTGCTTTCTACTGTTCCAGAGACTAGGACATGGAGCAATGGATTCAAACTACAGGAAAAGAGATTTCACCTAAACATCAGGAAGATCTTCCTGACAGTAAGAGCAGCTCAACAGTGGAATATGCTCCCTCAGAGTGTGGTAGAGTCACCTTCTTTAGCGATTTTTAAACGGAGGCTGGATGGCCATCTGCTGAGAATGCTTTGATGGTATCTTCCTACATGGGAGGGGGTTGGACTCGATGGCCAGTGTGGTCCCTTCCCATTCTATGATTCTAGACTTCTATGATTCTCCACTTTCCAGAGGAGCTATAGAAGTAAGACTCCAGGCTGCAAAACTGCAAGAGCTACAGGTCCAAAATTCTGCAGTAACATGATGTTGAACCTGTAGGAAATGACAGCATAAGCTTTCCCCATACTAAAATGCTCAGGAGGATGAGGCTCTATCACACAAGAGCCATTCCCTAACGTTGCATCTGGGAGATGCCACCTCCTTCTTTTGCCCTTTTTTAAAAAATCACATCTTTCTCACTTTTCCCACTCTTCTCTGCATACAAGCCAATATCTGTTGATATAATTAAGGTAGACAGATGAATCAAAAGCAGTCTGAAAAAGCACATCTCACAAGCTTCAGATCAATATGTAATACTCTGAATTTATCCAATTTATTTTTTCACAGAAAATTAAGTCTCTGTTGCACATTTGCTTCTGGCGAACATTGAGGAACCAAGCAGAAATAACATTCCTAATATCAAGGAAAGCAAATGTAGTCGTGTTAAATGAGGATAACAAAGGTGACAGCAGATTGTAAGAGATGCCTTCAGTTGAAATGGAAGTATTTCTAGAGTTGAGAAAACATAAGCAAGGACTGAATTTTTCAAAGTCAATTCAGGAATGCAATTGTTGGCTGAGCTTCACCATCAGGGTTGTGAGGCATAAATCTCTTCATGTGGAATCAAACAGCAACTGTGTTTCACAAGCCTTGTGTTGAATGGCAACTTTGCGCAACTGAATGCTCAAGCAAATGCCCAGTTAATTGCACAACCAAAAGTGATACTGAATGTATGTCTGCATGTGCACAACTTCACTTCCCTGAACTGGAACTAAATGCAGATGTTCTACATTGGACAAAAATGCCCAACCACTTCTGTAGGGGAACTGAGGCATGTCTAAGACACCAACAGCATTCCGGCTGTTATCTGAAAGTAAAATGGGGCTGATTCAGCGTCAGTACTTTTACATTCCAGTGGTGAGGATCCACTGGTATATTTCCATTGCTGGAACCATTTGATGCACAGAATCAAGAGGGGATAGCTTCTGCTCTTTCCATAGCTCCCATACACACATGAACAAGAATTAGAACCCACTTGGTGATGTATGTAAATTTTGGGGAGCATTGCAGAAGGAAGTAGTCTCCATCTCCTTATGCAACACTTTTCTGCAGGCTTCACCAGAACATCTAGATGATGCCAGAGTGCAGCTCCCCCGCAACCTGAACAGCCACTGCTTGGCCATGGGGGAGGAGGGCACCAGAAGAGCTCCCTCAAACTAGTTGCCATCACCACCCTTTTGTGTACACTGGTGAACTTTACATTCCAAGGGTCAAATAAGATCCAGTTCAAGATATGTTTCAGAGATCTGGAAATCTTTCCATGGAAAACGTTCATGTGTCTGAGGAAGAGATCCAGTGGTGCAGGAATGTGTGCTGTTGAGGAAACTGGCTTCTCTTCTGCTGATCAAAGGGTTTATTTCAGTAGAAAAATATTTCCTGGATCCAGGGCACTATTTTAAGTGGGACTGATTAGACCCTGAAGTCTTTGGATTTTCCTACAAATTAGAGCCACTGTAAACACCTACCTGAACAATGTCAAAGATCACCACTGTTCTTGTGCAGGAGTGGGCAGCCACTGAGTGTCTGGGTCCTCTCCATTCCATTTTCTCCATCCTGTACCACAGCAAACTGCATTCATCTTTAACAACAAACTACAACTGGAAGTGTTCTGATGGTGACTTCCATTTGTCATTGCCAGGTGAAATAGAGAACAGGGCTCCTGTGCCTTTAATAGTTGTGTAGGAGAGGGAACTTCAACAGGTGTCCTTCTCACACAAGCATCTCCTGCTGAAATTTCTTCTTCTCTACAACCATTAAAAGTACAAGAGTTCCATTTCTGGGTGCATGTATCTGTCTTCGACTGTCACCTTATGCTGACCCCATGAATTTCATAGAGTTTTCTTAGTCAAGGAATACACTGAGATAGTTTTTGCCTGTTTCTTTGAAACAGCACCTGGTTCTTGTTGGCAGTCTCCCACCCAAGTACTAACCAGGGCTGACCCTGCTTAGTTTCCAAGATCAGATGGGATCTGGTGCTTTTAGGGCATTTAGGCTCTCTATTTTAATTCATGGCAATTTGGTGCTTGAAAGAGGCTGGAGAAAGGGCAAATCTATCTTTAAATTGCTAATCACACTCTCACAAGACTGGAGGTGAGACTGTCCGTTTTTGATCATTTACTTTGAGGTAGAAGGATCAGGTAGGTTATTGGAACCATGGACAATGTATTGGAGACCTAGTGAGCATTATGGCCTGTTCATAGAGTGGGGGGGCAAAATGTATCCTTTCAGGGCTATATTTTCAAGCCATGGCCATTTCAATTTCCTCTGGACTAGTCCTTTTTTCAAGGATCTTATGTAGCTCCTTCACAGTTGCCTAAGGCCTTTTCCACACCAGGTGAGGGAATCACCCCACGCCGCTACTCACTGGAACTTTTGGCTCCCCGGTACGGTCCACGGCGCTCCGGAGCAGTGCATGCTCGTCAATACACACTGCTCTGGCATCCCAAATGGCGGCTTCCGGTTAGTCGAGGGTCTTGACCAACCACTGAAGCTCACCAGCCTAAAGCCCGCCCCCGGGCAGATCGCAGGCTCACATTGGTGCGAGCCTGTGAATCTGGATAAGGGAGCAGGCTCGCAGTGGTGCACTGCGTGCTTTTGAAAGACCAGAAAAATCAGGTCTTTCAAAAGTACGCTGGAGGACCACTTGGGGTCATTCCAGACCAGACTGAGGTGCGGATCTACCTTAAATAGGTACGACCCAGTCTGGTCTGAGGTGCAGACCTCCTCCTTGGAGGAAGGACTGCACCCTTTCAAAAACCCCGTGTGGAAAAGGCCTAAGTCTTGATCTTCTGATTTCTTCACTCTGTTTTCCATTTTGATTAATGATGGACCAAAAATACAGTACAGAAAATCTTTAACTACCTCATCACCCACTTTAAAAGTTAAATAAATAATCAGTGGTCATCATTTTTGTTTTCTTGATGTTCTGCTATAATCTTCCTTTTGTACTTGCTTCCTTAAGTTGTTTTAAATCTGCTGTTTTCTGCTAGTAATGTGATAACACAGGCATTGCCTCCAGGAGCCATGAGACACCTTCTCAAGGTCCCTTTCTCACACATAAGACACCTCCAGGAGCTATAAGACACCTTCTCAAGGTCACTCTTCTTTCAAGGTCACTCACTCGCACACATACCGCTTAAAACAAAACCCAAAACAGCCTGGTATCCTGTTCAGCAGTTACAAGATCATAAGCTGGACCTATAATGTCATAACTGATGGGGACTGATATTTATGGTCATGAATGATGGAAACTCACCCCCCAAAGCCTACTTTGGTTTCTTATGTAAAGCCTACATTTGCAGCCTGGGAAGTCTCCAACAGAGGTGTTTCCAAAGACCTGGATATCAGTGCATTTGGGAATGAATTCTGCAGTGCTCTTCCCCCTCACTGGGTGCATTGAGAGAGTTGTGACAGGACGATGAGGGGGTCTTTCCAGCAGCATGTTTTTAAGGAACCCAGTGAGCAGGATAACACTGCACATCATTCCCCAGGTGCCCTGATCTGCACTGCCTGAGAAATGCTTTAATCAGGCTGCAAGGGTGGGATTTTTTTTGGGGGGGGTGTCTTGTCAATTGTAAAACCCCAAAGAAGTAGCCAGAATTCTACTTTTGGTTTGGGAAAACAAGAGTGGGGATGATGCACCATCAATCTAACTATAACAGAATTCTGTTGTGGTAATTATGTTGGTGATGGAGGATCTTGTTGCTTCTTTTTCAAGATGAAATGTAGGCTTCAGGCTACTTTGGTGAGGTTTTGAAAGGCATTTTTGGCAGTCCTAACATTCCTAGAGGCAGAAACTTGCCCCCAGAACACTTCCAAGTTTCCCCAGTTTCCCACTTTGAAAGAGAGGAAAGTGAGCCAGCGCAGTAAAGTAGTTAGAGCTTTGGACTAAAACTCTGGAGACCAGGGTTCAAATCCCTGCTCCACCATGGAGATCAACCAGGGTGACCTTGGGCAAGTCACACTTCTTTGCCTCAGAGGAGTGCAAAGGCAGACTTCCCTCTAAACAAATTTTGCCAAGAAAACCCTGTGATAGGTTCACAGTTAGTGTTGGCATAACTCTGAAACCACTTGAAGACACACAACAGCAATAACAACAAGCATAAGAGAAGACAGCAATCATACTCCAGTGTTGAATTAAATCTGAGCTGGAGAAGATTTCATTCCAGGGGGCAGCAAAAATTCTTGTCTTTGTGATGGTATTTTGACAACTCTTCATAGCTGATCTCTCAACCTGATAAGTTGGGAGAAGTACTTCATCACCTGTCACTTCACAGCTGTTTGTGTGTGTATATAGGGGCTCTGTTGTTGTAATTCTTTTGTTGGCTTCTTATTTTTCAGCTTTTAAAATCTGTTTCTCTGCTTTGTTTCATATTGCTATTTGTATTGCCTTAGTTCAGCATGATGGACTATTTTTCTTCTGCTCATGGTTCTTTGGAGCCAACCCACTGGTGTGTGCATGGGTTACACATGGATGCAACTATAGAAAGGGCAATAGCTGGAAAAAAAATAGATTTGAAAATAAGTTCAAAAGCTGGAAAATTTGATGTCAAGAATATAGAAATGTGTCCACATGCTGCACACTTTACACTAACACTCCCCTTAAAAATGAAAAAAAAACCCTACAAAGATAGTTGTGCTGGTTCATGATTTTAAAAACCCAACGAACTCCACAGTTGGGTAACATCTTCATTAAGACCAAATGGTACCATCTGGCTGGGTGGTACAAAAATTAAGGGATAGGGGAAGAAACAGAAGAGTCTAAAAATGAAACTATGGCCATAATCCCATTGATGTCTTATGCACACATTATGTTCCCCTACAGAGGTAGTTCAATATTTTTGTCCAATGCAAAATGACCATTATTCAGCTGAAGGTTGAAGAAATGGAGTTGTGCATGTGGTGTCGTTGCTCATGAATTCACATTGCATGGGGATGAACATGCACAGTTGGTTGCATAATTTGGCCATTCAACACAATTTTTGCTGGGAAGCAAAATTAATACATAACTCTTGTCAAGTAGACCTCCAAGAGGACATCAACACCTGCACAGGTTTTGCAAGGCCAGGACAGCTATGCTTTCATTGATTGAATAAATCTATCTGTAATGTGGTCTTCTTCTTTACCTACTGTCTTCCAGTTAACCAAGCTTTATCATATTTTACAGTGAGTCATGCCATCTCATGATATGTCCAAAGATCCATACCATGTCCATATCATGAGCTTCCATTTAGTCAAGTTGATTTTAGGTGAGAGTTAAGGCTTGATTTGCTTTCAGGCCCATTTGTTCATTCCTTTGGCAGTCCATGGCACCCATAGAACTCTCCTCCACCACAACATTTTAAACGAGTTGATGTTCTTTCTGTAAACCTTCTTCACTGCCTACCTTCACAACCATTCATAAAAATCAGAAATCCTAGAATATAGATGATTCTGACTTGAGTATTTATATGCCTTGCAATATGATCTATGCATCGTTCTTCATGCTGGGATCTGTGCTATGCAAATCCAGTGTAGGATCTCAGCCCATATGTTCTGTCCATGGAACAGAAAAACCTTGGCCACTCCTCATTTCTTAGCAACATCATAGTTCCACCTACCGACCTCTGCAAAATGCACAGGTTCTCCATTCAACACAGAACTAGAGAAAAACATGACAATTGGGTGTGCACATGTCCGGAAAAGGGCTGTAGAAGTTGCTCATGTGAAGAAGAAACTATGTGAACACATTCAATGTCTTTTCTCTTCTTCTGACTGGTAGATCTATGCTTGCCTCTCACTAAATTTGTCACACATGCTTTTATTTCATTACAATATTACCACACAGGCACAGCTCCATTATATTTACAACCCATACAATAGGCTCACTCAAGATATGAGGTAGAGCTTATTGTTCCCGCAAGCAATCTTAAGTCATCTTTTGTGCCTATGCAAAGAGCATCACCTTTGCAGCTACTCCTTCATTTATGTTTTGGCAGCTGCTAATTGGTGTCTCACTAGGGGATTTTCCCAAGCCAGCTGGGTGACCATATGGAGAGGGCCATTTCTTTAGAACTCTTATTGTTTATGTACATGAAAACAAAGTACCTGGGGAAATAAAATTTCTGGCTACATTTGTTGTAAAAGGAACCAAAATGGATGACAGACAGAATGATGCTGGCAAAATAACTTCATATATATGAAGTTATTTTCAGTGCTCAAAACATAGGGCTTTTCCGCACTTTGGGGGGAAAACGGGGCAGTCCATTACTCACCAGACTGGCACACTCCCCCCCCCGACGATCCATGTTGATCCAGAGCAGTGCGCACCTGCGCTACACACTCTCCGGGGATGAAAATGGAGGCTTCCGGTTGGTGGAGGCTCTCCACCAACCGGAGAAGCTCGCCAGCCAGAAGCCCACCCCTGGAAGATCTGCAGGCTTGCGCTGGCACGAGCCTGCAGATCTACACATTAGCGCAGCGACGGACTGGGGCACGCTGGGCTATTGAAAGTCCTCTTTTAATTGGTCTTTCAATAGCACGGGGAACCACCAGTTCTGGTAGTTTCGGAGCGGACTGAAGTCTGGACATACATTAAGTAGTCCGGACCCAGTTCATCCCCAAGTGCAAATGTCGTCACTGGAAGACATGCTGCTCCATTTTAAAAATAAAATGCGGAAAAGGCCTTACAGAGCCCCTGATCCTCTCTCTTACTGCCTATGGCCTGGGATGGACAATTTTGGAAGGTCCAGAGGCTGATTTTTGACTAGTACTATGACATATACCTACCATGAGCCGTTCTATCCCTTCCTATCCAATATTAGCTAATGGTTTCCATGTCAATGGGTTGTGAATCCAATTTCACCCAGTCAGTGAATCAGGATTTTAATCTAAAATTTTGCAAGAACTATCCAAGATGGTGAACCTGGGGATAGGTCTAGCACATTGGATAGCTTCTTTAAAGTTTGAGCTACAGCCCAGAGCAGATTCACCACTCAGCTGACATAGCAACAACCAGTTGTAATGGATTTTACTGAAACAGGGAGTCCAATAAGAAATGTCACATAAGAAACCAAGGACAATCCATTACTTTGAATCTGATCCTTCATCCAACTAGGCCATTATTGTCAACTCTGACATCAATGGCTTTCCAAGATTTGAGGCAGAGCTTTTCCTAGCCCTACTTGAAGATCCCTGGTATTCCCCTATTGTCTTCTATCTAAGGACTAACCAATCTTGGCCCCACTTTTCTTCTAAAATCATAGGCTTCATGTGTTCAGAGTATTATGGTGGCCATTTGGACAAGCCAGGCATCATTTGAAGAAGAAAAACAGGAAAACAGCCTGGGAGTGGACTGTCATGCCCTGCTTATGAGTTATGGCTCACTGGGAACCCTGAATCATTCCTGTTTGCAGGGAAGATAGAAGGCAGTTTTGGTTGACAAGCCCCACTTGCTGTTATCACTTGCATTCTACTATTTACATGACAAGAGGAAGAAAGGGCAACAGAAAGGAAAACATGTGAATTCAAGTACTATCATTATTGGCAAATAGACCCACTTCAATATCCCTTGGTAGCATCTCTTTGATGAAAGAGGAACACATTTGGTTCCAGCCAAAATACTGGAGAAACTGGATCTTGCGGCTTGTATTCCACTTCTGAGCGCCTCTGTTTCAGGATGAGAGTTTGTATATGCATATGTCGATGTGTGTAATACAGGAGGACATAATGGAATGCATATCAGAAGACATCACAAATATTTCTAAGAATATCAGAATTTGGGGAGGGAACAGGATGGTGGTTATTGCTGTTATTTGCCATTGAATCCCAGTCATTAACTGCTTGGTTCCAGTCCTGCAAACTCAGGGTAGCTGAGACTTTCTTGATTGAATCAGTCCACCTGCAGTGCATTCTTTCTCCCTTTTTACTGTGTTTTTCTTTACCAAGCATTCTTGTCTCTTCTAAAGAGTTATTTTGTCGCATGTTGTGTCCAAAATACAATAGTTCCAACTTAATCATTTGGATTTCAGTGAGAGTTCAGTCTTGATTTGCTTTCAAATCATTGATTTGTCTTGTTGGCAATCCACGGTATCTGTAGAACTCTCCTCCAACACCACATTTCAGATGACTTGACTCTTTTTGTATCAGCTTTCTTTGCTGTCCAGCTTTCACAGCCATACCTAAAAGATGGAAAAGAGAGAGAGCCATAAAACCAATCAGCAAAGCAGCAGGAAAGAAAGATTGGCTGGCTTCCTCTCCTACTATTCTTTTCCTTTCAGAGTACCAGATGTTGCTACGCAATGACTCAAGCTGGTTTGGCAAACTCAAGGTGAGACTTTGGGAGCAGTTAAAAATGCCAAGATCAGGCAAAAAATAGGATGAGACAGTCTACAAACTGTTGCAGGGTTACAGCCTTAAATGGGACCAGCTCCAGGGCACATTCTAGTATGTCTCCTCCTCCTTGATTTGTTTCCACATAGTTAGCATGCTTACCTACCAGGCAGTAGGCAAAAAAAAAGTAATACAAATGGTGCTGAGGCCATAATTCACCCATTATTTTAATTACCTACAGGACTTGGAAGTAACTTGCTACTTAAAACTAATTTCTGAGTAACAAAGGTCCATTTCCAGGTACAATTCAAAGTTCTGGTTATGACCTACAAAGTCCTATACGGCTTGAGTCTAAGCTATTTGAAGGACTGTTTTCTCTTGTGTGAGCCATCCTGTGAGCCAACAAAAAGGTAGAACAAGAGACCTCTTCCACAAGATCTGAGAAATCAAAGAGCAATTCAAACCAAGAATGGGCATGCTATAAGACTAATGGGGGAATACTCTATATAATAAAGAGAAAATGTGAAGAAGACGGAGGCAATACACATAAACCAGTTGAAACACATAGCAACAGTTCAAAACAACATATAAGACCAAGACATAGTAAAATAATTAGTCCATGCTTTAATGTTCATAATTAAAATTCATAATTTCAAAATCATCAGGCTTGCCAGATGATACTGGCTTTTAATGCTATTTTAAATTCAGGCAGTGTATTCAGCTGTCAAATCTCTTCTGGCAGGTTGTTGCACAGTGTAGGGGCTGCTGAAGAAAAAGTCTTTTGGGTGACAGTTTCCAACTTAGTGCTGACTGGAGCAAAGGTTCCCCAGAATACCTCAGTGCACAGGGCAGATGATGTGGGAAGAAGAGATCCCATAGGTAACCTGAACCCAAACCATGTAAGTCTTTGAAGGTAACAACCAATATTTTGTGCCTTGCCCAGAAGCTAACTGGCAGCCAGTGGAGTGATTTTAATATTTGTGTAATATGATTGCTCCAAGATATACTAGTAACCAGTCTGGCTGCCATGATTTGAACTAACTGGAGGTTCCAGACTTGGTACAGAGGTAGCCCAATGTACAACACATTGCAGAAATCCATCCTACTATCTTTAGATCAGTGGTTCTTAACCTTCCTAATGCTGCAACCCTTTAATACAGTTCCTCATGTTGTGGTGACCCCCAACCATAAAATTATTTATTTATTATTTACAATGCCTCCCACCTGGCAAAGGCCACCTCGCCGACCAGGAACAGCAAGGCGGGCAGAGAGGGAAAGAAGAGCCCGAGTCTCCCCCAGGAAAACACTCCGAGAACCCCCCCGGGCTCTGCTTCTGCTTCGCTCTCGTTTTCGCTGGGTGGGGCAGTGTGGGAAAAGTTTCCAGAGTGTCGACCCTGGCCGGGGGTCAGTGCACTGTAGAAGGAAGGGGCGGGGCAGTCGCACAACCAAGAAGCCAGCTGTGGGACGAAGAAGTAGCGAAGAGAGCGCCTCACGCAAGAACCTGCTTGCGCGAACAGCACCCCCCACCTCCGCGATAAGGTAATGTGCGAAAAAGGTCCAGGAGTGGTGGTGCAAAAGTGCGAGCCACACGCTTGCATTCTCCAGCCTCCTTTGGTAGGCCACATGCGCTCCCGCCAAAGGGGGCAGAAGGACGCAAGCGCATGGCTCGCACTTGTGCGCCACCACCGAGGAGGGAATGGAGCCTAAGACCATCGGAAATACATATGGTCTTAGGCGACCCCTGTGAAAGGGTCGTTTGACCCCCAAAGGGGTCGCGACCCACAGGTTGAGAACTGCTGCTTTAGATCCTCTAGCTCTTGGAAGGGTAACAGTTGGCATAACAGCCACAGCTGCTAATAGGCACCCTTGGCTGTTGCTTCTCTCTGAGCTGTCATTTTGTGTGATGGATCTGGAAGCACTCCCAGGATGTGAACACAGTCATTCAAAGAGAGTGCAACTCTATCTAGGACTGGTTGACACAGTACTACTACACTACAAGTTAGGACCCTCAGCAGTAAGCACCTCTGTCTTGTCTGGATTCAGCTTCATTTCTTTTCCCCACACTCAATCTATTACCTCCTCCAGGCATTAATTTAGAATACACTATCCTTGGCAGAGGAAAGGAGGAAGGGACATTAACAGTTTAAGATATGCAGGTGACACCATACTACTAGCAGAAAATAGCAAAGATTAGGAACAATTGTTGAAGAAAGTTAAGAAAGAAATTGTAAAGGCAGTACGTTTACAGCTGAACGTAAAGAAAAAAAATAATGATGAAGACATTGAAATAGTTTAAGACTTCTCTATACCTTGGCTCAGTCCTTAACCAGAATGGAGGCTACAGTCAAGAAATCAGGGGAAAATTAGGACTTGGAAGGGCAGCTATGAAGGAACTAGACAAGATCCCCAAATATAAAGACATACCACGGAATGCCAAAGTCAGGATTATCCATGCCAACACTGGTATTATTTTGATGTCCTCAACATGGCTTTTTATTGAAGTGTTCAGGCCTAATTCATTTTATCCAGTTTGCACATTTGGTATGGTTGGCAATATTTAAAATTGTTTTTACTGGTTTTAAATTGTCTGGGTTTTAATCATTTTTTTTTAATTTTTACAATTATTGTTATTATTTATCATTTTGTATTGATTTTGTTGTAAGCCACTCTGAACTCTTTGGATATAGAGCAGGATATAAATATTTAAATAAATAAACAAAAAAATAAAATGTCATTGCACATGGAGGCACATTCTGTATGGTACATCCACGTGCCTGATAATGTTGGTTATGCATTCAGTTTCATATTTACTGTGTGGTTCAGTAGCACAGTGTTGCCATTCAAGATAAATTCAGGAATAGGATAGGGAATACTTGACTTAGCAGTACTACATGTGAAAAATGTTGGATAGAAATGCTGTGACATTTGCCCCAGTTGAAAATACATTTGATGAGCATGTGGGAAACACCTGGGGAATGACTTGGCAAGTCATGATGTAACCCCTAGGGGACATGTAGGAAGGGCTGAGTTATGATAATGTGAAATCATGGCAAGGGGTTGCATCAGCTATTGTCCCCAGCTGATGACCTGTCAGCAGGTGTGTATAAAAGAGGAGAGCTCGGACACTCTGACTGTCTGACTCTGAACCTCTGTCTGAGCGAACCTCTGCTTGATGTGTCTGTGATGCTGAATCTGTGACTATGGATCTGCGTATCCTGTGTACAGATGTATATACTGCAACTTTGAAGATTAAAGCCTCCAGGTATTTTGGATGACAAACTCTGTGTGCATGAGTTACTAACCAGAGGGTAGAGGGGTCAGAGCTGATGCTGTTAAGTTATACTCTGCTGCACATGCTTGTTGCTGTTTTGAAACTCTGCTATGCTATGCTTGTCTCTGGGACACCTTTTGTCCAGGGTGCAGCGGTTCCAGGGAGGCTTTTGTGCTGGTGCTGTATTGGGATTGGGATTATCATAGATCATAAGATGAACATAAACCAGCAGTATGATGCTGCAATAAGGAAGGTGAATGCTATTTTAGCCTGCGTTTATAGAACTATAGTTTTCAGAACAAGGGAAGCAATAGTTCCGCTACGTTTCCACCTGAACCTCAGGAAGAATTTCCTGACAGTCCGGGCTGTCCGGCAGTGGAATATGCTGTCTCGGAGTGTAGTGGAATCTCCTTCCTTGGAGGTTTTTAAGCAGAGGCTAGATGGCCATCTGTCGGGAGTGCTTTGAGGGTGTTCCTGGATGGCAGGGGGTTGGACTGGATGGCCCCTGTGGTCTCTTCCAACTCTACATTTCTGTGATTCTATGATTGTGCTCAGTTGAAGTACTGCATTCAGTTCTGGGCACCTAATTTTAAGATGGATACAAACAAGCTACAGCAGGATCAGAGAAGGGCACCAAGCATGACAAGAGGTAAGATGAACAGAACTTATGAACTAGAGTTGAAGGAACTGGGCATGTTCAGCCTGGTGATGAAAAATCTCAGGAGTGAAATGATTGCACTCTTTTAAGTATCTCAGGAGGATATAAGTTTGTTCTCTGATCCTCCAGAAGCTAGGACCATGTCTAATGGATGTAAGTTACAGGAGATCAGGTTTTGATTGAACATCAGAAGGAAATTCTTGACAGCAAGAGTGATTCAGCAATGTAACCAATTACCTTTCTTGGGAGCTCCTCAAAAAGAGGCTAGGCAGCTACCTGTTGGAGATGCTATAGCTGGAGTCCCTGCATTAAGCAGTAGTTTATGACCTGTGGTGTCCCTTCCCACTCTGTGATTCTACAATGGTTGCCTAACACAATTCAAGCACTATTCTGCATGCAGAGATTTATGCTGTGCAACCCTGATGAAGGCTGTAAGCTTGTGCGTCTATCATGCCTGCTCTTAAAACAGAAATACATTACTAGGCCAATGACACAATAAACAAGCCACAACCTTTTGGCTCAAAGTCAAATGAAAAGGAAGGATTCTATTTTGGATTGGATTTTTAAATGACTGCTGAATGTTTTCTAATACTAATCCCCACTCCCCACATCCCTGTTAGGACTACAGTGGATCTGTGTGAGGTTTTTTGTTTTGTTTTGTTTTTTGGTTTGTAAAGAAGAAGGGGGGGTGAGAAACTCATATGTAAATATCAAACAACGCTTTTATTTGCTCCATTTGTTTGATCAGATTTAGTGATCTATTAAAATATGGTAATACAACTGAAATCCGAAAGCAGAGATGTTTTATAACGAACCAAGAATGCCATTTATTCATTAGCATGTTTTCAGCTGGCTTTGTGGGAATTAAGTGTAAACGAATTCCTGGGGAAAGGGAGGTCAAGATTTGACCAGGATATTTTGTGAGAGAAATTCACAGCTGTGCAGAGCTTTTTGGATTCCCTTGAAATTGGGAAAATGAACTCAGCCCTTAAAATTATGCATTCTGTCCACTGTACAAATTTAATAGTACAGAAACAAGGAAGATTAAACCCTCTGACTCTCCTAACCCTTTTGCATTGGCCATGCTGCCTGGGAGTTGAGATACAGAAGATCTGGATGGTCAAACATGCCCCACAGCAGCACTGGTATGAGGTCTTCCTTCAGTTTCCAGTATAAAGTGAGGAGGGAGCAGGCGATCATGCAGTCGTGGGCACCACATTTTATGAAGGTAAGCTGGAACAATCCCAAAAGAGAGTGACTCAGAAGTAAGGTTTCTTTTGACAGTGCAGAAGAGAAGGTTAAGAGGGGACATGATAGCCATGTTTAAATATCTGAAGGGATGCCATGGAGAGGAAGGAGAGGGCTTGTTTTCTGCTGCTCCAGAGACCAGGACAAGGAGCAATGGATTCAAGCTGCAGGAAAGGAAATTCCACCTGAACCTCAGGAAGAATTTCCTGACAGTCAGGGCTCTCCGGCAGTGGAATATGCTGCCTCAGAGTGTGGTGAAGTCTCCTTCTTTGGATGTTTTAAACAGAGGCCGGATGGCCATCTGTTGGGAATGCTTTGAGGGTGTTCCTGCATGGCAGGGGGTTGGTTTGGATGGCCCCTGTGGTCTCTTCCAACTCTATATTTTTATGATTCTATGATTCTATGAGTGTATACTCCTGTCTTTCGGTGGAATGATTCTCAAGGCAACTTACTGGCAATTATTGTTCTGTATTATTTATTTATTTGGAGCATTTATACCCAGCTGTGCCTCACTGCTGTTCCCTTTCTCACAGGGCCAAGCAATAGAAGTTTGTATGGAGGGAGGGCCTTTCCTCAGCCATTGGAATCAAGGCATGATGGTACTGTTTGTGGCTGCTGTTGTCTTCTTCAGAGGACACAGCAGTGGTAGCTGGTATGGAAGGAGTAGCATTTCCAAGCCACTGGAATCAAAACACAATGGTGCTGTGCCTGGCTTCTGTTACCTGCCTCAGAGGCCAAAGTAGTGGCAACTAGTATGGAGGAAGGGCCTTTTCTCAGTTGCTGGCAACAATGCAAGATGGTGCTGTGCCTCGATGCTGGTTTGTTTCCCTCAAAGCCAAAGCAGTGGCAATTGGTAATTAGACAAGACATGGGAGACCCACAGAGAGCATCTCTCAGTTTCTAATTCAGTGGCAAAGCAGCCCATGAGGAGTTAGCTCTTTGCCTCCATTTATTGCTTTAAATCTGCACTCATGGCTTCAAGTTGCAAGACAGAAAACAACATACGGGCATCATACATTGATGGTAGCATGCTCCCACTCTCAGGGAACCACAGTGCTGGACATACTAAGATCCTTTCCAGGTTGTACTCAGACAAACTCTGATATAGTGAGGTCCACCTGCTCTCTCTGACTGTGTCAAATTGTACCATATCTTCTATAAAACATCTGGCAGGTAAGTAGTAGTAGTAGTAGTAGTAGTAGTAGTAGTAGTAGTAGTAGTAGTTCTTCTTCTTCTCCTCCTCCTCCTCCTCCTCCTCCTCCTCCTCCTCCTCCTCCTCCTCTCCTCCTTCCTCCTCCTCCTCCTCCTCTATCTTTATTTATATCCCACTTTTTTTCCTAGCAAGGACTCAAAGCAGCTCACAGTAATTTTTTAAAAAATAGATAAAAATCATGAAATATAAAGGTTAAAATATCAATTAAAAAATAGGATAATCATTTAAAAAGTTAAAATACATAATTAAAACACAAACATTTACAAATGCTAAACAGTTAAGTATAGCCAGCATCTTTCAACTGCCAGGCCAGAATCACATATTGAATGCCCGCCAAAATAAAAAAAAAATGTCTTTGCTTGTCTATGGAAAGAAGGGAGGGAGGGTGCCAGTCTGACTTCTCTGGAAAGGGAATTTCAGAGCCTGGGGCAGCCACTGAGAAGGCCCTCTCCCCTGTTCCCACCACAGGCACCTGTGAAGGTAGTGGGACATAGAGAAGGGCCTCTCCAGCAGATCTCAAAGCCCAGGCCGGTTCATAAGGGAGAATACAGTTCTTCAAATAACTTGGGCCTGAGCCATGTAGGGCTCTGAAGGTCATCATCAGGACTTTGAATTGTGCCCAGAAACAGACCAGCAGCCAATGGAGCTGTTGCAACTGGGCAGTTGTGTGATCCCGGTAGACAGCCCCAGTTAACAATCTCTTTGGACAAATTGTATCTCTTTGGATGAATTCAAGTTTCTGAATGCTCTTCAAACGCAGCTCCAGGTAAAGCACATTACAGTAATCTTGCTCTGAGGCGATAGTGTCTTCCCTACCTATAATTTGAAAATTGCAAAACATCAGGACCTTCCTGAAACCTTTCGCAACTTTTATATTTCTTTAGCCTAAATCCTATTAGTACCAAGCAGGGAAAGATGTTGGTTCTGATATCTGCGGGGTTGAGAATTGTCTCTACATTTTAGTGCAAACTTTCAAGAAACTATCCAGGCTGCTGAATCTATTGTGAACGTAGGTTTCAGCACCTTGGATAGCTCCCCTAAAGTTCAGACTAAAATCTGGAACACATTCACAACTCCACTGACACCAATGGTCACAGGTCCCAACTAGAGTATGCCTCTTGAACTGATGGAAATTACATAAGTGTTGACTCATCAAGTTACCATTGATTCAATGGTCTACCTTAATTGGGGCTAACAACAGGATTTATGCCCATGATATAGGGAAACAAACATAGGAGAGAAATGTTTCACCAAAATCAAAATAGAATGAACATAACCTTGTTGCCCCTCATTCCCACCCTACACCTAACCTATCAGGAATCACGGTAATTAGGTGACAGTTTTACATTTCAACACCATCCAGAGTCTCTGTATAGTTCAAAGCCTCCCATTTATTGTTCTTTTTGAAGTACTTTGATCTTGAGAGATCTTCATCACTTATAAATGAACCAGTCATTAATGGCTTTTTATGCATCTCCAGAGAGCTATCACCATTCTCATTAATCACAGAGACTAAACAACTCCTCTTCTAAAACCATATATTATCTAACATTTATTCTGTGTTACCTTGGCCTTGGGGATCTTAAAATATTCCAATAAATGAATCAAAAATACAATAAAATGCCTTTTGGAGGGCTGTATGGATCCCCTTTAAGTCAAAATGAATATGGCAGAACCTTGAAAAATGCAGAAGGGAAGGGAAAAACAGGGCTGGATTAATCAGGATGCCAAACAACAATGGAAAAATTGTACAGTGACCAAAGAGTGTTGGCATCTCTCCAGATCCTCTAAAAATTCTGCTCCTTTTAATGGAAGATGCTATCACTTTCATTAAACTTCTGTCTGGAAATATGTTAATGTTTGCCCAAAGAAACCCTCAGTAAAATATTTTTTTTAAAAAATAATGGGAGTAAGTAGTTTTTCATCAGACATTAGTTGAGACTCTGTCACATCACAAAATATTCTCAGGCATGCAAACTGATGAAGGAAGAGAACAATCAAGAACAGGATGTTGGCCAACAGTTCAGCTTTTGTAAGAAGAACAAAAGGTCAAGTTAGTTGAGAAAATGCTAATGCCATATACAGGAAAACAGTGTCTGCTCAACAAATTAGAAACCACTTTCTCTTAAAACATGAGCGGGACACTGCTTGGGGTGCAGGGGCTAATTTTCAACATCATCCCTCTGCAGGCTGTAGAAGCAGGGCTTTATTCATGGGAAGGAAAGAGAGAGAGAGAGAGAGAGAGAGAGAGAGAGAGAGAGAGAGAGAGAGACAGACGGATGGAGGGATGGCAGTCCAAAGCAAATCTGAATCAAGCCAAAAGTCCAGAGTTCCAAGAATACCCAAATCCAAAAAGGACAAACCAGAATCATAGCCACACAACAGGCAAAGGTCCAACAGGAGACAGAGTTCTTAGCCAAGAAGCAAAGGACAGATGCAGGGTTTCAACCACAAAGAAGGGTGGTTGTCAACCCTGCTGAGCAAAGCCAGATGTTCTTACTTACAGCCTAAAAATGTTGACACAAGTAGTCTCTCATTAGGGCTCTTTGATATATAAACAAACTGAATGCCGGAGATCTTCTTTCACTTGCCGTCATTGCACCAATGTAAGTCCCTGTGCTGATTCTTCCTCTGTCCCCTGTTGCTGTTCATTCTGTTCCCGTTGCTCTGGTCCCAGCTGCTGGTTGTTCTGTTCCTCTGAGCTATCTTCTGCCTCTGAGTTGGAACTCTCCTCCTCTCTGTTAGGGTCTCCAGGGCAGGGCATGATATTGCCTTCCTCTGAGGCTGAAGGAATGTGACTTGACCAAGACTACCCAACAGGTTTCCATAACTGAGCAAGGATTCAAACCCTGGTTTCCAGAGTCATAATCCAGCAGTCAAGCTATTACATCACACTGCTTCTTCACTATGGTGTAGTGGTTTGAATGTTGGACTAAGAGACTGGAAGACCAGGATTCAAATCCCTGCTCTGGGTAATTTTGACCAAGTCACAAACTCTCAACTTCAGAGAAAGGAAATCCCACTCCCTCTCAGATCAAATCTTGCCAAGAACCACCCCCCATGATAAGTTTGCCCTTGGGTTATTATAGGTCCAAAACAGCTTGAAGGCACACAACAACCACAGCAAAAAACAGCAAAAGCAACTGCAAAGAATTTAGTGACCTGTTGTGGACCCACAAATTTTATTTGGCATGTGTTTTCATGCACTTTAGTCCACTTCTGCATTCAGAAAAACTTCTGCCATATAAACTTGTTCGTCTTTAAGCCTTCGAGTCAAATTTTGTTAACAAAATTTTAAGGGGCCACTAGATTCTTTGCTGTTGTTTTTCCTGGTACAGTCTTTAAACATACTATTGCCTCTCTGTTCAACTATTACCTCTATAAAATGCACTTTCTCAAATGGAGAACCTTGAATATTGGACAATTCTATGACTTCTGCTCTACATATAAGATATATAATACATGTCAGCGTTAGCTAGTAATCCCAGAGAGAGCATCATCATTAGAGGTTGGCTGTTACAAAAACCTTATTTACAGTCCTCGACTGGGTTGGTTCTGTGTGCATCATATTGTAGCGGGGACCAGCAAGTGTGGGATGCTAGGGGGACATCTTGGGGGGGGCTGTACTTCCCACTCCGGGGGGGGAAATTATTTGCCCTCAAATGCTCCCAAACAACCTATAGGGGGTATAGGGGCATTTCTGCTATGGATCTATGCCCACCAGGGCCTTTTTAAGCCCCAGAGAAGCCTTTTTAACAACAGCAATTAGTCAGAAGACCCTCAGGCCAATTTTGGACCAAAAAATTGGGGGTGGGGGAATTGTTGACCCCTGGGGGCGTTGGGGGGCACAAAAATGGCTCTGGCAGCTGCATTTTGCCCTCCCCTTTATTATAGCTATCTCTACCCATAAGGTGAGATGAGGCACATGGGTATAAAATAGACACCATGATCTCACACTGTTTGCTCAACTCAGGCAGGTAAGGAAGGAGCAAGAGTTTTCTCCAACTCAACCAGATTGCTTATGTTACCATATGCTAACCTTTCATCATGCCTTATCACTACTTCTGAATAAACCTATTAGGCTGTTAGAAAAAGCTTCCAATCCTCCTTGTTCCTCAGTAAACACTGGCCCTGTGTTCCTGCCAATTGTGCTAATGTTTGGTAAGTGTTATGCTTGACTGCCATCATGAAGCCATGTAGCAAAGTAGCAAACAAGTAAACAAAATACAAAAGGTAACAATGGAAGCAAACAATCACACAGGAAACAAAAAAAAATCAGCATTCCTGCTACATTCATGACAATGCAATGTTTCTACCAACGGCAATGTTTTGCACATGGTCAGTTGGGATGTTCAGGAGATAGAGACTTTGATAAGGAAAAGTTACGCCGTCGAAAAAGGTACTTTTTCATGCCCAGTATGTGTGGTTGGTGTGTGTATGTACGCATGTATGTATCAATGAAAAAAGTAAAATTGAAGAAGAATGTCACTGGATTCCACTATCTTGACCAAAAAATAGCCTTTCCACACCTCAAGTCTTGTCATGAGAAGAAATACACCTTGCTTCAAGAATTTGTACATTTGTGAGGTCTATAGGCTATTTCAGAGAAATAATGTAACACACAAAACAAAGTTCACATTGCATACAGCAAATATGCAAAAAGAAAAATGAACAAACATGCTTAAATGAATGGAAGAAAGTCCTGAAATTATGTAAAAAACATGTAAATAAATGTATATATTAGGAAAAAATGAATGAAAATGCATAAAGATGTCCATGTGATCTCCCATCCTCCAAAGTCTTACAACCCAATACAATGAAAAGACAGAAAAAAACTGTAGGTGGGATTCAGAAAAATGCAATGATATTGAGACTGAGAGTGGTTTTTTTTCACATCCCTAATGAGGTGCAATCCTTCCTTCCTTTGTGCATTCACTGAACATGCCTCTTCTATTGTGTGATAGCCCCGTGCATGGCAGACAGAAGCATTTTGCTAGGGAAAGAGCTGCATGCAAAAGGAAGGATAAAAAGCTACAACGGCAAGCTTGCAGACCCATGCCATGAACCGTAATTTACAAGATGTATTTCCCTGGCTGGGGATGACATACTGCTGGTGGCGAGAAATAATTGCTTGGCTGCTGCTTAAGTCAGATGCTTCTCCTCCATTATGGATGGTGTGGAAGAAGCAGTCAGCCTGCGCAAATGTGGAAGTTCATGCTTTCATCATGGCAATCCCCATAGCCATGCTCCAAAAGAGAGTAAAATAAATAAATAAATAAATTTAAAAAATAAACAGGCAAGTGAATTGATCCACACCTTTGAAAGTTCATGCTGTCATCATGGTAATTCCCATAGCCATGCCCTGAAACAGAGTAAAATAAATAAATATTTTTTTAAAAAAAATAGGCCAGTGAATTGATCCGTACCATCCATCTACTCATCACTCCACTGTTTTCCCCAGCTGAGACTCAAAGAAGAGAAAACTACAATTATTGATGGTTATTTTTTAAAAAATTGTGACTAAAACAGTATTAAACTAAGAACAAAATTAAAAGCATTTAAAACTAAGAAAGCAGTTGTACCCCTTTTTGCCCACACCTTGTAAAAATTATGGCTCTTGACTGCCCACTCAAGATCAATCCAGGTCAAAATAAGTCTTCTTTGCAACACAGAGAGCTCGCAGCATACTGTATTTTGTTGCCACTGGTAAGAAAACCTCAGCTTTTGTGAAGATGTTGGCTTAGGGCAGAAGGAAGGGCAGAATGAACTCTGATCCTTTCAGCCCTGGTTCTGCTATGTCCTTGCAGAGGAGACATGGAAGATGGTAGAAGAGCATCCATCTAACAAATTCTCATTGATCTCAGTTGGAGTCTTTTAGCTCTCATTGTTTTTTGCAAAAAGCAGGACGGGCCTAAAGGTTACGGTCAAGATCTTACATCAGGATGGCATAGTGTCAGTCATGGATAGCTACACATTCACAAGGTACACAAGCCTTGAATGACTAACTTTGGGAACTGAAGGTGCAAAGGAAGTTCAACAAAACAGGCAGTGGAATTTGAACCCAAATGAGCATGAGAACACAAACAAATCTGCACAGTAGTCTCCTGATATCCACACGCTCAAAAGTCTTTGGAGGATTTTTTTCTGCACAGAAATACATGCAGGTTTCTCTTTAAAAGAAAAAAAAAATATATTGCAGGAAACAATGGCTAGCATCCTGTTAGTGACTTGCCCAGATGTAAGACCTGTTATGCCAGTAGGTCAAACTTTTGTACTGTTGCACAATGGTTGTATTTAGACCAAGCATGCAGACATGGAATTATGCAAGTGGTGTCATTGTGTGTGATCATGCATTGCACAGTGATGCGCTTTGCACATTGATGGGCACTGTAAAATAGACAATAAGGTGCATAGTTGCACATTGGGCAAGGATATGTGGTACCCATTTTGTTGCATATCGTTGCAATTCTCTAGCAAGATGGAGTTCTGCAACAGAAGCTTTAACTCCCTAAGCATAAAGTAATGCTACAACTCCAGGATGTAGGGTTTCAGGAGATATTTTCTCCACAAAACACACTATCTCCTGTACTAGAAATGTGTGTGTGTGTGTGTGTGTGTGTGCAAGAAACACATTTTTAGTGAAACACATTTTTGGTGAAAGCATATATATATATATATATATATATATATATATATAATCATAAGGAACAGAAAAACCATGTGCATTTTTGTGTGGAATAATTCCTCCAAAGACTTTCTGAACTATGAAAAATCATTATCACTGCCCTACTCTGCTGAGGAAAGCCATAATTCTTCAGGGAATTCAGTAGGGAAAAAATTTTCTTTTCACCTCCAACCCCAGCAGAACTGATTGTGTCTGACTTTAAAGCAAGTAGGATCTGGCCTGGTTAGCAGGTGGTTGGAAGATCACTAGGGCCACAGATCTCCAGACAGGGCTAGGGAATCATTGTGCTGGAAATCCCAGAGACCCATTGCTGTCAATCAGAGAGGACAATACTGAGCAAGATGGACCACTGTTTTGGCTTAGTATATGTCAGCTTCCTAGATGTCTGTGTTCCTTTAGGACAAGCAAAAGGAGACTGTGGTAGTGTTCTCAGTCTTCTTGATGGCACAATTATAGCAGTGTGACACCATTTTATCAGCTTTGGCTCTGTCCTGTGGAATCCTGGGATGTATAGTTTGATAAGTCAGTTAGAATTCTTTAGTCCACTACCATAAATTATATACTCCTGGCAAAGCAGTCTAAGGCCATTTCCACAATACACTGTCATAGCGCCATTGTTCCACTTTCAATCTCCTGGATAATTCTGGGCTTTGTACTTTACTGAGGCCAAAGAGCTCTCTGGCTGGGAATTCTAAATACCCCTCCCTAAACTGCAAATCTCAGAATTCCATAGGATGTTGAAAGTGGAATAATAGCACTAAAACAGTGCAGTGCAGAAAAAGCCTAAGTATCCAACCAAACTACAAAACTCAGCGTTCCACAGGACAGACAGATGGCTGTTAGAGAGATATAACTGGGCAGTGTGGATATACCCTTCGATGTAGTAACTCCTATTGCCTCAGTCCTCTCCTCTGATTTTCTTCCCTCCTTATAACCTGACTTAAAAAAAATGAGGGCCTGCTTCATCATCAACTGATAGAAAAGAAATGAAAAGAAAAAGAAGACTCGACAGCACGCCTTCTGTGCACCACTCCTTTTATGACTTTTACAGCCTTCCACTACCAAGGTTTTTTTTTTTTTTTTAATGACAAAAAGAGCAATTGTTTCACTCTTGATAAAATCTGGGAGCAACCCTGGGGGATTCATATAACTTGTCACAATATTCTTAACAGCAGTGTTTTCACGTATTCCTGAGCGGGTGGCACTTGCTTGCAACTCCCCCGATGCAGCTTTCTGGAAGAAAATGTACATTTGTGGCTGTGGTAATGGGCAGAAAAGAGAGACAGAGACAAACAGAGAGATGCTTCCTTTATAACATCTCCCACACAGTACCATGTGCTCATCTTTTCACCCATCTGCCCTTTCTTGTCTTAACTTGCTGCATTTGGTCTACAGAGGCATTTCTCCTCCTCTTCTTCCTCCGCCTCTTCTCCCCAACTCTTTTAACTTCCACCTCTGTATTTTAAAACCTGTAAACAAGCTTAAAGCAATACCTTCCTTTAGGAACTGTCACTATGCATTATTGCTCAGAAAATGTGAAAGAATACTTAATAATATTCCCTCTGCTCCTAAGCCACTGGGGGTGGGTAGGTTTATGTGTGTGTACAGGGAAATGCCATGCATTTCTGCTCAGTGGAAGGGTAATGCCATTTGGGGGAGGGGGGGTAAAGGGAGATGAAACATTGATTTCAGCACTGTGGAATGTGTGGCTCTCCAGGATATTAATCAATTACTGCTCCCATTATCTCTCACCAGTAGTCAAAAAGGTTGGAGCTGTTGGGTTCTAGAATCCAACAACATCTGGGGGGGCCACTGGTTCAGCAGCCCTGAATCTGACAGACGGAAAGGGGAGTAGGAACTTGAAATATATATAGAGAGAGAGGGAGAGGGAGAGGGAGAGGGAAGAAGGAATACATTTAGGAAATTTCTGCAATGGATCCACTGAGGCAAAATTTCACTCTGGCCACTTTTCAGTTCTGACCAAATAAAGTTGCTACAGAGAGACCAGCTACAACAGCCTAGGAAAAAAGAATCTTGTGACGCCTTGAAGACTAGTCAGTTTGTTTCAGCATAAGCTTTCCATGGCTACAGCGCTGTTGCACCGAAATACATTGATTCATCTTAAACCATATGCTTAGTCTTAATTAATTAACTGGTTCATCTTAGAATCATATTGCTGGAAGAGACCACAAGGTCCATTGAGTCCAGCCCCATTATTCCATGCAGAAATATATAAAACATTCCCGACAGATGGCCATCCAGACTCTGTTTAAAAACCTCCAAAGAAGAAGATTCCACCACACTCGAAAGCAGGTGTTCCACTGTCAAACAGTACTTACCATCAGGAAGTTCTTCCTAATGTTTGTAGGGGGGGCTGTCTTATCCATTGCTCCATGTCCTAATCCCTGCACCAGCAGAAAATAAGCTTGCTCCATCTTCCATATTATACCCATCCAAATATTTAAACATAGCTATCATGTCACCTTGTCTTCTCCAGGCTAAACATACCCAGCTCCCTAAGCCATTCTTCATAGCACATGGTTTCCAGACCCCTAACCATTTTGGACACCCTCTTCTGGCCAAAGGAAGCTGAGTTTCACTTCAACCACGTCACACAGTTGCTACAACCAGGAATAGCTCTTCCATTAGGCTGAGTGAGGCAAGCATCTCAGGTGACAGATGCTGCGAGTCAACAATGGCAGCTTCTCTAGTTGTTCTTCCCGTGTTCCCTTCTCATTTCTCTCTCTTGGAGGAGAGAGCTGTTTGTGCTACATAGCCTGCCCTGCACCTTCTAAAACTGACCTGGAAAGCTCAGGTATAGTGGAGGACCATAACCTATTGGGAGTGTTGAAGTAGGGAACAAGTTTCATAGGGGGAAAAAGGTAAACATTGTACACTGGAGTTGCATAGTGTAAATTTCTGCATGCAGATTTATGCATTAATGCACACATCCAGCATGTGTGTTAAATAGCAACTTCTGCGATTGAACCAAGGAACCAAACTACTGAAAGCACAACCACATAATCAATGGGCATGTGCATCCATGCTCAGTGCATAATCATGTGCCATGTCTCTGCATGTGCAACTCTGCTTCTACAACCTTGAAGTGAAAATGGATGCTCTACATCAGATGAGTAAGTCCAACTGCTCCCAAAAGGGGAACTTATCTATGCATAAGGCACCAATGGGATTCCAGGCCATATTTTTGAACATAGTACACTGATTCCTGTAAAGGAAAGGAAGATGGATTTAAGGGGCTTAGTTGACCATAAGTTAAACATGGGTCAACAGTGTGATGCGGCAGCCAAAAGAAGTTGATAAGCTTATATGGTCCATTTCTTTGGAGATGTATTATATGACTCCAGAAATTTCTGTGTGAAATGTAGCCCCTGGGGAAGACCAACTTTGATAGAAGCCAAAATGTGCCAGGCACCTTCAATAAAGCAAGTGACCATCTATCAGCATGTGGAACTTCGTCTCCTGTTTTGCTACATAAATGATCATCAGTTCTCTCCTTTCAAAAGAAGCTGATGTAATCTAAGGCTAAAACTACACAGGTGAAATAATGCATCCTTACCTCACTCTCAGCCCTGTTGGAACATTCCTCTCCTTCTGACATGAAAACACTTTTTTTGTGATGCCCAAGGGCTTTAAAGCAATTTCTTAAAAAAAAAAAACAGTTCAATTTACTCCATGCTGTTTTGGGGAAGAATCATTTTTTAAAAAAGTTTGCTTTGACCCTTGCCTTGGGATCAGAGTGGAACTGGGGCTACAGGTTGGGTGGGACCAAGTTAGCGGGTGGATGGATGACACAGAGTCATTGGAGATGTGTCTCCTAGGCTCTTGCTTGCCCATGAAGGCCTGGGAGGGTCAGCATCATGTTTTTTCCTTTGCATTCCAGACTTGTGTGAAGCTTTTAATCTTTAATCTGAACATTTGCTTCTTTCAGATGTCCTTCGTAGGATGATGGGGATCACTCATGGGGCAAGCATTATAAAACATTTTCCTGGAAGTGAGAGCTATCGAATTCAGTAGAACTTACACCTGAGGAGATCTGTATAAGGTTGCACCATGTGCCATCAATCCAACTCCAACTTTCCTAGGAATTACATTTTAAAAATGAGGCAGCAAATTAGAGGGGGTGGAGGCAACACATATCAGCTCTGAGCAAACTGCCTGGGTGTGCACTCAATCCAATGCAAGGGCAGGTGGGTGGTCAGAAGGATAGAAAATGTGCACATATGTGTATGCATGGCAGGAAAAAAAACTCTGCTCAGCTGCTGCAGTCATGTGACTGGGCATAAGCCATTTCCGCACTGCCCTGTTATAGTGCTATTATTCCACTTTCAACATCCTGTGGAATTCTGGGCTTTGCAGTTTACTGAGGCCAAATTGCTCTCTGGCTGAGAATTCTAAATGCTCCTCCCTAAACTGCAAACCCCAGGATTCCATAGGATGTTGAAAGTGGAATGATAGCGCTATAACAGTCTAGTGCAGAAATGACCTTTCAGGAGTGCTGTCATTGTGTATTTCTAGATGACAGGGACAGAGCCAGCATCGTGTAGTGGTCTGAACATGAAACTACGATCCTAGAGACCAGGGTTCAATTCTCTACTTGGCCATGGAAACCCACTGGGTGATCTTGGGTGTGTCACACACTCTCAGCCCAAGAAAACCCTGCTCTAGGTTTGCCTTAGGATCACCAGGAGTTGGAAATGACTTGAAGACACACAACAACAACAACAACAACAACAACAACAACAACAACAACAACAACATGACAAAGGGTTGGACTCGCTAACCTTGGCAGTCTCCTCCACTTCTATGAGTCTGTGATTGCTGCATTTTAAGACAATACTGTTTTTTGCATAGGAAAGACTTTTCAGATTAGGTATCAGTGTGTTTGTACAATTTGCATGAAGGTGTGCAAATTGCATAAATACACTGATTCCTGCACAAACAATGAACTTCATCTGCAAGAAGCAATACTATGTTTGTTTGTTTTCTTATAAAGGAATCAGTATACAGGGCACAAAAATATTTCTTTTTCTGCAAGAAACACATTTTCTGCCCCCAAATGGATATTTTTGCGAGAAAAAAATGTGCAAATTATTTATAAACAAAGTCCTGGCATACAAACCATTATCAGACATTGTGTAGAAACCTTAGGAAATAAAATACTATTTACTCTTGAATATAGAGATGAGATAAGTGAAGATTTGCATGTCTGCTCTGTACATGGATTGAAGAGGGTACCATGTTGTCCTTTGCTTCAGGCAGCAAAATATCTTGGGCCTGCCTGCAACCTTATACTTCTGCATGACTGGAATTTCACCACAGCAGTCAATATCCAGATACCATGTGGGTTGGATGACGTCTGGACATATTACTTCAAATGCCAGAACAGCTGATTGTCATGGGATGCCACTGGCCAGAAGTCGTAGGTGGATTTCAAGTCAGGCATGCAATGAATTTAACTCCAGCTTTTATTTTGAACAGTAAAAGTAATAGTTGGTTAAACCTTCCCTCAAAATTCAGCAGTTTGGATCATCTGTTTTCAAAGTTCAAACTAAACACCAGCACAGATTCACTAACCCCTTAACATGGAAGTTAACAGCTGCCATTGCAATCAGCCGCTGAGTTCTTACTCTCCCTTCTCCATCTTTAGTGTGAAAATACGCAATTTTGGGAATCTTCCACCTGGACTTGCTCTAAAGAAGAACTAATTTGACTATTCTTTTTTGACAAAGTCAAGCCATTAGGATGTTATTATTTCACCTCCTCAGCTTCCTGCCACCTGTAGCTGCTTCTTAGCTAATGCCCCCCCTTCCAAGTGGAACTATGCAGACAGGATAGTATGCAAACGCTCTTTGCATAATTTATTCCAAATGTAGCATTTGAATTTCCTCGATGCAGAAACTAGAACCAGCTTTTTAATGGTGCTGAGTTGAAGCATCCCTGGCAATGGGAGGAGGGGCTGACATTTAGAGGACCACAAACCATTGCTGTTCCCTTTGGCTATGCTTCATTAGTCCGTCTGTATTTCAACCTAGCAGCAGATAACATTCTTCTTTTCACTATGCTGAAAAAAGAACAGCCCAAAGGGAATATAAGGCTGAGCTCTAAGTATAGATTTGGGTCCCCCTGCCCAGATCTTAATGGAGCAAAGAGTTAGTGGGAGACAATCTGTACGCTTTTTTCCTGCTGAATCATCAGAACTCTTGCACTCCAGTAATTGAGGAGAACATATAAATACTGCATAGAGATCTCCTTGGGCTGTGTTCATAAAACAGCGATGTTCCGTTAAAGTGCTTTTCTTATACAGGTTAATCTCTCAAAACAAAAGCTGAGAAATACGGCAACAGAACCGAGCTGTATTTTTGCTACCCAATAAAAACCTCTCTTTACTTGTCTGCAAATAAACAATTCCCAGAGGCCCCCATCTGCAGAAGCAGAGAAAACTTTTTAAAAGGGGAATTTAAACTATTGCATCCATCTGGAACAACCGCTACAGCAACCACAACCACAACAATGTACTCCCCAGATGTGGATTTGGATCTGGATTTGGAAATCTCAGAATTAGGAGAGGAGTCCCTGTTATCTCAAGAAACCACTGCTGGAAAGCCTTCCCCTGCAAATACTTCTGCAGATTACAAAGGAGGTTAATATCCACCCCACACCCGGTTATCCATCCAGTGATACCTCCTTAATTTCTCACCTCTTGGTTACTGTTCTTTGCTACTCCACCTTTGCCATGATGCTGTAGAGAAAATTCCCTCTCCACCCCTCCATTTGGATTCAACAATGGAGGCATTACTGAACGGAAGACATCTTTATACAAAGGGATTTTGTAGCATCTTTGAGACTAATTGAGAGAAAGAAACTGGTAGCATAAGCTTTCATGGACTTAAGTCTATTTCATCAGGTGCAAGACATCAGTTTATTTAATGGCATGCTGTTCCAGATGTCCGTACTGAACAATCTGGCAGTGAAGCAAACGTTGTTGTGTGCCTTCAAGTCATTTCCAACTTACAGTGAGAGGCAGTTGCGGAGCTTGGAGTGTGTGGAGGAGGGGGCGGGAGGGGCCAGGGCTATGGTGCGAGGGGCATGGCCACTGTGTGTGGTAATGTGGCTGCAGTGCGTGTGGGGCATGGCCAGGGCATGTGGGGGCATGGCTACAAGCTGGGATGTGTTACCACGGTTATGATATGTCTGGTGAGAGCACTAAATATCTCTTGATATCAAATAATTTGGCCTCTAGGTGACCTTTCTCTGCCACCCTACTCCACGTGTTTGCAAGGGCCACTGGACAAGCACGTAATAGGCGTGGCCGTTAATGGTTGCACATTCCAAACCTCATTCAGGCTGGCAACTTAATGCCTCTCCGATGCTTAAGGGACAACTCCTTCTTGCAAACCCGCCTTGTTCAGTGTGACTTTACACAAAGACACACGGCCGAGTGCCGAGCCATTCCTTTATGTTGGGACATTTTCATACTGGCCATACTATTGTCATCCAGCGCTAAGCTCATCATGTAAAACCTGACCTTTTCCAACGCCTTTGTCCAGCTACAACTTTCCTTTGTTCTCACTGAGCATAGCATGGCCTGTAGGTAAAATCCACCCTATAAAAGGTCATCAATTCCAAGTCCTCCTTGGACTTCTCGGATCACCTTGGACTTCTATCTAGCCTTGCTGCCCCTCTGTCCAGTGACGCTTTCCCCTCAGTTCCCAATAACTGAGTCTGGACTGCTTGGATCACTCCTGAGTTTCATCCAGCCTTGCTGTCGGTTTGTCCAAAGAGGTCCCCTCGGCGAACCACGCTGAGCTTTCTTCCCCTCAACCTCCTTTTCTCTCCCCAACTACATGAACAGGTGTTGTATTACCCATTCCCCCAAAACTCTCCATTTCCATTTCTCAGTTAGTTAGTGTATATTGTGTCTTTTGTGTTGTCTGTTCCCAATAAAAATATTAGTTGTTGCATTAGAACTTGTCTAACCACTCTCTGACCTGACACTGTAGACATAGGGTAAAAGATCCCAGCTAAAGTTACTCTGCCTCTTGTTAGCTTGAGAGAGTGCTCGAGTCTAATTTCCCCCATCTTGTGCTTTTATTTGGTAATTTGGGTGCCCCTCCTGGGACCCACAACATACGGGGTAACAAAGGCCCCAAAACATTGCTGCCCAGGGCGAACCACCTCCTCACCTCCACCTCGTCCTTATGGGACTGCTGAGAGGAACCCATCATGAGGTTTTCTGGGGCTGAGAGTGTGTGATGCACCCAAGGTCACTCAGTGAGTTTCCACAGCCAAGTGGGGAATTGAACTCCAGTCTCCCAAACCACTACACCACACTGGTTCTTGAAGCAAACATGCGCCTTAACGTTTATAGCAGTTTTGGAAAAATCTACATAGCAAAAGCTTAAATAACATACAACCTATCACACAACTACCCTATATATATTTTAGCCCATTATTAAATTGTTGTCAATAGGCCATAATGGAGAATCATAAAGCAAACACCAAATAAAAACGTTTCATGTTGAATCTTCTTTTTGTAATTCAGACTGTTATTGTTATTAGTAGAAAGTGCCAGTTAGTTATTGAGAGGATCAAAATATTTTGAAAACACTTAATCTGCTTTTCCTTGAGGTTTCTCAAAGGCTTAAAGACTCCGCAACTTCTAAATATTTTCCCTTGTTGAAGATATTTTTTCCTACATTATGACTCTATTTTATTTTGGTCTTATGGTCACCCACTGACCTTTCCAGCTGAACATGTCAATGCCAAAACTCTTCCTCTTTTTCAAAAAAAGGAGCTGATCTTCATGCATGAAAAACAGTACTATAAAGCAGGGATGGTCCTACTGTTTGAGAAGATACGTCATGGTCTACTTAACTCCCACCTACAAGGTGTTTGAGTAGCAATAGTACTAGAAGCAGTTGACTTCATCAGTGGTGCCCCCTTGGCTTGGGCCGTGGCAATCATCTTACTTCACTAGCTATTGTTGGCATCAGCCACCACAGTTGCAGATTTCACTAGGCTTATGACTTGTTTCTGGGAGGATGTTCTGGATTAGCTTCTTGCTGCCTTTAGCTTTGCATCCACTTTTTGTTATGCAGTCTACAAGGTCCTGAAGCCTCACTTCTCCTCTGCCCTCTTCTTTTGACTGCTGCTCTTTAGCCTGATTGCCTGATGATCCCATAACTCAGTGTTTCTCAAATTTTTACCCCTCTTTAGATCTACATGTTGATGTTGACTCCCAACTTGACTTTGGGCCCCCCTTGTCCTATCCTATGCATCTTTCTCACAGGCCTCTTGTGCCACACATTCTCTCCATTTTAACCTGAGCTCTCACACTCTCTACCTCCATTCTTCCCTCCCCTTCCCCCACCTGAGAAACTCCCTTGTAATTGCTAAGGGGCATGTGTCTGTGGCACCAATGACAGAATGTTTGGAGAACTTGAGTGGGAAAAGAATTAGAAAAGGGATGCTAACCTTTGCTATGTCTAGGGTCATTTCTGCACTACACTGTTATAGCACGATTATTCCATTTTCAACATCCTATGGAATCCTGGAGTTTGCAGTTTAGGGAGGGGCCAGCTGGCCCCTCCCTAAACTGCAAACCCCAGGGTTCCATAGGATGTTGAAAGTGGAATAATCGTGCTATAACAGTGTAGTGCAGAAATGGTCCAAGTTTGGAGGAAGGCATAACAGGGGAAGACAGTCTGGCCATTTCTGCACTACACTGTTATGGTGCTGTGGTTCCACTTTCAACATCCTGTGGAATTCTGGGGTTTGTAATTTATTGAGACCAAAGAGCTCTCTGGTTGAGAATTCTAAATGCCCCTCCCTAAACTACAAACCCCAGGATTCCATAGGATGTTGAAAGTGGAATAATAGCACTATAACAATGTAGTGTGGAAATGGCCTCTGTGTTACTCTTTTGCCAGGACCAATAATCAATGGTATGTGCACATGTATGCACGCACTCATACAGGGGCTGGTTGTTCTTTTTCACATCTGCTGTAATTGCAGACTGACTTTTCTTGCACCTTCCCTTGAGTAATTATTTTGCCCCCTCCCCCCTGCAAGGGACCCACTTCACAGTTTGAGAACCATTTCCATAGCCCATCTCCTACCACCATCAGAGTTTGGAAAAGTTATGTTTTTGGGATTGTAACTTCCAGAATCCCTCATCTGAGATGCCTGAATCTGGAAAATGGGGTCCAAAAATGTAACTTGATCAGTCAGAATTTAAGGTATTCTCACTGCTGTCCTGATACTGCAAGCATATTCAGCCATACCCAGTACACATGCATGTACAATGCATACTGTATATCCATGCACAATGGCACTGCATGTGAAACTCTGGTTCCCTAACCCTCAATTGAATGTAGCTATTCTGCGTCACACAGAAATGTCCAAATGCTTCCAGAGGGGAACATAGTCATGTGTGTTGGATGCCAACAGCATTCTTAACATAATTTTTCTGTATTAAAATACACTCATTTAGTTTTTTCGCAGTGGTCTTTGCCCAAACAGGTTTTAGAGGCACTGGGAAAATTTGTCACACTGGTGAACAAAGACAGGAGTGGCATGAATGTGTGCGTACCAGGGGAGAATGAGGCTTGAATCCTATCTGGTTAACTCTCTGGGAAAAGAACCACCACCCATCTTCTGCCTTGGTGAATAAGGCATTTTCCTGCCTAGTACTTGGCTGAGTTTCTAAAATGATTTGGGATCGTTGGTGAGATGAAAGGCACTCTATAAATCTCAGTTTATTACTATTAAGAGGGGTTCTGAATGAGTCACCCCTGCCTTTGAGGCGACTCCCATCTGTGGTCGGCTGATTTGTCTCTAAATCATAGAAACCTACATTTCTGCTTTTTTTTTTCCCCTAGCAGGCTAGATGAAATGGGAAGCTTCTGTGACATTCTCTGAATCTCCAACAGCTTCCCTACAGTTTCTCAAAGGAAAGTTAACAATATATTTCCTTCCTACTGTGAGAATACTTGCAACCCTGTACAGAAGGAAAGGGGAAAATGGCTTTGAACACACTTTTGATTTCTTGACTCTTTTTTTCCCCCCAATATAATATCCTCTAGGCATTCTTTGTAGCAAAAATAAACACAAAACATTCCCTTCCAATTCTGTAGTGGAGCATCTGTCACCGGCCATTTCTTGCAGTTATACTTTGCTGCAGTTATATTTTCTCCAGAAGATGAGGAAGCGTGTGCATGGTTACTTCCTTATAATTTTTTAATTAACTTATGTATAGCTAAGTATGAGAGCCAGTGAGTTGCAGTGTTTAGACTACAACCCTGGAGACCCGAGTTTGATTCCCTCCGTGGCTATGGAAACCCACCGGGTGACCTTGGGTACATCACACACTCTCAGCCCCAGAAAACCACATGATAGGATTGCCTTAGGGTTGCCATAAGTCAGAAACCACTTGAAGGCACACAACAACAACAATGACGACGACAACAACAACAACAACAACAACAACAGCTAAGTATACAAACTAGTGGATAGTTGTTACATTACAAATGGCTTTAAAAGAGGACCTTAGCAGATTGAACAACTGGAAAAACAGACAAAATGAATTTCAACAGAATAAATCAGAGTTTTACATTTAGGAAAATAAAATCAAATGCAGGATGGACGACCCCTGGCCTGACAGTAGTGGAAAGTGTCTTAGGTATCTCAGTAGACTACAAGCTAAACATGAATCAGTAGTGTGATGTGGCAGCCAAAAAGGCTAATACAGTTCAGCATCAACAGATACTGGAATACTGGCTTTACCTAATAACTAGTTGAAATGTATCTCGCACTGCCAAAATGGGTCCATGGGTTCCTTCTTCTCCATTGGTCAGCTCAGGAATCTTACCAGAACTCCCAGAGAGACTTCTCACATTTCCCCATCCCCTTTTAACTTCAGGAACTTTTGAATCAATATCTTAGCCTTCTTCTGGTTATACAACCCTTTTCCTTGCATCAGAAATATTAGCAGTAATGCCTCAAAGGGCCTTCTCCTATTATGCATCTCTTTAAAAACAAATATTTCCCAGTGAGCTGTGGAAGTCCCCACTTTTTATTTCTAGAAAGCCCTCCCGCCTTTGGAATTTCACCTTTTCAACTTGAAACTGGAAATAACACTTGGAAAACAACCAAAAACACTCCTTCAAATTAGCATGATATCCTAATGAGCCATGGCTGCCAAAGAAACAAAGGCCATTTCCGCCCTACGCTGTTATAGGCCATTTCTGCACGACACTCTTATTGCACGATGATTCCACTTTCAACCTCCTATGGAATCCTGGGGTTTGCAGTTCCGGGAGGGGCCAGCTGGCCCCTCCCGAAACTGCAAACCCCAGGATTCCATAGGAGGTTGAAAGTGGAATCATCGCGCAATAAGGGTGTCATGCGGAAATGTTCAAAGTGTTATTATTCCACTTTCAACATTCTATGGAATTCTGGGATTTACTGAGGCCCAAGAGCTCTCTGGCTGAGAATTCTAAATGCCCCTCCCTAAAGTGCAAATCCCAGGATTCCAGAGGATGTTGAAAGTGGAATAATAACACTATAACAGGCTAGTGCAGAAATGGCCACAGACTTGTGTCTTGCTTATCCCTTGAGCTTCTGGTTGGCACCTTCATCAAACTCTGCTGTGCACCTCACTCAAACATGGATGAACTTCCAATTATGGCTTAACAATATCTTTCTTTGAGAGGCCAATTGTTAACGAACCGTCACATTAATGAAAGAATGATTGCATAGTAGTCATCATAGCACACACATTGCAGGCTGAGAGGACACCATTATCAGCTCTCTCAAAAAGAATTGCCTGCTTCCAGTCAAAAACTGTGTAGTCCAAGTTGTAACTTTTCCTGTGTCTACCCCACTCTGTCCAGTAGATTTCTTTTTCTATAGCTATTTTTCAGCAAATCAGAGTAACAAAGTGGAGAACAACGGAATAAGATTTGCCCAAGAAGTCTTTCTGGGTTTTTTCCTTTCCTATTTTAATTCCATGTCATGATGGTAGCATCAGTTAATTTAACTGCTGCTACATGACATGTATACATTGCTGCGGCTGGAGACTGTGCACATTACTTTTTATTTCGGTCATAAACTACTGAGTTACTGTATTTTTGTTCACCTTGTGCTTCCAGAGTTGTACAGGTTAAACCTTTAAGGTGGTTTAAAACTCGGCATGGAGGTTCTTCCTGGAATTTTTCAGCTTACCAAAGTTGCTGTAGTTAAAATCCATAAGCTCTGGATTGGGGCAAAGGGCATACAACTTGGCATATAAGGCTTATAGATACACCAGTCCAGAAGCTAGACAAGAATTTTAATGTCTGTCTTTGACATAACAGCAACAGATAACCCTGACTTCATCCAGAAACAACCAAATCTGGTGTCACTTAGCAACTAAACCATAGATTGACCCTCTGTGTACAAATGAAATGGATTAAACACCCTCACTATTTCCTCAGTCCTTAGAATTATAGAAATCTAGAGTTGGAAGAGACCCCAGGGGCCATCCAGTCCAACCCCCTGCCATGCAGGAACACCCTCAAAGCAATCCTGACAGAAGGCCATCAAGACTCTGCTTAAAAACCTCCAAGGAAGGAGACTCCACTACACTCTGAGGCAGCAGATTCCACTGCCGGACAGCCCTGACTGTCAGGAAGTTCTTCCTGAGGTTCAGGTGGAATTTCCTTTCCTGCAGCTTGAATCCATTGCTCCTTGTCCTGGTCTCTGGAGCAGCAGAAAACAAGCCCTCCCCTTCCTCTACGTCACATCCCTTCAAATATTTAAACATGGCTATCATGTCCCCTCTTAACCTTCTCTTCTGCAGACTAAACCTACCCAGCTCTCTAAGCCTATCCTCATAGGGCATGGCTTCCAGGCCTCTCACCATTTTGGTCGCCCTCCTCTGGACTTGCTCCAGCTTGTCAATATCCTTCTTGAATTGGGGTGCCCAGAACTGGACACAGTATTCAAGATGGGGTCTCACCAAAGCAGAGTAGAGTGGTACCAGTACCTCCCTCGATCTAGACACCATACTCCTATTGATGCAGCCGAGAATTGCATTGGCTTTCTTGGCTGCCGCATCACACTGCTGACTCATGTTCAGCTTGTGATCTATGAAGACTCCTAGATCCCTTTCACACGTACGTCCTTAAAGCAAACTCGTGGAACACTTAATCAATAGAACAAAAAGTCTGGAAGATCCTAATGTTAGGCCTTCCTTCTCCCATCTGCTTTGATCCTGAAATGCTGATGTGGGCAGTAAGAGTGGGCTGGTGATCCCAGTCAGCAAAAGTTTCCATTTTGACTATATCTCCCAGAATCCCCACTGATTATGTTGGCTACACGATTCTGGAAATTGGCTCTTCCGGTGATTTAAAGCCTTTATTTGATAAGCCATATTGTGTCTTGCAGCTCTTAACTGACAGAAATTGTGCCTATTTTGTATAAGCATTGAGTAGAAAGAAGCATCTTGGGACCTGTATCCCTACTAGGGTCTCTCTAAGGCTGTAAAACTATGCTTGACCTATATAAATTTGAATCAGATTGCACAAGATGAACTGAAAATTCACCAGTTGTTACGCATTGCAAGATACTTGTAGATATTTTATGTTTGTGCTTCACTACAGAAATGGACAGGCATTCTGATGCCAAATATCTGTACTCAGTGCAATGCTACAGATGTGGAGTTGCACAAGTGGTGCCATTGTGCAGGCAGATGTGCATGTGGATGCTGATGAGCACATGGATCCACATTAAGTTACACATGGGCATTCAGTTGCACCATGTTGCCATTCAACACAAGACTTGTGTAGCACAATCACTAACTAACTACGGGTGTGGATATTTATGCTGCAGAAACCCAATGGAGGATTTAGGCCACTGAATTCTTCTTTGATTATGTGTATTTTTTAAAATATCTCCTCCTGACCCACTGTCTTTTTTTCTCCTCCCTTCCCATCCCATCCCGTTCTTGTTCCATGCTCCCTCTTATACTTTTTCTGCTTTCTGGTGTAGAGATGTCATCAGCCAGAAACTTATCTGAGCACTAGACTAGTGGATCTCCATTTTCTGGGGTCACTCAGCAATGGCAAGCCAAGACAGACATGGGCTGAAATTTTACAGTGGAGTGTAATGTTTTGCCTTTGCAGTTCTGTTCTTATCATTCACAGATGTCTTTTTTGGATAGGCTGCAAGGGGCTGTCCTCTAGCCCTTTGTGATCTGTCCAAAACCTTCTTTGTTTATAGCAATGAAGCCCTGAGATGGGCTACAGCTGATGGTGTTTACAGCTGGAGAGCGGAGGGAGCAAGGAGGCAAACGAGACAATGGAAAAACAGCTCATCTGGGCTCAGAGGGGAAAGGATTTTTTTAAATTATTATTTATTTGTATCCCGCCTCTCCATATGGATCGAGGCGGCGAACAACTTACAAATAGCATGTATTTCTATACATATTTCTATACATGCCCCCAACAAGCTGGGTACTCATTTTACCGACCTGCGGAAGGATGGAAGGCTGAGTCAACCTTGGAGCCCGGCAGGATCGAACTCACAACCTTGTGGCTTGCAGTACTGGCATTTAGCCAATGCACCACCAGGGAGTGTGACCCCAAATGGAGTGTACCTTCCCATTCCTTTCCCTCAGAACATAATTATCTGACTTGCCTCCTGCCTTCATCCTTTGCCCACTGGTAAAAAACAGCACCAACTGCTCCTCCCAGGATTTAACAGCTGTGGGTGTGGGGAAGTTGGGAGTTGCACAAAAGGCTACAACACAGCACCTTGTGCTCCATCTACACAGTCACGTCAGCCACACATCCATGCACACATGTCACTAGCAGGATTCTAGCTAAAATCTGCCAGCTCCAAGTAACCTATTTCTCTTAATACCTTCCCTCCATTGCTGCTGCAACTGCGGTCTTTCTCTTCCCATCACCACTGTCTTCACCAGCAGAGTATATACCATCCTAGCACATGGACAAGATTCCTGCTATAGACTGTATTTTACTCTAAAACTATCGTGATGCTCCCATGGAAGTTTAACACTTGATTCAGTTTTGACTTCCCCAACCTGTTTAATGAACATTTAAAAAAAAAAAGAAAGAAAAGAAAAAGAAAGTTTTGTGTGTACATTTTTAGACTGATAGGGAAATCCCACTAGGAGGCAGTGTTGCTTTGCTGTCTAAGCAGGGCAGTGTGTACCTACCCTCCCTTTTCCTTGTGTTGCAAGTCCTCTGGGAGGCTGAACAGCAGAGTGTAGTAGTACAGCGTGCAGGTCAACTCCCAAATAAGTACATCAAAGTGTAGAAAATACATATTGCAGCCAGATCTTTAGAGGCCGATGTATCTGAAATCTCCCTTGAACTGTACTGAAGCCATTTTTAGTGAAAGCAGTGAACCACTTCTGTCAGTGACCCGAATCTAAGGCAGACTTTCCCTTGTTTCCCCCTCTCCTTTTAGTGCAATGCAGCATTTCCCCTTCATCTCATTCTAATTAGATGTAACTTTGATACAATGCAACAGGAGGTCATGACAAACAAATGACTCCTTAATAGCTTTTGGAAAGGTTTTTTGTTTTTGTTTTTTTGGCAACCGTACAGGGAGGAAACGATGGCCTTTCCAATGAGGCAACAACCAAAAACAAACATGCAAATAAAAAAGTAGTTGTGTTGAAATTTTAAATACTTCCTCCATGGCCCCCAATAATGGAGGTGATTTCCTACAGTGGCGAATGAATCACAAAACCCAACTGCCTTGCAATACAGGACTCAGTCAGGAGCCATTCTTTTTTCCGGATTCTATTGATGATCATTGAGTTATTCACAGAACTAGAAAAAATTTACTCTCACTCTGTCTTTCTTGGAAAATGTCTTAGAACCTCAGTGTGGCCACACTGGCTATTGGGTTCCAGAAACTATAGCCACCCAAAGTAAGTTTTTTGAGTTTTTGCTATTAATTTGTGGATGTTGGTCATCACCACAACTGCTTGTTCTGAGCTGGAATTGCCTGCAATTCCTGGTCTCCCCAAAAAATTTTTGGATACTAAAAACTGACACACACCTCCGCTATAGGATAAGCTTTACTGATGGTAAGTCAATACAGCAGGTGGTCTACAGCAAAGGAAAGCATCCCAACCCTCTAGATTCCAGCATCCCCTCCCATCATATGGGAGAATCAGGGCCATAAACAGTCAGTTCTCCCTAGACCACCGCAGTGTCAATATTAGAGATCCTCAGAGGCATATCTAAGGTGGGGCAAGTAGAGTACATGCCCCGGGCGTCAATGCCAGGGAGGGCACAAAAAAGCAGTGCCGGAAGCGGAGAAGGAGGAATCGGCCCTCGAGGTAAGGGTGCAACTTCCACACTTGCCCCAAGCACTGTTTATGTTAGATAATGCCTTGTATCTGGATAATGGGTTCTCTTGCCAGGATCTCTCCTCCCAGTGAGCAAACTGGAAGATGGATCTCCAGAACTGTACAAGGCAAAAACTAAGCAAAGGAAACTGAACCATGCAGGCATGACCCATCTCCTGTTGTGATAGAGATGAGAAAAGCATAGGCAAATTGCTAATAGGAAGATTTATTCCATTGGCCTATTCCAACCCTGACTCTGTATCCTTGAATTGATAAACTAAAGTGCAACTATCCAGCAGGCCTTACTAAATACAAAACAACCTTCCTTGCGCTACTGGACAGCTGTTAACTGGCATACCTTGTATAAATAACATGCCAGGTGCTCATGGGGTAGAGAAGCTTGCAAAAACCTCTTGAGGTAAGTATACCTTCCCAATGGGAATCAGCATGAAAAGCAATAGACCCACGGCCGTGTGGGTCTTTGTTTTCTTTCATATAAAGGTTGAAAGCAATCAAAGGAATTAGAAACACTATATAGCCAAGGAAAACAGTGAGGGGAGGGATCTTTTGTAATAGCTTTTGCAGGAAGATGTCCAGCCAGGTGCCATTCTTCATTAAAGACCTCAACTATTCTTTTTCCCAAGAGGATAAAATCCCTCCCTCAGAAAGCACCTTGAGTTAGAGGAGCCCAGTGTGGTGAACAATACACTACTGGCTGCCCAGCCTAGCTGTTTGCTCAGACAGTCTGACTATGCTTGAGGAGAACATCTCACAGCGGCTGTAATTTCAGGCCCTTGTGAGATCTCATGGAGGATGTAGTCTTGTGAGACCAGTTAGTCTTGTGTGACTAGGCCTCCTCTTGTGAAACTTGTGTAGGCTAGTTATATTATCCTGTACAACAATGAAAGGGCTGCCTGTATCCCAACTGCCACTGTTACAGCCTCAGAGGGAGAGAAGAGGCAGGCATAGCTCCATCATGCCTAGACCCAAAAGCAGATGAAAGGCTATCCCTCTACCCCAATTGCTACTGCTCTGGCCTCAGAAGGAGAGAAGATGAGGCAGATACAACTCCATCATGCTGTTACCCTGTTCTCTGGGGGTCCCGGGAGGGCGCCCAAATAGCCAAAACACAATAACATAACTTTGGGGAAAATTAGCTGGAGCAGTCACTAAAGCTAGCAAGAGGCAGGATAACTTAGCAGGGATCTTGCAACCCAACGTCTACGGGGTCAGGTCAGTCAAGCAGTCAGACAGTTTTAAAATAGCAAAAATGATGTTTTTATTGAAAGACAAACAAACAGTAAAGACACCACAATCAAACAGCTATCGGAAGAATTAGAAATAAGGATTTTCGGGGGAAATGGGTGATACGACACCTTTTCTTGTAGTCCTGAAGAAGCTGAAGATGGCAGGGAAGAAACTCAGCATGGAGTCCGAGGGGAGCTCACCAGACAAAGCAGTAGCAAGGAGAGCTGGAAGTCCGGAGCATTCCAAGCGGTCTGAGGTGTGCTGGCAGTAAGAGCAATCCGAGCTGCTCTCAGAATCGGGGGGTTTATATAGGGTGAATTGTGACTGCAGGCCATGCCTTACTCGGTGAGAACAATGCGAGTTTGGAGCGGGACAAAGCTTTGGAAAAGGTCAAGTTTAACATGATCAGCTTAGCGCTGAATCAACAATAGTGTAGCCAGTATGCAAATACAAGGTGCTTAGTTTGGCTTTGTAAGACTATCGGCTCAGAGTCAAGCACTTTTGTTAGTGTCACGCTTAAGCAAAAAGGGTGTTTGCAGGGAGGTCCCTGAAGCAACGGAGTGGCTCTGTTCTGCCTGCCTAGGTGGAGAATGGAATGTCCAACAATTACCGGTAGCGCCTGTATACTTGCTTGTCCGGAGGACTCGCAAACATGTGGAGCGGGGTGGCAGGGGAAGGCCGAATGGTTTGATATCAAAAAGAGATATCTAGTGCTATCACCAGGTAGGCATGGGCCAAAGTAACAATGCCTTAGCTCAGAAATAGATGGAAGGCCATCCCTCTGTCTCGATTGCTACTACCCTGGCCATGGAGGGAGAGAAGAAGAGGCAGTACCTGCTGGACTTCATCCCCTCCCACACTGCCATCCACTTTTCCTTTTGTGTTACATCTTAATTAGGTTGCAAGCTGTAAGCTTGAGAGCAGGGAACTGTTTTGTTGTTCTTTTGCTTGTAAAGCACCACATACAGTGATGGCACTATATAAATAAATGATAACAACAACAAAGCTCACCCTCTTTCAGCCGTCAGTTTCTGAGAGTGTACCCTCTCTCCTGCTGCATCAGTTAGGCTATCCCTGGGCCCTTGTGGGCAGTCTCAGGGGCTGGAAAGAATTGCTTTCATTATGTTGTGATTTTTTTTTTTTTTTTGCCTTCCCTGAGGATTAATCCTAGGGAATGAGAGGTGTGAAGGAACACTAAAGCATATATGTATAAATAGGGTTTAAATATGGCTGGGCAAATTTTGGGCTGTTGTATCTTATGTTACGACTGGTGGGGATTAAGATGAGCAAGGAGAGACCTGAACACTAAAAGGTTTAGGGATATGGGGATGGTTGAAAGAGGGAGAGGTCTTGGGGGAGTGGCATATGGATGGGTAATGGAAACCAGAATCCTGGGGGCAGCCCCCAAAGGGAATTTGCTTCTTCCAGTCACACCAGAAAGTGGTGAATGTTGGTGAATTAAGGATCCAACTTTATTTAGACAAAGAAATACATTTCTGTCCCCTACTCTGATAGACCAGAATCTGAACAGAATGGGAGCCCTGAGCTAATAATATGTTCTAATATATAGTGGGTCAAGGTTGCCAAGTCGCCAATGCAAAGTGCATGTGCTATGAAAATTCCACATAGCTAATGAATTCAATAAAAATGTTGACTTCTTGGCATCAGCTGGTCATGAACACCCTCCTGTATGGCAAATAACCTATCCCCAGTCCTTGCTACATAACCCTTCCTTAGTTCCCTGGCACTATATGGAATAAAATATGCCACGTAACCTTCACAGTGCCAGCCTGTTCTTTAGAAAGAATTTTCCTATGATCAGGATACACAAATAAAACAGATGTAAGAATTTTGCAGGGAGGGGGGAGGCTAGCACATGCAAAACCGTGTTAGTTTCTCCTTCACTCCCTCCTTTCTGCCATAGTCTAGAATCATAGAATCATAGGAACATAGAGTTGGAGGAGATCACAATGGCCATAGAGTCCAACCTTCTGCCATGCAGGAACAAACACTCAAAGCATCTGCAGCAAATGGCCATCCAGCCTCTGCTTAAAAATCTCCTAAGAAGGTGACCCCACCACACATTGAGGCAGCATATTCCACTATCAAATGACTCTGACTGTCAGGAAGTTCTTTCTGATGTTTAGGTGAAATCTCTTTTCCTGTCTGACCACAAATGGCTTGGGCTTGATCCAGGTAGAGACTGGTTCAGCACACAAAGAATCTGTAAGAGTAGCTAGACCAGCTCTGCAGCCACAGGTCTTTCCTCCTCACCTTCATACTATGTCATGATTTATATAAAAACTGTTGTGGCCAGTTTTCGTTCCAACCAGGGTGCCAAGTTCTTATATCAACACAATATCTGAAGGCCTCAGATTCAGAAGAATGCCTTATCCTATCTCAGTTGATGCCTGCTTACATCCACAATCTGTCATTTCCTTATCACAACATGTGTCTTGTAGCAACATATTTTGGTTCCCAGATGTCTGAAGCTTTGGGGAATAAAAGATTTCTACCTAGATTAAATTCTTTGGTAGCCAGAATTTATCACCGAAGGAGACAACTTATAGTCTGCAGGACTGTGATGGCACCTGAGATTGAAAAATGTCTCCTTCAAGGGAAAATCCTGTAGATAAAGCAAAATTCTAACTATTGTTGCTTTCTTTAACATAATCAATTCCACTCTGAAATGCAAAATGTTTTCTAGATCTTATGCATGAGGTCATCAGCCATATTGCAACAAGTTCCAGATCTCTTGATGACCAGGGAATAAGAGTTAACTATATAATGTCTGAGAACCAGTGTGGTATAGTAGTGTGAGTTTTGGAGACCAGGGTTTGATTTCCCACTCAGCCATGGAAACCCAGTGAGTAACCATGGGCACATTGCACACTTCCAGCCCCAGAAAACCCTGTGGTAGGTTTGCCTTAGGGTCACATAAGTTAGAAACAGCTCTGAACTATCCATGGTGTTGATTCTTATCCTCAAAATATGTCTAACACTTTGGATATTTCCTTTAAAGTATGGGCTAAAACCCAGTGCACATTTGCCACCCCAGATAGGAGTATAAAGATGGAGGGAAAAGTGCAGGGAGAGGAGACAGTGGTGTACATAGTAGCTATTTCTTGCAGCAGGAGGAAAATTACTAAAAGTACTCATTGCTTCCTTTGAGAAGTAAATTAGAGAGAAATTACATTCCTACTGTTGTTCTGTGGGTGAATGGGGAAAGAACTTGTGTAAGGGGGCATTGGTTGCCTCCTTACATAGCTATCTAATAGTACAACTGTCCGTATAACTATGCTTTGCTCTGGTGTGGTTCTCCATGAGGACGCCAGCTGTTATGTCCACGTGTGACCAGGAACTGGAAGGTGAAAGATGCTCAATTAGCACAGAGTTGGGATTGCTTTTGTGGTCCCTTTCAGCTTGTAACCCGTACTTCCCTCATTAGAAGCTCATCTGGATCAAGCCTGAGGAGGAGCATGCTTGTTCTCTACCGCTCCAGAGACTAGGACGAGGAGCAATGGATTCAAGCTGCAGGAAATGAGATTCCACTTGAAACTTAGGAAGAACTTCCTAATGGTCAGAACTGTCCGGCAGTGGAATATGCTGCCTCCACGGAGTGTGATTGAATCTCCTTCTTTGGAGGTTTTTAAGCAGAGGCTGGATGGTCATCTGTTGGAAATGCTTTGATGGGTGTTCCTGCATAGCAGGGGGTTGGACTTGATGGCCCCTGAGATCTCTTCCAACTCTATGATTCTATGATTCTATGATAAGCCTGAATTTTAGCCCAGTCTCCAGTGCTGAACTGAATTTGTTATATTCACAACTTCTCTCTGTTCAGATTCATTGTTTGTCTTACATGACTGTGTAATCCTGTGTAAACAACAGTCATGTTTGCTTAATTTCCTGTTTATCTGCCTGCTTTGGATGCCCCCCAAGCCCTTCAGATGAACAGTGAGGTACGGTACTTACATTCATTATCCAAAACTTAACTTTGCACTAGATCCTCATTAATTCCACACAAAAGGTTTTCTGAAGACAAATAAAAGTCTTAATCCTGTTTACCATTCCTCAGGCTCCAAAAAAGCAACATTTCCTTTCTTTTTACAATTTTCCTCCAATTGTGTCACAATCTAATGGTATAGCAAATGAGGACTTTGGTTTCTCCGGCTGGAGGGCTGAAGGTAGAAGAGAGTCAGGTTTGATTTCAACTGGAGTGTGGCATTACACAGGTATTTGCCCCAGAATTTTGTTTCTAATGTGAAATTTCCATCCTACAGCATGGGAACACTACACATAGGGATGTGTGAAAATAGCCACTCAGCTCAACTCACATGGTGAATGCAACCATCTTTTCCATCCAATTAGCACCTGTCTTCTCGAAGGATAATAATTAGGTGGGAAAGAAGTTTACAATTTGCCATGCTAATATGCTTGCTACATTCACACATACACCCCCACATTTAGTTAGCACAAGTCCTACGGAGACATGGTCTGCTACTGACTGTAAGTGTGAAAGGGGACTATAATTTAGTCAGATGAATTGTGTAGCTCCTAGAGAAATAAACTGATTTTATTATTTAATTATTTTCATTAACTAATTAGCTAACTAATTAATGGGTCTGCAAAAGAACACGGGAATTTTAAATAAAGCACATGAACCCATTCTATCATATTTATTCATTATTATTAATTACTTCTATGTCTTAGATACCTATAAAACATCCCCTTTAGGTATTCTTTTTCATTGTTGCACCATTGTTGTACAATTAAAAATAATACAATGCAGAAATCTAAGAGCAAAACCAACAAAGGATCAATACAGATGAAAAAGCCAATTTGATTTTTATATATTGAAGCGATTAGTGAACAGAACAGAAAAACACCACAAAAGCAAAACATTTCAGCTTCTGCCTCCTTCAGTTGCTACGGCTGCAACTGTCACAATTCTATGCAAAAATCTTTGTCTTTCTATCTTTTTTTCTTTCCAATTTCCCTTTCCCTTCCATCGCTTTGTTGAATAATAATAATAATAATAATAATAATAATAATAATAATAATAATACTCTTTTCCAGCATTCTCCAAGGAATGTTGGTATTATCTTCTAGGTTGAGGCCATATGGCATTAGGGTCTTAAGTCCATAGATCCAGCAATTCTCCCTTTTGACCAAAATGTCAGAAGGAGAAGGGACCTCAATACCAAGCCGAAAGATCAGAGAAACCGTGATGTTTTATACTGAAATGGCTGGCCACTGGTTCCTCTGGTTTCCTGATCAGGATTGCAGGGGTATGTATATGTGATTATTAAACAGAACTAAAAAACATAAAATGAGCAAAAAGTTCATGTTTCATACTTTTTAGTTCTGTTTCTTAATCACTTTGATAAAGAAAGAGAGACAGAGGTATAGCATTTAGCTGTATCCTTCTGGGATCCAGGACAAACTTGGGAGGAGGCCTGTTGATTTACTTTTTATGATTTGCATTTTGTTTGTTTATTTCTTTATTGCTTTTTAAAAAAAGTTTGCTATGTATGAATGAAACTAAAGCAACTCAATAAAATACAAGCAAAAATCCAGAGTTATAACCAGGCGAGAAATAAAACAAAGAGTTAGGACCACCAATACTGTATGTAAGAGACATTAAAAGAATGAAGACCTGGGAAAATAAAAAAAATTCTTAATCAGAAGATGGAAAGGAAAAAAAAAAAACATATTGGTTCTAGTTTAATTTTTTGGGGGAAGAGGATTTTATATAGGTCGGTGACACCACTAAGGAAGCTACTGTCTTCAGAATGAGAGTGGGGAGAGGATGAGAAAAAGGGCCATGGGAATGTGAGTGTATGTATGAGGAATAGTAGCTCATGGGTAGGTCCTTCAGTTGGCACCCCAAGATTGGATCTGAAGGTGTGAAGAGTTCAGTTTTCCACAAAAAGAAACAGCACCATTTTCAACAGATCTATGAAAATGATCCTGCAAAGTGTAATTAGCCCTTCCCAGCATTCAAAAGTGCCAAACAATACCTTAACATACGTCAACGACATCGGAAAGCTAAGCTAGCTTGGGCCTTCTTCTCCTCAAACCACCCCACAGCTAGCTGCGTCACTTATATAGACTGGATAAGCTGGTTAACATGTCAATCTTCTGTTGGTTTTCAAAATACATGTCTGCGTTAAGACACCTGCTCCTTAGTTTCTTTGAAAGAAAATTTCTTTGCTGTCTCTTATCTGGGTGACCAGCTGGACAAATGGGATTTCTGAATTTGGTCTCCCATAATGCAGGGCACTGAGGTCAGTCTACTCATGCCTGCACAATCGGCTTTTAATTAAAAAGAATGTAATTGTGTAACAACCTCCAGCTTGGCCGTCCAACTAATTCAGCTTCCTCCAGAAAGCCTGTAATTCTTACGTTAACTTCTTCCCATAGTATTTTGGTTTGGCCCTGACATTTATCCACAATAAAGAAGACTGTTACTGACCAACACTATTGCAATGGTCAAACCAAAGTAAGAAACTGGCCCTCCATCTCTTGCATTCTGGAACCAATTTAACTAGGGGCCTTTCAGCACTACGCTGTTATAGTGCTATTATTCCACTTTCAACCTCCTGTGGAATTCTGGGGTTTGTAGTTGACTGAGGCCCAAGAGTTCTCTGGCTGAGAATCTTAAAGACCCCTCCCTAAACTGCAAACCCCAGGATTCTGTAGGAGGTTGAAAGTGGAATAATAGCACTCTAACAGTGTAGTGTGGAAAGGCCCTAGATGATGTTCACTGTTACTTGCACTGAGAACATATCAGTCATTAATAAATCAGTGATTAGACAATATTGAGTCATGGATTTGGGGAAATATTGGGATATAAATAAAGACGATAACAACAACAGACCAAAATGGTAAAAGACTTGGAAACCATGCCTTGTGAAGAGTGGCTTAGGAAACTGATTTGTTTAGCCTGGAGAAAAGAGAAGGTTAAGAAGTAAAATGATATCTCTGTTTAAATATTTGAAAGGATCTCATATGGATCTCAGTATGGTGTAGTGGTTTGAACGCTGGACTATGACCTTGGAGAGCAGGGTTCAAGTCCCTGCTTGGCCATGGAAGCCCACTGGGTGACCTTGGATGAATCACACATTCTCAGCCCCAGAAAAACCCAATGACAGTTTGTATTAGGGTTGCCATAATTTGGAAACAACTTGAAGGCACAGAACAACACCATCACTTGATCCTGCCCTGGATGAATCCCCTTCCCTTTTGACTGACAAGGAGCACCTCTGTCTTTTTTGAACTGAGTTTCAATTTGTTTGCCTTCGTCCAGTCCACTGCTGGCAGCAGAAATCTTGTTTTAATGCATATTGTGAGGCGCCTTGAGTCCCATGTTGGGAGGAAAATGAGATATATAAAAATCAATCTATCAGTCAACTTGTTATCCTTTCATGACATCCACAACCAGCGAATTTCCTGCTGGAGGCAGCCAATCTTGTCTAAAGACTGGGTCAGCTTTGAGTATAAATCTTTCTAATATCCAAATAACATACCGCAGAAGCAGCACAGGGAATCACTCTCAGGTTCTTCCTAGGATGTGTGAACAGCAGACCTCTCTAGATGCAATCCTTCCTATACTTACTGCTCTGGCCCTAATCCTGCAAATGCCATTTGTGTGATGCAATAATCCATCTCTGACATTTTTATCCTGAGTTCTCTTTGGAGCACGGAGGTTATTTTTATCTGGGTCTGATCCTCAGTAACCCTCACCTGCCCACACGAGTGATAAGGATTAGCTGGTGTTTGTAAAATACTCTGGACATGCAAAGCATTGTGCAAGTACTTAAGCATTTTGCACTTCTTTCTCTTTTTTAAAAAAGACAAAAAAAAAAACCCCTAAGCATGCTGTTCAACACATTTACTGCTTTGGCAGCCTTCTCTTCTAGTCCAATAATGACTCATCTGTTAACTTTACAAGGTATAAAAGTCATTTAGAGAACACTCTGATCCAGACACTATTGTATGTTGGGAGGAAAGCTAAATCAGTATGCTTTCTTCCAGGGCAAATGTGCTTTCAGTTCTTTTTGTGGGTTGGCAGTTCTGTTTGCACTGATGGGAAAACCTTGTTAGGGCAGATTCTTAGTTCTCAAAAGGAGGGCTCATTTAAAGGTATTTGGAAGAACCGGTGTCAACAGAACGAAGAAAAAAAACAGTGGCATCACTAGGGGAACAGGGACCACATAGGGGTACACCGTCAGGGGGGGTAATACCAAAATGACTGCCTGCTCCTTCTGTTTCCCCACTCTATGAGACCCCATATAGCTTCATGTAGGATGACCGCCTCCTTTTTTTTCTTATGGATGGATGAGATCCCCAGTGCCTTAGTGCACACGAAGCCAGACAGGTAGATCAGGATGTCGAGATGGTGGATCCCTGTGGCATTGGAGCACGATCCCCAGAATTCCAGCTTCTGGACAGAAAATGTTCCATGGGGGTGAGACCATGGGTTACCACACTGGATGACACCAAACCCGGTGATACCACTGCAAAAAAAGCAGAATAAAAATAAGAATAAAACATCAGCATCTCCAAGGCTAGTTCATTAATGTGCTTCGACACTTAAATGGAATTATGGTTTTTTTTTTTAAAAAAAAAATCTCTACAGGACAAGAAAATATATCATCAGCTATTTAATTATTGGATGCTATTCAAATGGAGAAGAAGAATGCCGGTCCCATTAGGAAAGAAGCTGAGTACCAATATTTGGATAAGCTTTCTAGCTGTGTATAAATATTGGAATGCATTCAACTCCAAAGAGCCATCACATTGTCAGACTTGGGCTTAAATGATATCAGGCTGCACAACTTGTGACCCGCTGAGCTGATGGCAACTCACCGGGGAATCGATAAACCTCCTATCCTGTTTTTGCTGCTTGACTGGGACTTAAAAAAAAAAACTTGAAGGGTTGTCAAGCAGCTGGCAAGGCAAACAATGCATAGCTTGTGACTGTCTTCGGCCTGGTGGATCAGAGTGTTCTGTTTATTTTTAAAAGCAGCCTTGGGACTCAGTGTGGAAGAGTAACACCATGCCTTGCCATTGCTCTAGAGAAACACTGCAGCGAACATGGCTCCTGTCAGGGTTAGGATTCCCAGATCTCAGGGCCTGATCCTGAATCACACAGATCAGAATTTCTTCAATGATCCCCAAATCAAGGGTGAGGAAGCGCAGGGTGACAGCATTGTCTTGAAAAAAAAAAAATCTGTGTATATGTATTTTCCTCCCTTGTTATGCTGGATGTTTTATTATTTGAATGTCAATGGGATTGATGATATAGGTGCTAGTGTGACCGCACTTAACTTTATTAAGGTTAATCAATGACACCTGGATCATAAGAAAAGTGTTCATCTTTATTTCATTTGTGCAAAGGAGGAACGGCTATGCCCATGTAAGCAAGACAAGTCACTCCAAAGAAAGAGCTGCACCCAGGCAGCTATATACCCTGCTAAGCATGATTACAGAAGCAGAAATGCCAGGTGATTAGCTAATCCAAATCTATACATATCATGGATACATCATTCTATTAGCATACAGGTGGTCCCAAATGATAATATCAGACCCCATCCTGAGGGTGTAAAAGTTAATATTATAATGAATCTTAATGAAGCTATAGGTAACTAGAGTTCATGGCTAGCTGCCCCCCCCAAACTGGTTTCAGCTGCCTTTCTTAACTACAGTGTTTCAGAGATAATCATATCCAGACAGCTGGCACCTGCACATCTGTCCATGACATACAGACTTCCATTGTTCTCGATGTTGTTATCAATGCTGGCAAGAATGCATTTCAAAAACCTTCATGGCCAACTTCTCAGATCTTAAAATGTACAATAGTACATTTTTCTTTTAACTACAATGATTAAAATAACCTGAAGGCTGGACTTAGCATAACTTTTAACACTGCATGTCCCATCTTGCTTTAACTATAAATGTAACAGATTTTCCATCACAGTGTTCCTATTTTTATTTCACGCCATCATTAGGGTTGCCAGTTCAGGAGCATCCCAGGATCTGAGGCTTCCAGACCAAAATCTGACACCTAGGGATGCTGTCATTTAATGTTAAGTACCAATCACAATAGAGAGCCAGAGTGGCATAGTAGTTTGAGCATTGGACTATGAGACTAGGGTTGGATTCTCTGCTTAGCAATGGAAACCCACTGGATGACCTTGAGCTAGTCACAAATTCCCAGCCCCCAGAAAAGCCCCCCGATAGGTCACTTTAGAGTCACTGTAAGTCAGAAACAACCTAAAGGCAAACAATAACAACAACAACCAATCACAATTGGTCACTGCTTATTATTCAAACACAGACATGCACACAATGTATGGAAATTAAGATGGAAATCTTGAGATGAAATACAGGAAATGTTCCTTCTCACTTTCTTAAGGAGATGAGATAAGGAATATTTAATTTAGCCTGCTTTCTTCTAGCCAGAAGATGAATGCAGAGTAGAGTGGAGGGTGAGCCCTGGCACCACAGCAAATGAAAAGAAAGGCAGAAGCTAAGTAAGTAAATATATAGACCCCTTGGAGAGTCTATTGCAGTAATTAGGCCTTGCACATTTTTGCACGCTGCCACTCTTCTAGTTGAGCTACAGATTCGTGGACAGCCCCTACCCAGAGATGAGCTCCCCATGACTGGAAAATTTGGACCCTCAACTCATGAAAACTGGAGACTTGGGCCCTAGGATTTGGCAACTCTGCAAAGCAGAGCTTTTCAAACTGTGTGTTGTGACACATTAGTGTATCAGCTGCAGTGTGTAGGTGTGTCGCCGCTTCCAGGGCTGAAAAAAACCCTGTTGAGGGTGGCAGCAGGCCAGGGGTGGGGTGAGAGCCTGCCTCTCTTACTGCTGCTGCTGCCTCCCTGAGCTGAGAAAGACCCCAGCGACAGTGAAAGAACAATCCTGGATGACACACATCCACAGATAGGTGTCAAGCAGCTGCACCTTTTCATAGAATCATAGAAATGTAGAATTGGAAGAGACCACACAGGCCATCCAGTCCAACCCCTTGCCATGCAGGAACACCCTCAAAGCACTATTTTGTTTCTTGTGATTCTTTTACCACAATTTATCTATGTGTCCGTATCTCTTATAAGGGATTAGTTTAACCTCCGGTTTGCAAGTAAAACTGAATTACTGTGTCGCAAAATGATGCATGTCTAAAAAGCGTGTCACCAACACAAAAAGTTTGGAAAGCTCTGGTGTAAAGTATTGTGCTTAATGACATTTCCAAGGGCTGTCATAACATTACGAGGGCCTACCCCAATGTCTTCACAAGTGATCACCTCCAGGTAGCACTCAGGTTCTGATCCTGAAAACCCCAGGACCTAGGGCAGTCCACATCTGGCAACCCTATGGACAATGCCCCACAATGAATCTCCAACATAGACACAGCCTATCCGCTTCACATGCAGATGTGTGCTCTCACGTCCAACAAAGCTGACCTCTTTTGTTTTACCAAACATTATCATTATTGTTTTGCAGATTAAGGCCTCAGGCAGTGGACTTTGGAGGTAATGCAAATGCAGGAAATGCTTGGTTATTAAATCTATTATGGCTGTAATTTTTCTGCAATGGACAGGGGAAGTCTCGTTCAGGATTTTCTCCCTCCAGTATCAAACTGTCTTGGCTGGCACTGAGGACTATGCACCTTGATTTGTGGATGGGACTTTACAGAGGGGGCATACTATTAGCTACTCTGCCTCAGGCAGCAGAATGCCTTGGACAGGCTTTCAAGGACTGAACATATTTCTAGATAGTGCTTTTAAAAAGGATGTTTTAACTGTGCTGTTTTCAAGCTGCTTTTAAAATTATTCTTAACTGTATGTTTTTTGTGGTTGATAATCTTATTGATGGTTTCATTGTATGCTAATGTTAAACTTTGAGTCCTGGTTTGGGGAGGAAAGGCGGGACATCAGTGAAATGAATATGAATATGAATAGGACTGGTCTTGAACACAGTACTCTAGAGCACTGCTACTCTAAGTAATGGTCTCTGGTCCAGTAACAGCCACTGGCAGCCAGTCCCTGGAGAATTTCCAGGGAAGAAAGAAATAATTGAAGCCTGTAGCCAGAAATACAATGCCAGTCCCTGGCATGCTATGAAAAGAACCCTGCCAGTCTCCTACTTCAGATAGCTTAAGAAGCCTTACTCTGGAGTTTAAAGATGCATGAAGTGTCCACCTCTTGCATGCTTGTGGTATGAAACATGTTTCTTGCCAGCATTGTAATACACAGAACCACCTGAATCAGCCCTGCACCCTAAACCTAGGTCTCCAGCCAGTCTCCAGCCAGAAGGAGGAATCATGATTAATTACTGAGGAAAAAGAGGTGTACCCATAAGCAAAGAAAAGGAGAACACGTTAATGCTGGACATGGAAGGCTGAAGAAGATTAATTTATGCGCAATGGCAGGAATCACATTGGAATCATCAGAAACGGATGAGATTTACCAAAAGAGCTGTTTCAAAGAGACAGAGTCCGTCTAAATGTTAACAAAAATCAGACAACAAATATGGAAAATAAAACCATTACCCCCAGCTTGGAAATGTTCACTACACACTTGTCCCCAAGCAGGGGATACAAGGGATTGTAGCAACCATTGGATCATTGCACTAATTCTGTAAAGAACCAGAGTGGTTTAGTGGTTTGGGAACTTGACTATATGGCTTTGGAGACCAGGGTTTGAATCTTGCCAAGAATGCCCCATGATATATTTGCCTTAGAATCAATATATGCCATAAATGATTTGAAAACACAGTACTACTACTACTACTACTACTAATTTCCCATGTAAGCAAAGTTATGCTCAAGATTCCACAACAAGGACTTATAGAACATACAGAGTAAAAAATTCCATTGGTCTAAGAGGTGATTCAAAAAAGAGGCACTAGGGATCATAATGCAAACACATGTTGGCTAACAGAACATATCAATGAATTTCAGAAGAAAATCCAACTGTCCTTTATAGACTACAGTAAAACCTTTGACTGTATAGACCATGAAAAACAATGACTGGATCTAAAAGAAACAGGCGTGAACTTTTTATTGTTCTGATATGTATCCAATACTCTAGACAAGAGGCCAGTGTCAGAACAAAATGTGGAGAAACAGATTCTTTTCCAATTAGCAAGGGGAGTGGACAAGGCTGAATTCTATCATCCCATCTATTTAATTTATGTGCACAACACATCACGGAGAAAGCAGGGTTAGACTCAGAGGAAAGAGGGACAAAAATAGGAGGAGAAAGCATCAACAGCTCAGGATATGAAGACGATACTGCATTACTAGCAGAAAACAGCAAAGATAAGACTTTTGTAGCCTTGAGGACAGTAGCTACTCAAACCTCTGGACACATAGGCCTAGATTCTATTAATTAGTCCCAACTAGAACATATATGTTTGATAAATTATTAAATGTTTAATAAATTATTAAACCCTATGGGTTTAATGGGTTTACTTTAGCAAGAAGTGCCAGTAGTATCCAGATTTCTAAAGAAAGAAAGTCCACCATTCCTTATGGTAGCCTTTTCCATTGCTAACAGCTCTTACCATCATGAAGTTCTTAAAGTTAAGGTAGAATCTCCTTCTTCATAATTTAAATCAGTTGGTTCAAATTCTAGTCTCTGGAGCAGCAGAAAACAAACTCACTCCATCTTCTACATGATAGCCATGTTTAAATATTTGAAGGGATGCCATGTAGAGGAAGGAGAGGGCTTGTTTTCTGCTGCTCCAGAGAACAGGACAAGGAGCATTGGATTCAAGCTGCAGGAAAGGAGATTCCACTTGAACCTCAGGAAGAACTTCCTGACAGTCAGGGCTGTCCGGCAGTGGAATATGCTGCCTCGAAGTGTGGTGGAGTCTCCTTCCTTAGAGGTTTTTAAGCAGAGGCTTGATGGTCATCTGTCGGGAGTGCTTTGAGGGTGTTCCTGCATGGCAGGTGGTTGGACTGGATGCCCCGTGTGGTCTCTTCCAACTCTACATTTCTATGATTCTATGATTCTACATAGCATCTGTTACCGCAGTTTCTAGCCTGGACTTGTGGGCTATTAGATATCATTTTGATATCAATAATTTGGCCTTCTTTACCTAGTCCTCTCCACGTGCTGTGAGGCCCTCGGACAAGCTCGCATACAGGCACAGCCACCAATCGTTGTAATATTCCACACAAGTACAGGCAGGCCAGAAATAGCCGTCCCGCTGCTTCAGGAGACCTCAAGGCAAGTACTCTACTATGTATGCACGTTACTTACAAAGAACTTCCTGCCCCGAGCAGGAAACTTGATTAGGAGAATCCTCATCTGTCAAGCACTCTGAGCTTGCATACTGGCTATTCTATTGACAAGTCAGACTTAACCCAATCATGCTAAATTCTGACCTTTCGGAGGCTTTGTCTCCAGCCTGAAACTCATTGTTTTCCCCCAAGTACGGACTAGCCTACGGCCACATTTTCCCCTATAAAACCCCCTGACTTTAAGAGCTTCTTCAGATCGCTCCTGACTTCCATCCTGCCTTGCTGCCACTTCACTTGGCGAGCCTTCCCCTCAGTCCCACGAACTTCTGCTGTAGACTACCCGGGATTCAGGACAGGTGTAGTATTACCCAGACCAACAACCTCCTCTAAAAATCCCTCTATCCCACTCCAACCTTTATTTCTATAGTTATCTGTGTGAGTGTGCTGCATACACTGTTTAATTGTATTTTAATAAAAACAACAATTATTATTTCACTTCTGTTTGCTCCTTGACTCGGCCTGACCCCGTAGACATTGGGTAAAAGATCTCGCTTCGTTGCCCTGCCTCTCGTATTGTTAGCTTGTGCTCTTTGACTAATTTCTCCAACTTGTATAATTTGGAGCGCACTTAGGTGTCCCTCACGGGACCCCCAGAAATCAGGGTAACACATCCCTTCAGGTGTTTACAAATGGCTATTATGCCTCCTCTCCATCTTTTCCAAACTAGACATGCCCAGCTTCCAAACACTTTCCCCACAAGGCTTGGTTTCCAGGCCTTTTGCCATCTTGGTCATTCTCCTCTGAACTTAAGAATCTCTGCTTAGCTACAGAAATCACCGGGTGACCCAGCAAGTCATGATCCCTCAGCCTCACAGGAAGGCAATGGCAAACCACTTCTGAGTAAATCTTGCCAAGAAAACCTGAAGAGTTAAAAGCCTGAGAATTCTAAATGCGACTAAGGCCATTTCCACACTACACTGTTATAATGCTATTATTCCACTTTCAACATCCTATGGAATCCCGGAGTTTGCAGTTCAGGGAGGGGCATTTAGAATTCAGAGCCAGAGAGCTCTTTGGCCTCAGTAAACTACAAACCTCAGAATTCCACAGGATGTTAGAAGTGGAGTAAGAGCATTATAACAATGTAGGGTGGAAATGGCCTAAAATTTGAAACAACACCCCTTCCCCTTGCAACTGTCCTTTGTTCCAGTGCATCTGATGTTTCTGAATGCTGTTCAGCTTTGAGTTGTGGTTCTAAAATTATATTTCTGCTATTTGGGTAATACAAAAGAGATAAACAGATAGCTCTGCAATGTGGTTGGCTTTTTTTTTTTAAATAGCATTTGCTAGGAATTTGTTTCATAATCCGCTGAGGAAATCCATGTTCTTCTAACACAGCACACTGGAAATGTGAAATGAAGGACTAAACAATTACGATTCCCTCTCTGTCTCAAAGGGAGTTTCTCCAGTAACAAGAGCAGAAAACTGATATTAAAACCGCATAATGGGATGTGTCATTTATAGAGTCCTTACTGGCTTTACGGGATTGCTGGGCCTAAGAGTGCAGTAGCGAGAGACAGGGAAGTTTGAGGGGGAGAGTGTAAGAGGAAGAACTAATGTTAAGTGTTGCATTATATCATGTGAGCGGAACATTTATGGTAAAAGCCCCCACCCCAGACAGGACTCCTGGTAATGAATGCAAAAAGGAGATGCAAGAAAGCTTGCGGTCTGGGGACTCATTTCTTTTCTTGGGATTGTTATGCTAATTTGTGGGACTTGCAGCACCAGCAAAGTTGAGATTTAGGAGGAATGCATCAACGACTAACTACTGATGCTGTAAAGATATCCCCGACTCCTTCAGCTAATTTAAAGGGCTCATTTATATCCTATTTTTCAAGCTCTGCACTTCTACTGGCCTTATATAAAAGGTAAACTGAAAGTCGATAACGAGGTGACCACTTTTGCCAGGAAGCCTGCCGTGATTTCTTTGGGAGGGTTATCTTGCTAACGTTAAGAAAAGGTGACTAATGGTTTATCGATAAGACAGAGGATTTAAAGTCTTAACTCCTTCGCCTATAAATGCTAGAAGAAATGAGCATGTGATGGGAGTTCTGGAAGAAGGGTGAGATGTCCATAGTTAACTATATGACTTCTGGCTCTCTCTGACTGATCAAAATTTAGATAGATAAGCTAGATAAGGGTGAGAAAATTGCAGCCTTTCCAGTGGTTCTGAACTGCAGGTCCCAACAGCCTTAGCTTATATAGGCAATGCTGAGGAATGCTGGGAGGTACAATTCAGCAATGTCTGTAGGACTGTGTCTCAAACAATCCAATCTACATTTACATCTAAATTTGAATCCTATTCTTCCCTGGAGATCCTCAGCAGGCAGCCAGGCTATTTTGTAGACCATTTCATCCTGTGTGAGCCAGCCCGGGCTCTGAGATCATTAGGAGAGGCCCTGCTCTCCGTCCCATCATCATCACAACCATAGTTGGTAGGAACTTGAGAAAGGACCTGTTATGCCATGGCATACACCTCTGAGTCTGATATAATTTAATTGGTGAAATATAGCTTTATTGAGAACACATATGATTAGGACTTGATATCAAAGTGACCCTGCATTGACCAGATAACTTGGCTGATTCCGAGGACAACCTGGCAGACAGGTATGCCAGAGGAACCCCCCAGTGAGACAAGGTGAGGTCTGAAGCAGGAAGTTAAGCAGCAAGACACAAGAAACAAAAGATCGCTGCCAGTCTGTCAAGCAGTGAGTCATGAAACAGGAAGCTTCCCACCAAAAATAATAGTTGCACTAAGCACCTAACCCTCTCACCTACACCTTCTTTCCATCCTCCCCAATTCCATCCACAATTAATGGACTACCACACAGCCGTTAGCACCATTGTCACCTACCAATAAGCCCATCAGCCCATTCTGGACTTCATTGGCTGTTTATGAAACTCCTTTGTCTGAGTGGCCAGAGAAACATTAACACTCAGTCCCAGAAGGTAAATTTTGGGTATAAATAGCCCCAATTCTGGGCTGATTGGCACAGTACTACATGTGCAGAAACCCACTTTGTCACCAAGATGTCCAACTAGTACTGTCCTTGGGTGCAAGTTGAAGCCATCTCACTCTTCTCCACTTCTCTCTGGATGGTAAATATTACCTGATCACCACAATCTCAGCTATCTGCTTTCCTCCCTATCTTTTCAGTTAGCCTTGTGTGGTTGCATGTGGCCACCCATCTAGTGATTGCATTCCTTGGGAGACTAGAATTCCCTCCATCAGAAGGTAAAGACCTTTTTCATTCCAACACACTTTTGAGAACTTAATGTTTTAAAGAAAGAGCTTTTAAAGCATACTGTATTGTTTTTAATTATACTTTTTTTAAAAAAAAAATCCCACCTTTTCATTATTTTAATTATATATTTCAAATTGTTTTTAATGTTACTAGTATTTAAATTCCATTTTAAAGTTGACCTTGCATAAGTTTGCTATAATCTTTTTTGCACTAATTTGGAAGCCACCTAAACTCCCAGTTTTGGGGAAAAGATAAGATAGCAGTAGAATCATAGAAACACAGAGTTGGAAGAGACCACAATGGCCATGGAGTCCAACCCCCTGCCATGCAGGAACAAAAACTCAAAACACACCCAACAAATGGCCATCCAGCCTCTGCTTAACAACCCCAAAAAAGATGGCTCCACCACACTCTGGGGCAGCATATTCCACTGTCGAAAGGCTCTGACCATCAGGAAGTTCTTCCTGATGTTTAGGTGAAATTTCTTTTTCTGTAGTTTGAATCCATTGCCCCATGTCCTAGTTTCTGGAGCAGCAGAAAACAAGCTTGCTCCATCTTCAACATGACATCCTTTCAAATATTTAAACTTGGGGCTATCATGTCTCCTCTTATACTTCTTTTTGTCAGGCTAAACATACCTGGCTCCCTAAGCCTCTCCTCATAGGGCTTCAGGGTTTCCAGACACTTCACCATTTTGGTTGCCCTCCTCTAGAGACGTTCCAGCTTTTCAATATTCTTCTTGAACTGTGGTGCTCAGAACTGGACACAGTATTCCGAGTGAGGTCTAACCAAAGCAGAATAAAGTGGTATTATTACTTCCCTTGATCTCGACACTATACTCCTGTAGTGGTGTTGTTGTTGTTGGTGGTGGTAGTGGTGGTGGTGGTGATGATGATGATGATGGGCACCTGAAAGAGTGGATGGCAATCAGGCACCTTCCCCTCCACCCAAAAAAGGCCTGAGCAGAGGAAAACTTGCCTTCTGTTCCTTAGCAGCTGACAGCCCTAACTCTGTCCTTCCACTTTGCCTCTTCACTTCTTCCAGCCACTTGGGTTCCTGCTGCTTATGTTCCATGATTTAAGAGTGCTTTTACTCATTCTGATCCCACAGCGAGCTTTCGCAGACAAGAAGTGGTTTTCTTTTCGACTATCCAGGAAGACCTGGGAAATGAATATTGCAAGCCCTGAATCCCATGACTCTAAATTTAAAACTTAAATCAGGTCAGACTACACAAAGAAAGTATCTCATCTCTGCTGCTTACTTTTCACATGAAGACCTGGCTTTTCTTTCTTCTGGCTCCCTCCTGAGCATTAAAGTGCACATTGCCTTGCTTTGCCCTTCTTTGGCTTTTCATCTTCACCTTCATTTCTTGAATTTCAGAACTACTTCTGCACTCAAACATACACTCTCACACACATACACACACACTTACTTCATTTCTGTGCCCTGCAAACTATCTCCTCACTTTGCACAGGGATGACCAGCGATGGAAGCAGTACATGCTGGCTTGATTCCTACTGGAACTCTCAAACTAGAGTAGACCCATTGAATCAGTTGCTAAATGGTGAGTCAACACTTATGTAAACCACATTGGTTTCCATTGACTCAACTGATACTGATAAGGCAAGTTCTGTCTTGGCCCATGACCAGCCAATAAGCCATCCACAAGGGGGAGATCCAGAAGTTACTTTATTTGCTATTGCAAACAGGTACCTGGGGAATAAATGTGTCACAAAGCAGGTGCACCAAATAAATAAAACACACAATCATTTATTCTTTTCTACAATGAGCAGGAATCTACAGTTGCATCACTTCTATGTAAGGTATGGTGGGCATCAGGTGTTGAGGGCCATGACTACCAGGCTGATCACATACTCAGCATCCAACAAAAATTGGTGCAATTTTCACCTTTCTGTTCTCTCTTTTCAAGTTGGGATGATTATGCTGTTCCTCCTAAGCCTGGCCTTTTATTCACCTATACATTGAATTCCTTTCTCGCAATCTGCTCTTTGTGTAGTCTCTGTCAGGAACGGGAAGTTGCAAATCAAGCCCATTAAACCTGACCCAGCATGGTAAAGTAGTTTGAGCATTGGACTATGGTCCTGGAGACTAGAATTCAATTCTCTGCAAAACTATGGAAACCCACTGGGTGATCTTGAGCACACTCTCAGCCCCACGAAACCCCATGATACCGCATATTTCTAAATACTCAAGTGAAGTTTTAAGTCAACTGCAATGCAAGGAATATGAGGACTGAAGGAACATTCTTGCGGGGGAGGAGCAAAATTCTTGGGTTGGGGGATAAAACCTCATCTCCCCGCTTCTTCTTATGGAGCTACAGCCCCACACCTTTTCCCCAAAGGTTAAACTCAAGGCAGCTTATAAACCGGAGAAGAATGCAAATAAAGCCACAGGTGGGTCAAAACATAGAAGTTACGTTTACAATTATTCAGTCAATAATAAAATGTGGACTGAAAAGCATAGAACAAAAGTAATACAATTATCATCTTTAAGCCTTGCTTCTGAATTTCCCAGGCATATCATATACGAAAAGTTAGTAAGGACTGAAAAATATGATGGTAGGCTAAGGCAGTAATTCTACATGTTTGGCTTTTCAGATTTCTGATTTCAGATTTCCTCACCTTACCCTTTTATGAGATCATCTTGGCATCACCTCAGCAGGGCCTTTGCCAGGATGGAAGCTTGTCCCCAACACTCCCTTCCACACTCAGCTAGCTGTCTGTGGATAGGAGCATGAGTCACATGTGCCTTCCTTCTGTAGTGCAGCTGGCCACTTTCCCATGCTGTGCCAGGGAAGCAAGCACCTAAATCACACTTCCATCCGTTCTGCATGGCTGCCAGTGATGGGAGCATCACATGATTGCAGGCTATTAAAGGATTTTTTCCATTAATGGAATAACCCATGATCGTGATGGGTGGGGATGTGTTGGCAGCGGGAGCACAATGACGTTGTGCGAAAGCACAACTCTCAGACTGCCAGCAACACATTCTCATTGCAGGACATCAACGTCGTGTGGAAATGGCCTTAGTCTCAGAAGTCTCCACTAACGTGACCAATGGTAATTCTGTCAGCTGAAGTCCTGGACATATGGAAGACCAAAGCTTGAGAATCATTGGCTTACCTGAATCTTTGATCAAGAAATCCACTTGATAAGCAGTGATTTTAGTTGAAACAGTATTTCATAGGTGTGAATCCCACTGGTCAGTTATCATCATTTATTTATATAGTGCCATCACTGCACATGGTGCTTTACAAGTAAAAGAACAACATAACAGTTCTGTGCCCTTAGGTTTATAATCTAATTAAGACATGACACAAAAAAGGAAAAGGAGGTGACAATGTGGGAGGGGATTACGTCCAGCAGATGCTGCCTCTTCATCTCTTCTTCTAGGTCAGGATAATGGAAGTTGAGATGGAGGGTGGGCCTTTCATCTGCTTCTGGGCATGATGGAGCTGTGCCAGCCTCTTCTTCTCTCCTTCCGAGGCCAGAGCAGTTGCAGTTGGGAAGGAGGGTGGGCCTTTCATATGCTTCTGAGCCTTGGCATGACGGAATGGTGTCTGCCTCTTCTTCTCTCTTTCCAAGGCCAGGACAGTGCAGTTGGAATGGAGGGGATCTTTTCATCTGCTTCTGGGCAGAGGCATGATGGAGCTGTGCCTGCCTCTTCCTCTCTCTCTCTGAAGCCAGAACAATAGTGGTTGGGATGCGAGGAGGGCCCTGTTGGGGAAATTGAAAAAAATATATTTGAATATTGAGAGACTTTGGTAATGAGACTCTCAATCAGCAGAGTATTTTAGTAATTGCACAAAATGGAAGTTGAACAGATCACCAGTCCCACTTCTGTAACACCACCCCAGACACACTTAATCTAGCTCAAAATAAACACAAAAACAGTTTGGTTAAAAATATAAAAGAGTTTACTCACAAAATCTTGTACATAGTCTATACAGGTTCAATTCTTGAAGAAGGTAGGAAGAAAAATTAAGCACTCACATGGTTGCTGACAATAATCCTTGTTGGGAGATCTCAGAGAATGCTTTCAGGTCAAAAGGCGAAGACAAAAAGGAGGGAGTAAATGGCAAGAGAACCTTTTAAAAACAAAGGAATGTGTACGTGCTGGAGGAAGAGGTGTTGACCAAAACAAACAGGAAGTTTTTCTCTAGGCTATCTCTCTATGCTTACAATAGACATGCAAATAAACTAGCCATTTAATTAGGCATGCAAAGGTTGCCACTCCCAACAGGCCCTTCATTTGCTTTGGAGCCTAGGCATGATGGAACCCACTGATTCAACTGTTGAATGTGGAATCAATATGTAGGTAGTTCCCAGTGATCCAGTGGGTCTAGGCCAGTTAGGAGTAACAATAGGATCTGAGCCCAGTGCTGAGCCCTTAGATGATCATTCTTAAAAGATAGAAGAAAATTTTATTATATTTAGAATATTTCTAAATATCATAGTTAAGACTATTTCAAACTCGTAACTGTTGCGATGATACAAAAGAAAGTTTTTTTTTAATGACTATTTTTATATTTAGAGCCTAAGAGACAGTCACGTAGGGATGGGGAGCGATGGAGATAGTTTGCCCCAGGCAGCAATGTTTTTGGGGAGTCCCAGCCTGTAGTCACATACCTGTGCACCCTGGCCATGCTCCCAAGCACAGTGGCCATGCCCCCGTGCCGTAGCCCCCCTTGTGCCCCCCCACCCCCACTCCAAGCTCTGCCACTGCTAAGAGATTTAGAAGACAGGATGGATAAAACATCTGTTCTGGGGTTTGTCTGCATGTTTTCAGACCCTTAGTTCTGTTTCCACATTATTCTTCTTTTAAACTGTCTCAAATATATACATTTAAATAAGTTTTTAAAACATACCCAGATAGCATTTTCTCTCAAAATACACACTTAAATGTATATCTTTTCACAAAAATACATATTTAAATCCAGAGTTTGAAAAGTTTAAACAGCTATGCAACTGTGTTGTACCTTTTGAAGAAGTGTGAAATGCATTGGGTAGCTAAGTTCCTAGTTGAGAGAGGTGCATCAAGACATTTCATATAGGAATTTGCAAATATCAGATTCCTTAAGCATTTATAGTCATAAATTAAAACCAGGTTTTGAATTTAGCAAAAAGCCAGATGGTAAAACACAGATAATAATGCCCTCTCTAAGATACACCCCAGCAAGTAAGATGACAGACATAACTGGGAAGAGAAAAAGGTACATTTAGTATATAGAGTGTGCATGTGAGCACACGCCTTCAAGTTGCCCATCAGCTTATGCCAACCCCATGAATTTCATAGGGTTTTCTCACGCAAGAATACTCAGAGGTGGTTTTGCCAGTTCCTGCCTCTGAAATACAGTGACTTCTCCACTTTTGTGAGGTTCAGGAGTGCAGAACCCTTGCGAAACTGAAAAACCTGCATATCACTTCCCCCTGTGATCAATCTCCCATTCCCTTCGGGGGTTACCCTTCCCATTCCCTTGGCTTTTGCCCTGGTGGTTGAGCCTCCCTTCTCTGCTCCAGGCCCAAAGGCATGGGAATAGGAGGGGGGAGCCCCAGGGGGAAGCAGGTAGGTATGTCCATACCTTCCTCCTCCATTCTCTTGCCTTTTGCCCAGGACCACTTGCCTTCCTTCTCCACACCCGGCAAAACTCAAGGGAATGGGAGGAAAAGAATGGGGACAGGGGAAGGAATGCAAAAGTCAAACCCACAAATGTGGAGGAAGGACTGTATAGCCTACAGCGCCTGGTATTCAGTGGTAGTCTTCCATTTAAGTAGTAACCAGGTAACTAAGCAGGTTATCTGGTACCTTTAGGGTATGTCCTTGAAATCTACCTGGGATCATCTATAGGAGGGCTAGGAGAGCCAACACTTTGAAAGTTACTTTATAAAAATAATATGTTCTCACTAGGGGCTGCATTGATTTAAAAGGAGCTTCTTGCTGTTACTTGTTGCAGTGTTGAATTTATTTTTTAAAAAATCTTGCTTAGTATAATATTAATACATTCAAGATATCAACATACATCAATTATAAATAAACAAAAGGTAATGGTTACATTTCTTGTTGTGCTGTTTGTTACTTTTTTGAGAGAGAAAATCCTTAGGACTGATTTTGGAAATGGTATAGAAATTGAAAAATGCCTCTAATAATGACTTTTGAAGGTAACATTTAAATGTCATTAGAAGCAGTTATGTATTACCTTCTTGTTCGTTTGGTACTTTTTGAAGAGATCTTCATCACATGCATCTTTCAAAAAGTAACTCACTAAAAATAACTGTTCTATGTAACTAGTTATGTTTGAGCTCTTCAGGAAGATGTAGCCCTCCAGATATTGCAGGATTCCAACTTCCATTAGCTCAACCAGCATGTTCAGTAGACAGGGACTATGGAAAATGCAGTCCAATAAAATCCAGATAATTCTAGATAATTTCCACTCTTGTAGTGGCATGGCCGGACTTTTGCATGTTCACTGTATGTTATCCCTGAAGGGGATTTGCATAAACCACAAAAGGATACTGAGGAAGAACAGCAGGGGTTGAAGCATTAAATACGTTCTAATAGAAGGCATTATTGGAAGTTTCTGCCGACCTCTCCCCGCCCTTTTATTTCATAAAGATTGCTGCACGTAACAGATCAGTGAGCGCACATCGTTGATAAACCCACAGGCAAATGTTAAAACACATACTTTCCATAAGCTTCCATCCTGCTTATGGATTACTTTTGGTTCTTATCCTTCACGGCAGACCATTTAATCTCACCAGAGTACTTTACAGTTTAGGCCTTTAGTTTGACCTATTTAAACAACCGGGGATACTGTCAGGAAAACTGTTATGTTTCACACTCTTTAGACAGGTATTACACAACACCGTGACAGCTATGATGACATCTCTGTGCAGGATACAAATATCATCTGTGACTTTCAGAGGAACGAATGGTTAGGAAGAATCCGGCAGTGACGGGGAACTTTAGAGATGCAATCAGTCCAATGTTCCAATGTATTGTTGTCTGTTAGAGCAACGTGTAAACTCCCAGTTCATTCCTCCACTACCACAACCAAAACATGTACCACAAATACAATTTACAGCCTACTGGATATTATCCACCAGGAAGTTCCATTCTGTTACTTAAGTTCATCATCATAGTACTCAGAAGGGGGAAAAGGTAGCAAACACATTAAACACGCAATCTGTCTGGACATAGAGAAAAGACCAAAGTTAAGGTACAGAGACTTAGACCCTTTTCGCATGGGCTTTCTCTCACGAAATAGCCCCGTGAACCTTGTGGGAGTGGGAGCGTCGCTCTGCACGACGCACTCCCACTTCCGCCACGCTCACGGGGCTGAAGCGGCGAGAGCACGGATTTTTTTATTTTCGGCTGGAAGCGAAAATAAACGGCGCTCGCGCAAGGCTCCTGGCGGCGTCCCGCACTTACCGGAGTGCGGAGCACCGTCGCAGGTGGGCCTGTCACGCTTCCTCCCCGCTTCCACCCCCCGCGGCGCCTACAGCTCCCAGGGGGCACTGCGGAAGCTGGGGGCATGGCTGAAGAGCGCCCGTCAGGCAAGAAGACTCCACATGCGGTAAGGAGGTGGGGGAAGCGGTGGTGCTTCGGGAGAGGGTTCTCACGTGAGCCGCCCTCCTCTGTCGCACAAGCGCCGGCGCTGCGAAAAGGGCCTTAATAATTTGATTTATTTCAATATTTATAAGCTACCTTTTGGGACCAAGTCCAACAGTCAAACTAGGGGTTCACTGCAATCGTACAGTTGCATCCAATCTTCATCTTTCTGGCATCCCAGGGCCAGTTCATACATTTATATCCTCTCTATATACATACCCTTCAACTGTCCAAAGTTGGTAAGGACAGTCTCAATTAATTCTCTATCATGCCACTTTTTAAGGTGCTTTTAAAATGTTCCAGTTTCTCTGCTTCTGTTTTTTCCCCCCTTCGATATCAGCTTACTTCAGTTGCTGCAAAGTGCAAAAGTAGTTCACATTCAATTAACCCAGGAGAGGAGGGGAGGACTGGAAGGACAGGGTATTGCTCTTCCCAGTAGGTTCAAGTAAAAAGAAACTGCTGCACATCACATAGTTTATACATTTTTTCTCATTAATAACATTTGCCATCTTGACCACCCTCTGATGTTCTTGGCCATATATGTCCTGGTTTTCATCTACAAAATGTTGAACGGTATGTACAAGAAGCTCCCAAATTTTGACACTCCGTTTTCTGACAAATCACTCTTTTGATGCCCCCAAACTAAGGACATGTTCCATGAGTATGACAAGGGTTCTGCTCTTTCGTCAGTTCTTCTTGCCTATGGAGGCTCCCTTGGAACCACTTGCATGTGCCAGCTGCTTTGCAAAATGAGCCAAGAGGTGGAAAAACATCCTAAGCCACCTGAGAGACTTTGCAAATACTGCATGCATGATCGGACCCAGGTGAGCTTCTGTACGTCCTTTGTGCCCTCTACAATACAGTACCTGGGTTCTACTTTGCAGCCAATTCCATTTTCAGACAGTGACAAAGATGCTGTTTTCTGTGCAAAAACAAAGCAAAACAGAACCCACATGTGCTTTCCATGAAGAATAAGTTCATGTCTTGAATATGAAGATGTTTATCCAGTATTTTCCTCAGCAGGGCTCTCCAAAACTCAAGGAGGACCTTTTTGCAATATTAATTCCACCTCTACCCTGTACAAACATGTCTAGCACCACAGTTAAGAATCTTTCTTTTTTTTGATTGACTTGAACTAGAGAAAATTCCAGAGTTTGCTTTAAACCGAACAAGAGAAGAGAAAGTGCCTATGTACTGACAACATGACAATTAAACAGTGGAGCATCAGCATCTTATGGACAGCAAGCCAGTCTTCTGGTTTGTTGTGTGATGTTACTGTGGCCATTAAGTCTGTTTCTGTGGAAAGACCTCAAGGTACATGCTGTATTCCCCTTACAACTGTGTTCTCAAGGGAAGTTTGGGCATATTCCAAAAGGAAAAATTTAGAATGCCTTGAGAAGACAAATCATAACTGGCCTTGCTGGTGACAACTCCATTCACTAAAAAGCCACCCAGAGCAAAGGCATAATTCTTTTGCCGTTTCTCCAGGTCATTCAGTGGTAGTAAGGGAAGGCAGGCAAGGGCTGTTCCAAATTGACTTAAAGAAGCAAGAATTCTCACAATATACATCCATAGGCTTTGCCAGCTGTTTTCTCCATGTCCGTTTGTTGCATTCTTTTGGGGGGCTATTCGTAGTGATTTCTTGGATCTGCATTAGGGGTCTTCCAGAGTTTGTTTGTTTTTTTTAAAAAAATAATGGCATGGTTTGCTGAGGAAGTCCTATCATCTGAAGGGAAAAAAGTCTTCTCTGAATCTTTTAAATTTTTATTTCTTAGATTGATAGTGTTACAGTGCAAAAGCACAGCTTGACTGAGGCATTATAATTCTATTTTTAAAGAGGACATAGGAAAAGAGAAGACTTTTTATTCTTTTATGTTTTGGAATAAAAAAGAAACCAACCAAGTCATAAAATGTTGCAGCCAGTAATTTCCAGAAAATAGTCTGGGACAACAGAAACATGATTTGGGTATTTTAAAAATCTCTGAAGAACTACAGCCAAAAATATTGCAACTTCCAACAATCTTGCAATATGCTTACTCCATCTAGAAGAAAATAGAAATTTCAAGCTCTGACCAACCTATTTTTCCAATGCCACATGTCATGTGTTTTCTTCTGCTGCCACTCCTGTAGTACAGATATACCTTAGTTAACAAATCCTCTGACAAATAACCCTCTTTTTTTTTTTAACAAAGTCCTTTTAAACCTGCCCAGCCCACACCTTTCCAAGGTTCCAAATAAAGGCCAAATACATGAGCCTTCTATATGTTTCTTTTTTCCTACAGGGATAATATGAAATCCAAAGGATTTACTTCAAAAGAAGCTTGTTTGAAGGTTGGGGTGGAAAGCTTATTAAAATTCAGTAATTTTGGCACCAAGCTGCTCAGCAGTTGCAAATAGATTTGGAACTGTGGGAGTACAGCTTCTGTCAGAGAGTTCTCAATTCTGTTGGCCTGACTCTCTGAAGCACGAGAACTGTGGAAAATGCCAGGAACAGTCTGCTTTGCAGATCTCCCTGTCCCGGCATGTACATCAAGCAAGGTAGAGTGATTGGCCAACCAAAGCCTAATAACTTCTTTCCCGGCTTCTGTACTTAATGCAAAGCAAGGACTGGAAAATCCTCCCCCTGCAATTAGAATGGGGGATATGTTTCTTTAAAGAGTAAAAATGAGTGAATGAATGAATGAATGAATGAATGAATGAATGAATGAATGAAAATACCCATCTGTTTTATGGTGAACATGATCTTTGGCTCCTGATAATTCCTTCTGATGTTTCTAGAAGTTTTCCATTTTCAGACAAATCACAGAAATTTGATATCCATTTCTTGGGGCAAATTCATTGACTTGCGTGTAACATGTGCACTTGAGACTAAAAAACCGTTTGTTCTACCAGGACATTACAGATGGCATCACTGTTGTCACAAGAGATGTGTGTATACTTGTGTCTTTGGCTGAAGATTATTCAGTACTTATGTTGCTCTTCTTGGAATTTCATTTGCTTCCTATTTCAAAATACAGCTAAGTTTGGAGTACTTAAATGTACATGTTAATTTTTCTTCTTTTGTAAGGTGTGATTCACAGGCCCTTTTCGCATTGAGGCTTCTTGCGCGAGGGGGAGGGCGGCTCGCGCGAAAAGCCTCCTCCGGGAGGCTGCCGCTTCCCCCCTTGTTCCTTCCGCAGGCGCTTCCTGCTGGCGCATCCGTCACGCTAGCACCCCACCCTTTCCTTCCGCAGGGGCCTGTGGGAGCTGTAGGCACCGCGGAGGGAAGGAAGCGCGACCCGGCCGCCTCCCCGATGCTCCGCACAGCAGGTAAGCGCGCATGGGTGCCGGGAGCGTTGCGTGAGCGATTTTCGCTTTGAAGCGAAAATAAAAAAACCCGCGATCGCGCCGCTGCAGCCCCGTGAGCACGGCAGAAGTGGGAGTGCATCGTGCAGAGCGACGCTCCCACTCCCGCGAGGCTCACGGGGCTATTTCGCAAGAGAAAGCCCGTGCGAAAAGGGCCATGGATTTTTTTTAAAAAAAATACTATTATAGTGATCCTTCACTGCATCCTTTGTTTTATTTTCAAATGTATATATGTTCTCTTTTCCTATACAGAATGGTCACTCTATCAGTCATTTTTTTTTTAAAAAAAATCAGCCACCTACACATTTTAAAATAATTAAAAATACATTATGTTAGAATGCAGTGATCCAACTAAGATGGAGATACTGAGCATTGATGATTGGTTCAGAAACTGGAAAAGTGGCTTCCTTTGAACTGGACTATAGTTTTTTGAAAGAAGCAGGTGTATAGTCAGAATGTGTACCTGGATTCTACCTGTTCTTTGGAGTCTGAAGTGGCTGCTATGATACAGAATGCATTTTTTCTCTCTCATTCAATGGATGTTCCTAAACAGTGACAGACTGACCACAGTAATTCATGCTGGGGCAATATCCTAGTATCTTTAAAAATCTTTTATTCATAACTATGCTTTAAATGTGTTTTTAGCTGTTTTTACCATTTTTAAAAGTATTGTTATTTACTTTTTCAAACTTTTGTAAAACAAAAATTTACCTTAATCTTATTTTAAATTACTGTAAGCTGCTTTGAGTTCCATTTTGAGAGAAAGGTGGAGTATACATTCAATAAATTATTATTAATAATACTAATACTACTAATGACTATAATCTAATTGTACTGATATAATCATTTCTCTCATTCTTTTTCTTTTTTAAAAAAACAGAGTCTGAGGCTGGTGTAGCTTAGAGTAATCCTTAGATCCTCTGATCCTAGATAAAAACTAAATGTAGGACAACCAACTGGAACGAGAAAAACAAGGAACTACTGACAAATTTTATAGAGAGCACAAGGGGAAAAATCGCAGCATAATTGTGTTCAGGATTCCAAGTCTGAATCCAATAGTTATATTGGCAATGAGTAACTTTCAACGTGTGTTCCTGTGCTGCTAGTTGGGGATCATCTACCTCTTCTCTCTGAGGTTTGTAAGGTCAGGTAGGGGCTCTTGGGGAACTACTCCAAGTCACAGCTTGGCCATGAGAACGTGCCTTAGAGACGTCCATTTGCACCCAGGAAAGGAGGAGAAGCAGCCATCATCCTTTGATTGATCGATCAATCAATCATTATTTTATTTATATTCTGCCTTTTCCCCCAAAGTGGCATACAAGGTGGCTTACCAAAGGAAAATAGATACAAATAATTCCATATTATAATAATTGCATAATAATTCAAAATAATAATTCCACTGAACAATAACATTGTGATTAAAATAATATTAAACTATAGAATTAAAACCATATAAACCATCAAGTTAGAAGCATGGCTTAAAAACAAATGAAAAGCTGTACAGCAGTAAAACAGAAACCATTATATAAAAACAATCAATTCTTAAACACCTGCTGAATAGAAAAATCTTCACTTGATGGCAGAAAGACAACAAGGAGGGAGCCAGTCTAGCCTCCCGTGGAAGGAAGTTCCAGGGCCTGGGACAACCACCAAGAAGGCTCTCTACTGCATTCCCAACAAACATACTTGTGAAGTTGATAGGACTAAAAGAAGCACCTTCTCTGAAGATCCCTGAGTTCAGGTAGGCTTATATGGGAAAACAAGGTCCTTCAGAGAGTCTGGACCCAAGCCATATTGGGCATTATAGGTCATAGTCAGCACCTTGAACTATGCCTAGTAACAGGCCAACAGAAAGTAGAACAGTCTCCAGACAAGGTGGAAACGGCTTCTTCAATCCCAGAAGGAACTGAAAGATGTTAGATGTTTCTTCAGTCCAGATGTGACAGGACACATGCATTGTTTCTGGATGCAACTCCACAATCCATCTGTTACCCTAAAAGGTTAAGGTCCACCAGCAGTGCCAGCATCTCCTTAGGATTTGGGGAATTATTAGCTCAAAGGATGCCTGTGAGAGAAGGATAATGGTAGGATCTTTTCACCTGTCAAGCTGACTCCATTTAAAAATTAAACAGAGTATTTTATTTGGAAATTAATAAATCAAGCAATCTCACAAACCATACAAAGCTATTGAAGGAAAAGGTGAGAAAGGCTAGATAGAGAGAAACTGGGTGGAATGGGTGATATTTACAGGTCATGATGCAGAAGATTAAAGTAGAGTGGCTCAAATAGGAGTTTGAGGGCAACATGGTGGAATGGGACTTTGGGGTGCAGTGTGATGCCCAACGTGCTAGCAAATTGCCTGGGTTAGAGCTGGGGTTTTATACCCTATTTCCTACCTCAAAAGGGTGTGTGTAAATTGCTTTCTGGCAGAGAAAACAAAGGGGTCCAGAGTGGGCTGATCGTCACAATTTTAGATGACAAAGCATTGGTGAGAATCATGACAGTCTCTTAATGTCTTGGTCAGGTTAAGTGAATAGGGAAAGTCTCTCAAATATATGCTCACAGCTGGAGTGCCTGACTGCTTCACCTGGGCAGTTTTGTCTTCTACTGTATTTGGAGGTCAGATTGCTGAGAGGATTATCCCAAACCCTTTAAAGTCGGGGATTTCCATCTAATCCTCTTGAACTCACGACCTGGCCATGCTGATGTCATCCTGACCGAGCACACGCTTGCAGCCAGTGTCCTTCTACCACATGTTTTCCCGCCATGAGTCCAGTTTTATAAGAAAATGATATTTCTCAACAGTTTGCTGTCTTGTAGGATATGTGTGTGTGTGTGTGTGTGGTAACAAATCATTGGGGAGGTGGAACTGCACCTGGAACACTTTGTTTATCCATGGGAAAACACACCACACAAGAAGATACAGCCTTAAAAGTAATACTGTTGGCATCAGCAGAAGTTACACTAGTGTAAGACAACTGAGAGATCACAGCCTGCAGAACTTTTCAGCATTTTCTCAGTAATTTTGATTAATAAAAATGTGAAACAAATCACATACTTTAAGGATTAATACCCACATCTGTTTCCATTTTAAACTAAGTTCATCCAACTTACTTCCAAAACTTTGCTGATCATAGGAACAGAGATGCATATGTAACTTTCTTTTCCAATGTTTGCATAGCTCCTAAGCAAAGTGTGTTAAAGGTAATGTTGCAAAACAGTTTTCAGTGGTCTGTTGATTGCTATTGTTATTTGCCAAGCAAAGTATAAGAGGCTGGTGTTCCCACGGGAAGAAATACTGCTGTAGTCAGTTTTAGAACGCCCTTCCCCACTCCACTATAAACATCCTTGCAGGTTGGCTTATGGATTATTTATAAGTCTTTTCTTTCTGATCAGTATTGCACATTAAAGCCATGTTTTTGTGGAAAGAATATTCAGTGTGAAAGATAGAAAGAAATATCAAAATTAATGGAACGTTCTTTAGGTTTCTTATTGAAGATTACTGAGAGCAGATATGTTACAAAATGGTTCGGGTTTGACTTTGTAACTGTTCATCTGAGTGACTTTTAAATAAGTATGTTAACCATAATACGGGAAAACTTTTGTGATTAGTGATTTCTACATTTGTTATCATGTTATCTGGTTTTAGTGACCAATTTGCCCACCTTTCAACAAACATAGTTGGCAATTTGCACTGGTGCTTTGAAAAAATCAGTTTTATTTATTAATTTATTTGCTTGCTTTCTTTGGAGCATGTCAAAAAGTGATTCATTGATGGCATTTATGGAAGCCAAAGGAGGAAGCAATCTAAGCTTTCACAGCCACAGAGTAAAATAAAAATAGGACTTTAATACATCAAGTTCTACCAGGGTGGGTTTGAATGTAGTGGAGGGGAAGAGTGGCAACATCAGCATCCTTCACATGAGATCATTACATACCTGGTAATAGAAATATCTTGTTTCTCCATTACAACTCCCTTCCCACTTAAGATCCTGTGCAGCAGACCCTTCACGTTTGCAAGGGATATGTGCACAGAATCCCTGTGAAAGTGAAATAACCGCAAATAACTCCCCCCAAGCACCCCTTCCTTTCCTGCACACATGGCCACACCAGCCATTGCTGGCAATGGGCAGGAGATTGGAGGGGGAGAAAAAATCTTTCCTCCCTTTCGCCCTCTCACCCTCTGCTGGGTGGGCACATGGCGACCAGGAGGAAAACATCTTTTCCGCTTCCCTTGCCATCCCCCCCACCCACTGCAGGGTCAATCATGCCAGAGCTGCAGGTGCACAGATGGTAAGCTTGATCGGACTAGTGGCAGCTGAGGGTGCGCAGAGAATGGGCAATATATGCCCCCGCCGGCTGCTGCCAGCGAATGGAGGCCCCGGGACATGTAGGGAATGGGCAGTCGCCAGTCCTGCATGCCCCTGAGGGCCTCCTCCAGAGCAGGGGAGGATCATGCCAGTGGCCAACTGGAGAAGAGCCGGGAGAGTGACATCACGCTCCCCATATGCTTCTCCCACTTGACTCTGGCAGGATTGTGCTAGTGGCAGGCCAGAAAAGAGTGGGGAGAGCGAGATTGCACTCCCTCCATATTTCTTCCACCCGCCTCTGGGGCAATAGCGCAGGGGGCGTGCGGGAAGAGAGTGGGGAGATCAAGATCGCTCTCCCTACTTCCTCTGCCACTTGCCTAGCGGGATCCCTCCAGTGGTGCAGGGGAGCAGAGGGGGGAGTGCGAGATCACTCTCCCCACTTCCCTCTGCCACTTGCTCCTGGCACAATGGAGCCCTTAGTTGCCTGGAAAGGGAGCTGGGCAGGGGAGATACCCCTCCATTTCACTCTCCCACTAGCTGCCAGTGTCATAGCTGGCGGGAGAAGGTCAAGGAAGGAAGGAGATCTTCTCCCTGCATTAGGGAATGGGAAGGGGAAATGGAGGAGTCAAGCCACCTGCAAATAATCAAATCCGCAAGTCTCAAACCCGTGAATGTGGAGGGAGAACTGTAATGACATGTCATTTAGTTTCATCCTGAAGCTCCTATGTCGTACAGAGTTCTACTGCCATTCAGGACAAAATTTTAGAAGACAAGCAGAGGCACACAGCAGTATCCTCTTGGCTTTTTTAAAAAACTGAAGACTATCAAAACAGTTATCGCTCCCTTTAGATGCGCAAATATATATTCTCTGTTCTGCACTTTAAATATGGAAGGAAAGAACGAACAAAATCTATCACATCCCAAAGTGAGGTGGATTGTGGGCAGGAGGAGAGAATGGATTTTCTGACTGTTAAACTCACCTGAAAACCTTTCTCCTTCCAGACTTAAGTTCCCTTGATAGTTGATTTTGCAGTCTTAAGCTACACACATAGACCTCATTCCTTAGAATACAAAATTCAAATCAGCCTTTAAAGGGGCATTTTATTAAAAGGAAACAGTGCTGGTATGAGATTTCTTCCTTGGTGGGTTCTACAAAGAACTGTAAAATAAAAAATGAATCAAGCATAGCTTCCCAGGGAATCATCTTAAGTTCCAGCACAATGCAATATCCATCTGCCTACACAGGAGTCTGAAACCAATGGAAAAATAGAGGGGAAACAACTGGTCTCATTGCATGTAACTAGACAAACCAATTTACTAACACCGTTGCAGCTTCCAACTGTTCCTGGACATACTTCACTGGCAATATGAGTAGGTTTCAAAGTTCCAACTCTCACCACAGTCCTTTTTCTAAGATAACTAAGAGAGGAAGAAATTTCCCATGGTTTAACCATTTTCTTTGGAATCCAGCCAGGCCACTTCTTGTTTCTGTTGCAGAACAGAGATAGAGACCCACGGATTAAGGAAAATTGTTTATTTGTCTCAGTGGGATCATTCCCAAAAGACTGAGCCCCGCCCCTTCATATTTGCAGCAATTTATACATTTCCAGTGCAATCATCACATGCTCAAGAAAGAAAACAGATCTGTTGTACATAAGTTCCCACCAGAGTCTACAAATGTTGCAAAACTTCAGTAGCGCAGCCAAGGGCTAGCGCGTCAAGCCAAACCGATAACATTCTGTTATACAAAGTTTCTTTGTCTTTCCTTCAAAGACAGAGGGACTTCAATTGCAGAGGAAATTAACTGCTTTTCCCTCACACCCAGAGGTCATCTAGACTGACCCAAAACTGTCTCCACCACATATCCACTCTAAAATTTACCAATACAGTCTTTATGCCTTGCCGATACTAATTGTAAAATCATTATGTGTGTTTATTTCCCTTTATTTCATTGCAAGACGGTTGATATTAACGAGTTACTAGGGGACAAGAGGGCAATTAACTCTTTCCCAGACTGTGTGTGTATATTTTGCCTTAAAGTCATCTGTCGACTTATGGTGACCCCATGAATTTCCTAGTGGAAATGAGTGGTTTGAGCATTGGACTATGACTCTGGAGACCAGAATTCAATTCCCTGCTCCACCATCGAAACTCACCTTGGGCACATCATATACTTTCAGCTCCCAGGGCTGCTGTAAGTCTGAAATGAATTGAAGGCACACAACAACAATGAATTTTGTAGGGTTTTCCTAGGCAACAAATACAAGGTGGTTTTGCCAGTTCTTTCCTTTGAAATATACCCTACAGTCTTCTATAGCTTTGTTTAAAATTAGAATAATTTTTTCTACTACAGGTGTTCTGTGCTCAAAGTCTTTTAGGAAATGCATAAGGTAACTATTCAAAAAAGGCATGAAAACATGAATTTTCATTCTTTATATAGATGCAAGCCCAAAGGAGTCTGTTCTATGCAATTCACATGTTTCCCAAACAATTCTTGTGACAGCTGGAAAAAAACTGATTCTGTACAGTAATAATAATTAAAAATTGTCTCAGTATTTTCCAACAGAATTTCATCATCAAGGGAAAAGGCATGTAGGAAGCAGGAATTTTGGTCCCCCTTTGTTAATTCCCCAGTAAATGTATGCAAACTGGATTTCTTCTGTCTTAACTGAAAGTACTTAATGTTATTATATATATAAGGCAGACATCACAAAGTGCACTCATGTACACTTTCCATTTCATTTGGCAGTTGGCTCAGAATCTGGGTAGGCCATACTGAAATGAATCAGTGTATGTATAGCAGCCATTCTGTCTCTGTATTTTAGCCATAATGTCTCAGCAAATATAAATCACTGTCTGAAAGTATTCCAAATTAAAGGTAAGAAATTGTTTCTTCTAAATCTGTTCACAACAAAGTGAAGCTTAATGAAATAACTACTTAACAGGATCTGTAGACGATGTTTCTGGGGAGAGAGTGCTTCATTTTTTGTACACCATTCCTGTATTCATTCTTTTAAGCTTTATGTTTCTATAGGCTGTTATTATATGTTCATGGTTTTTGTGAAACATGTTATTTTAAGACATTTAATGAAAAGTCCTGCTTTGGGTTTGTGGTGTCTTTACAAGAAATGTAACTGGACAACAAATAATATATATGTACTGACGCACCCACATACCCTACAGCAGAGCTTTCAAAACTTTTAATGTTGGTGACACACTTTTTAAACATGCATCATTTTGCGACACAGGATTTCAGTAAGCGGAGGCAGCCTTCCCACCTGAGCCTGGCCTGCTGCCGCCCTCATTGGGGACTTCCTCAGCCTGGGGCCACGGTGGGAGAGGCAGCCCCTCCAGCCGGATCCGGTCTGCTGCCTTCACCACCGTGGTCTTCCTCAGCCTGGTGTTGAAGAACAGAGATAGAGACCCACGGATTAAGGAAAACTGTTTATTTGTCTCAGTGGGATCATTCCCAAAAGACTGAGCCCCGCCCCTTCATATTCACAGCAATTTATATATTTCCAGTGCAATCATCACATGCTCAAGAAAGAAAACAAAGGGAGGGAGGAAGGTACTGGGAGGTACTGGTACCACTCTACTCTGCTTTGGTTAGACCCCATCTTGAATACTGTTTCCAGTTCTGGGCACCCCAATTCAAGAAGGACATGGTCAAGCTGGAGCAAGTCCAGAGGAGGGCGACCAAAATGGTGAGGGGCCTGGAAGCCATGCCCTATGAGGATAGACTTAGAGAGCTGGGCATGTTTAGTCTGCAGAAGAGAAGGTTGAAAGGGGACATGATAGCCATGTTTAAATATTTAAAGGGATGCCATGTAGAGGAAGGAGAGGGCTTGTTTTCTGCTGCTCCAGAGACCAGGACAAGGAGCAATGGATTCAAGGTGGAGGAAAGGAGATTCCACCTGAACCTCAGGAAGAACTTCCTGACAGTCAGGGCTGTCCGGCAGTGGAACCTGCTGCCTGGGAGTGTGGTGGAGTCTCCTCCTTCTTTGGAGGTTTTTAAGCAGAGGCTGGATGGCCATCTGTTGGGAGTGCTTTGAGGGTGTTACTGCATGGCAGGGGGTTGGACTGGATGGCCCCTGGGATCTCTTCCAACTCTACATTTCTATGATTCTGTGAAATACTTATTATGTATAACTTATGTTATACATAAGTTCCCACCAGAGTCTACAAATGTTGCAGATCTTCTGTAGCACTGCCAAGGGCTGGCGTGTCAAACCAAACCGATATCATTCCATTATACAAAGTTTCTTTGTCTTTCCTTCAAACACAGAGGGACTTCAACTGCAGAGGAAATTAACTGCTTTTCCCTCACACTCAGAGGTCATTTAGACTGACCCAAAACTGTCTCCACCACACCGGGATGGTGGTGGCAGTGGAAAAGGTAGCCTCTCCACCTGGGCCTGGTCCGCTGCTGCCCTCGCTGGGGTCTTTCTTGGCCTGGGGCAGTGGTGGCGGCAGCGGGAGAGGCAGCCTTTCCACCTGGCCTTGGCCCACCGCTGCCGCCACCCTTGCCGGGATCTCCCTTGGCCCAAGGCGGTGGCAAAAGCAGCAGAGGCAGCCCCTTCACCTGGGCCTGGCCCGCTGTGGTGCTGGGAGAGGCAGCCCCTCTACACATTATGTTCACGCAACACATGTGCCCACCACAGTCGCCACACTGTGTCACCAAACCCAGTTTGGAAAGCTCTGCCCTACAGCCCCTGGCATCATAGACTGGCATTCCTCCACCTAAAATGACCCCAGAGTGGTTTAGTTCCCTTTGAAGCATTCATTTTGTTAAGAATACTTTGAGGGAACAAGCAGCTTGGAGAAGGGAAAGGCGAGTCAGAGTAAGGATTCTGTCCTGTACTGTCATATAATAAAATTCCCAGTCCCTCAGGATTGCTTTCATTGAGAAACTGGAGGGGACTGCTGTACTTTTCGTGGTTGTATGGGGTCCATTAAAGCAGGCCCTTTGTTTTCAATCTTGGCAACCCTCTGGCCATTTCCGCACTAGCCTGTTATAGCGCGATGATTCCACTTTCAACCTCCTCTGGAATCCTGGGGTTTGCAGTTTCGGGAGGGGCCGGACGGCCCCTCCCGAAACTGCAAACCCCAGGATTCCAGAGGAGGTTGAAAGTGGAATCATCGCGCTATAACAGGCTAATGCGGAAATGGCCTCTGTCTTCATTGTGGGGCAGGACGAGAAACGTCAACGTTTTAAAAGGGCCGCCCTCGTGAGGCGCTTCGTCTCCCCTGAGGAGATTCAAAAGCAACCCAGCCACACTAATGGGGGGGAGGGGCGCACGCCAACTGTAAGTCTCGCGACTGTCTTGCGCCACGCCCCCTACCGGCAAGCGCTCGCCCCGCATCCCCCGCCCACTTCCCGCCTTGGTGGCCGCCGAGTCTCAAACCCCTCTAAGGCAGAGACTCCCCCCGCCCTCCTCCTCGCTCCCTCAGAAGAACGAGAGAAAGAAAGAACACAACCAATCCGGTCGAAGAGAACTCTTCCGTGAGTGACAGCGCGCTCCCTACCCAATAGGTAACAAAGGTAGGCGGGCCCCGAGAAACGAAGCGTGCAAACTCGGACAAAGCCCGGGCGACCCCGCCTTTTCCGTGAGGCGAACGCCGGAGGAGGCGGAGCGTTCGGGCGGGCGTGGGCGTGGCTGGGGCGGCCGGCTATTTAAATGGGGCTGCGCCGGCGTTCCACGGCTCAGTCGCGTTTCGGGCGGAAGTCGAGCAGGGTCTCCAGTTCGGATAAGCGGGGTTGGGCGCGCTCCGCTCCTTCGCGCCCGCGCGTGGCTTTTCCCGGGATGTGCTCGCTCGGCCAGGCGTAACAAGTGGCCGCTGTTCCGTCTCCCTCTCTCCGCCTCCTTCGAAATTTAATTCCTCTCTGCGGGTCCGTTGAGACTTTTTATTTTTTTTATTTGCAACCGAGGATTAATTCACCCCCTTGTTCCGGGGCAGGAGCTGCGTGTGCGCCTCTCTTGCTTGCCCCGGTTTCGCTGCGCGTCGAAGAGCCGTCTGGACGCCCCCGCCCCGGGGCCGGCGGGTGGGCCATGGAGGAGAAGTACCTGCCGGAGCTGATGGCGGAGAAGGACTCCCTGGACCCCTCCTTCACTCACGCCTTGCGGCTGGTCAACCAAGGTGGGTCGGCCCTCCGCGCCGGGATCGGGGCCGGGGCGGGGGATCGAACCCCTGTCGGGGTTGGGGGGCGTCTAGTTGCGGGGTGAGGACACTCATTTCTATTTTCTGGATTTCTTTGAATTTTTCTTTCCTTTTTTTTTTTTTGGGGTAGATCTAAAGAAAAGGAGGCGGTAACAACTGGGAATAAAACACTGCTTGGGCTATGACACTTTTGTGTTTTATTTTATTATTATTTTTTTGGTTGTGGGGCATTTTTTTCACGATGTGGCCTCCTTGTTTAAAAAACAAAGCTGGAAGGATGGAGAGATGTGGAGTCTTCCTTTGATAAGCAGCGCCTTGGAAGCAACTCCTCCTTGCAGCCCTTGCTTCTGAGTAATCCTCCATGGGGTTGATGAGCTTCCTTTATGAATGTCAGTTTGCCTCTTTTTAATTTAAAATAATAATAATAATAATAATAATAAAATTTATTGATATCCCGCCTCTCCCAGTGCTTTGAGGGTGTTCCTGCATGGCAGGGGGTTGGACTGGATGGCCCCTGGGGTCTCTTCCAACTCTACATTTCTATGATTCTATTCTATGATCGAGGAGGTACTACAACAATACATTAAATACATTAAAAGCATTAAAACATGACCAGTCCTCCCCACCCACCAACCCATCTAAGACCACGTTAACTACGTTAAAGAACATGTTTTATAGCAGGAACTAACAAATCATAGATTATTAACATTTTATTGCAATAGGTGGTATTGCAAATAGAGGGAATATCGATAATGGTAATCCGGAAAGGAAAGGAAGAAGGAATACCATTATATGTAAACACTGCAGAAATTACTGTTTGTTTTATCTGTTGAAATGTGAATAAAATTATTATTAAAAAGAAACATGTTTTAAGTAGGTGTCCAGGGCTAGTGCATTGTATGGATCTTAGCAGCACCCCTTTAAGGTAGGTTAGTGCTCTCAGGACCATAGAGGTAGGTCAGTGGGTCCTTCCATCTGGCAGGCTTTTTTTGGGGGGGGTTCCATCTCTTGAGTTGGTGGCAGACATGATCTTGCCTTGCACCCCTGGCATCCCCTGGCACCAAGAGCTTGGTGCTTGCAGGGTTAGGGGTGGCCGCATGGGATAGATCTCACCAGTGGGGTTTGCTTGTTAGAGTTTGAGCCTCCATGTTCAGGAACAATATGCGTCTGCATACCGTTTATTGAGGCCAAAAAGAGGGAAGAAGGTACTCTTGTGTCTGTCTTTGGGGAGGCATCTGGCTCACTACAGTAGGTAAACAGGATACTGGCTTCAGATGGGTCTTCTTTTGTTATTTTCCAGAGGCGAAAGCAAGGGTGTGTGAGCTGGTTGTTCCAGCCGGAAACAGAGCAGAATATTGGGAGAAAAAGCAAAACGACTTGTGTAGTTCTGTTGCTTTGTTAGCATGTATCTGAAGGATTCTGGAACATGTTTTTTGGGAGAAGGAAGCCTCCCTTAAACCACCCAGATAAAGCATGTCATGCTGGCTGAAGGGTGTTGGGAGGTGGTTTGACTAGGGAGTAAGTCTTCAGTGTCTCCTCTAACCTACGAATGGGTGGTCTGATTGTTCTGTGGAGTAGGAAGACAGAGTAGGTTGGCTTGGGGGTGAAGCCTATGAGAGAATTGACTTCATCAAGTATTAAAGAAGGGGGTCTTTGGAAACAGAGGCCAAGAGGACCTGTAATAGAACAACACACACACTGTTCATAAGTATCTTTGTAGAGGTGCAAGGAAGTGGAGGTTGTGGAAGCCGTCTCATTCAGAGTCAATGTATTGGTTCCTCTGTCCTGGTAGTGTTGACACTGACTGGCAAGAACTCTCTAGGATTTCAGAGGTGGAACTGGAAACCTTTTTATTTATACAGCATGTCCCTGATTACTGATTTATCTTGGTTGTGAGCTGGATGTGGTGTGCTTCGGGCATTTCCTTGCCGGTGGGCAGAAAGAACAAGGGGAACAATAGAATATGGAAGGTATGATAGAAGAGGGATCTTGGGTAGGGGGATACCCTTGATAAACAGGGAAGGAGAGGATGGGCACTTGCATATATGGGGCAGGAAAGAGGAAGGTGAATGCATTTGGTGAAGTGAGAGAAGTCAGAGGATGCAGTACAAACTACCACCAGGATTTGTGTTTTAGATTCTCTTCCTACAGGATCAAGTTTGTCCTGGAAGTCTGTAGAGTACTGGGAAGTGGGGTTATGGCTGAGAAGAACGCATTCTCCTTCCCTCAAACAAAGATGTTCAAGTGTTGATCTCTGTGGGGAGTAAAGTGAATATCCAGCATAATAGATGGAATAGGGAGATGCTTCTTGCTTGTCCTCTGGGGAGGCTTTTTCTGATATTCCATGAAGGAGAGTGTCCTGGCACCCTCTGATTGTCTAGAGATGCAGAGGTTGGCAGTTAGCAAACAGAGCACCTTGGTGGATGGGTAAGCTTGGTTTGGGGGTCGGGTGGAGTTAGAGAAGAGGAAAGTGATCTTGCATGCAAACAATCATGAAATAAGATGCAGCGGGTGATGTCACCTGGATATCTGGTGTGTGTTACAGGAAAGTGATGAGACCAGGGGCCACGTACTTGTTCTCTTTGGTGGCTTCAGCAGGTGCTTCTGTTTTGCCTGCCTACAACTCCTCGTGGTGGGGATCGAGTGACAGATGCTCTTGTTATTTTTCTGGTTCTGGCCAGTCACACGGTGAGAAAGTGGGTGAGGTGCTATAGTGTTTCGTTTCCAGTGGGACCACATTGGGAAGGCACACCTGCTACTCCCAAGCTGTCTAAAATACATTTTCTGGTGTGGAAGCAGTCGTTCCATAGTGGCTTAGGAGAGAAGATTTTGGGGAAAACTACAGCCCTGAAACTGATCCTTCAGTTGTTCTCTGTTTCCTCTTCTGGTTTGTTGCTGTTCTATTAAATGGAGCCTAACTTAACTCTCCTTCCCATAATTTCTCTGTCCTTTTATATCTTAAGTCTATAAGAATCTTCAGGCCAGCAGCTGAAGAGGAACACTCTGCTCATGTCGGGGGAGGCATTTAAAAAGTGTGCACTGCTGAACTGCTTGCTGCTTGATACAGTTTATTTCCATCAGTTGTGCTGAAGGTGTGTTCTTGTGTAGGGGTGGTGGCGAGGGTCAACTTTGAAATTATTTTTATGTTTGAGGGAGGTCAAAAGTACTGTCACTTTTTTTTAAAAAAAAACAAAAAACTTGGAGGTCAAACCAAATTCCCAATTCACTTTTTTTTTGGGAGGGGGGAGGGATAGCTTGCAAATATGTGTGTGTGTGTGAGAGAGACTGACCTTGAAGCTTCATGTTGCTGGCAGCATGTGCATGAAAGAAGTATGATGGATGCCTGATCACCTGCTGAGTTGTGCAGACAGTTGCCATGATTAGCTAGGAAGCAGAATCGCAGATGGATCTGATAGTAAATAATAGGCATCCCAGTGCCTGCTGGAATTTGAAGTGATGCTTGTTGGTTGCTAGATTGTTCATATTCAAACTGTTTCAGCAAAATGTTAACATTTGGTACAACACTTGTAGTTTCAGCTTCAAGGAAAGAGATTTTCCACTAATCCATTTGCTGCCACCAACTGTGAGGGCTTCACTAACCCCGTGTCTGCCATCAAATGTGAGGACTTTGTCTTGTCCCACTGCTGTGGCCAACAGCTGTGGGACCTCCTAGATGCCTTTGTGGTTCCTTTGAGAGGCGCTAGTTCTCTGACATCCCCAGAGACCCCCACTGTATGAACTGCGGCCGCCACAGAGAATGTGTCTGAACTCAAGCTTTCCAGTAGGTTGTGTTCTCAGAGGATCAAGTGCATAATACAAAAGTATTTTATTGAAGAGAAACTGAAGAGAACATCACAGATAATGTGTAGAAATCCTGACTGATGATAACTCTGCTAACTCTAGCACACAACTTTTACTTTCATGTTCATAGCCTAACTAACCCTGACTCTTAACTCTTTTCTGTCTCTGGCCTTGGCGCTCTCTCCTAATCACGCAGCCTCCTAACCCCCTTCTCTGATTCCTAATCCTGATAGACTATACTCTCATCTCTGACCAACTGTCATCTACCAGTCTTTTGAAAGTCTCTTCGTACATTCTGCTAATTACCAATGGCTCCTGGCATTCCATCCTCTCACCACCTCCAGACAGATCTTTATCTTATTTTATTGGTTATATATTGTATCCATCACCACAGTCTAATGAGTGCAACAGCATTCCCCCCAAGGTCCATAACATCATGCTCCAAGGATGATTCAGAACTACAACTATAATCTAAAAAGTCTTCAGTAGTTGAAAATAGTTGAGCACAAGAGATCTTGTGGCCATACTCCAGAGAATTTGCATGGAAGTAAGACCCATGAAGTAAGTGCAAAGGGAATTACTTGTTAATAGGATGAGAGTTTTGCAATCTCTGGTTCAGGCACTCAGTTTCTAAAAGCATTTGAGTACCAGTGGGCAGTAGTAATTTATTCTGATGGCTCACGAAACTGAACATTTGCATTTTTTTCTGATACCTCGGAGTAGGAACTGTCAAATGTTCCCAGAAGAGCACTGCCTTTCCCATAACAAATGTGTGTGCGCACACAAGAGATCGATCTGTCTGGGAGACACTTGTGATAGACACCCAGTTATTTTAAGACCTGTAATCTTTGTCTAATGCTTGGATATAGTTTGGAAAAGTAGACTGTGACTAATGCTTCATGTTTGGAGATTTGCTGTTAAATGTTGGGTGCTGTGGAATAACAGTGGGGAAGGTACTATTGTCATTTTGCCTGGTTTGTCTCCTTCATAGAAACGTCTGGCTTTACAGTGCTGGGCTGGACTTATAAATCTAATGATCTGCTAAGCTCCTCTGTTAGAGTTAACACTAGTTAGCCTAGTCATGGGACAGTATATTAGTCCATAATACTTCTGTAATGAATACAAGATTATGACAAAAGAAACTTTGTATGTAAAAGAATTAGAAACTGTTCTGGAATGTTAACAGGTATTTTCTGGATGATCTTGTGACAGTCAGTAACCTGCAACCCTGACTCAACACATAGTCTGGTTTATAAACCTATCATGTAAATTTTTACTTAAAACCCACAGAATTCAGTGGGTCTCAGCTAAAAGTGAAGACTGCAGTTTTATTAGTTCTGTGGAAATCTGTCCTCTCTTTAAATAAGATTTTATTAACATTTAGTGGGCGTAGTGGTCTGAGGCTTGGTCGAGGGCTCTGAGAGGCCACAGTTTGAATTTCTGCTACGCCATGGAAACTTGTTGGATGATCGTGAGCAAGTCACATTCTGTTTAGCCTTAGAGGGCGGCAAGGGCAAACCTCTGAAGAAATCTTGCCAAGAAAAACTTGGGATAGGATAACTGTCAGTTGGAGTTTACTTGCACATGGCAGCCACAGCAGTGACACCTACAGCTTGTTGCTTCGGGATATTTTACATAACAGTTTAATTTGGTTTAATACTGCCAGCAGAGAAAGTAGTAAGGATGGGTGACATTAGAAAACACATACATGCGTGGATTCTGGATACCTGATATTTGAGACAGATAGTGAGGAAAAGGTCCTGTGTGTCTTCCACAGTGGCATCTCCCAGTTACCTCCTAGAAAGGGAGTGCTGGAGTAGGTGGTTTTGTACTGAGGTCAAGGATGAGTCTTTGCATTTGTTATCCATAGTGGAGGAAAACAAGAAAATATGAAAAACCAAGTTAAGGTGTTGTCAAAGGCCTGGTTAGTGGTTAGTCATACATATGACAATTTAAGATCTTCATACCTCAACACCGATTGAAGACACTCCCTGGTGTAGGCCGTGCTAGCTCTATCTTAACATATTAGAGAAGTCAACATAGATATTGGACATAGTAGGAAATGTGTTTAGCTGATTTTAATCTCTGTTCTTAAGGCTCTGCTTTAAAATGTTTGAATTTTATGGGCTGTGTATCAACTTATAGGCTCTTACTATTTTGCAAAAATTTAAATTATATTTTATATTTTGTAAGCTGGCTTTTATTGTTTGGGGGGAAAGGTGAGATGTAACTGAATAATGTGAATGTTTGCTTTGAATTACAAAACCTAATTAAGTTATCTTGGGTCATGGGGTTATTAATTGTTGCTTATCATTTATTTTACTTTATCTCGAGTTCATACTTATTAATGTATTCTGGGCTACTTTATACTAATGAGAACTCATCTAAAAATAATAGTCTGTATAAAAACAACACTTTGAAACATCAAAGAAAATAATCTTCTAAGTCTACTTCTGTACTTCTCGATAATATTGATTTTAATTATCAGAACCTATTGTCATCACGTCACCTTCATTCTTTTTAAAGAAATCAACCATTTCATTCAGACAAATTAATTTTGTGGCCTGACCTTTCTGTGTATAAGCTTATTCATTTTGATAGTTCCCATTAGTTTGCTTAGCCATTCATCCACTGTTGGTAACTCTGATTCTTTCCAGTACTTTAGTCTTGCTGCTGACATGTTGTACTAGTGTATGTTGCTTCTTACTCACTGTTGTATCTTCCCAGATTCCTAGCAGATACAATACAAGCTTTTTAGGTAACAGATTTTAAAATCTTTTTCATCCATTTTTGTACAGTCATTCCTCCAGATTCTCTAGGGTTAGGGGCACAGGACCCCCCATGAAAGTGGAAAAACTGTGAATAATTCTAGATCCTCCCAAATCATAATTAACACACAAATATGATCACCGTATTCAACCCACCGTGGATTCCTTTGAGGCATCAGGGTTCCTTCACAAGGCAGAAGTAGGTGGCTGGAGGGGCTTACTGCCACATCCTCTGCTGCTCCACAGGATTTTTAATAGGGACTTTCAGGCCTCATTTGCAGTTTCTCGGTCTCAGGAGGCTTGCAGGCCAGGCCCTATTAAAAATGGCATAGGGAGGCAGCAGCGGCAACAGCAAATAATCTGTGTATAATCAAATCTGCAAAGGTTAAACCTGTAAATGTGGAGGGCTGACTATATGTTCATCCAGAACTATTGAGCTTTATCAGATGTCCACCACATATGATACAAGGTGCCAGTGTAATCCTGACGTTTCCAAAACTTAGCATTCATCTCTTTATAGATCTTTGCTAGTCTCTCTGCTGTAAGGTGCCAATGGGACACTATCTTATAATTTTCTATGAGATCATAACATAGTGTATTTTTTCATCTTTTGTCCATAATTGTTCCTGCTGCTTCATGTGTATAGTGTATCCAAAATTCTTTGCCCAGTTACTCACATGTTCCTTTACTTGTTCATCTTCCATGTCAAATATCAAAGAAAACTTATACGTCTTAGCAATCAAATGGTTGTCATGTGAACATAGCTATATTTCCAAATCGGATTTAGTCTCTTCAAACAAAAATCCAAATGGTTTCTTGACATAGGCATGAACGCCAGTGTGGAAGCTGCTGGGAAAGGTCACATGTACATGCATCTCTGTTAATAATCTCAGAACGAAGCGCTTAATGTCATCAGTGGGGCATGGAGAATGTGGAGAGCTTTGTAATATTGTGCTTAATGCATCTGTCTAGGCATCTGTAAGAGCAATTTTGCAATGATGAATCACTAAGAATTTCACCTAGATGTACTGAGACAAAGCAGCATAGCCGCAAATGTACTGCCTCAATTAAAAGGCAGGCTTATGTAACCTTTAAAACTGTGTGCCTGTGAGCTGACCCTTAGTGAATCTTTCAGATTTAAGAGTGTGAAGCGGCTGCTGGGTGAACAGAAATGACAAGTCAGCCGGGTGTGTGGGTTTTTGCAAGTAAGAGGATGAGATCTTGTTAAATTCTGCAGCAGTGCCAAATGCTTATTTGGTTTGTATGCTTTGGCTTTGCTCAGTTTATACGTATTGAGATACTGGGATTTGGGGATTTTCTTCTTCCAGATGGGAGCTGTATATACTCCCTCAAAAGTATCAGCCTTACAGCTTGGGTTCGTTTGAATCTAGTACAGTTCATGTTTTCCTCAAGTGATGATCCCAGTTAAACTGCATCTCATGAACTCTAAATTGGTCAGTGCACGGGGCTTGGGTTTGGTGATTTTTATAGCCTCGTTGCTGCAGTTTACATCAGCATGCTCTGGCGTCAGATGTTAGATCATTTTTTCCACAAGAGCTTCATCAACACACTAGTGTATTAAGTTAGATGCAGAGTAGTGGGTACGGGGCTGGGGACTGCCTTGATACCTGTGAGGTATAAACTATGATCTGTTACTTGAGTTATTCCTTGTTAGAAGTTCAGAGTCTACTTTAGTATTGCACTAGGTCTCAGGGAGACTGGGGTATGAATTCCCACTGGTTGGCTTTGGGCAGGTTGCACTCTTTCAGCCTCAGAGGAAAGTAGTGGGAAACTTCTGAATAAATCATGTCAAGACACCCCCATGATTCTGTAAGTTGGAATTGATTTGAAGACACATAACAAAGTCTAATTTTAGGATGCAGGGCTGAACTGATGTCTCTTTGTTCATATTAAGACAATTGGTAACAAATACTCATATGCTGCAGAGAATCCACTTTCTACTGGCTGATTGTGATCTGTCTTCACTCTTGCTCTTCTTGAGTACTCTACTGGGATGTGTGGGTGTCGTTAGGGGTGGCCAAATTAATCCTTGCTAATCTTGCATTCACCCATTAGTCTGTAGTACCTCTTTTTATAAAGTGTGCATTCAGGTTTATGTATATTTAACCTATTTTCTTTCAAAACCTGTCTTGTTTGAGTGGAGAACAGTTAAAAATATCTGGAAAGTACAAAAATTGGCTTTAGTTTTGGTCTATAAATTGATCTTGGAGGTGCAGTGAAGTACATTTGGATTGAAATTTGAACTGAGCCCCTCAACTTTATAGCTCACCTGTAGCAAGTTACTAAAGCATCTCTGTAAAAGGTATGTCTGAGCAGCAGGTGAAGCAAGAAATCTCTAGCCTGAGCCCCTCTGATGTAGTAAACACAATCAAGGTATCTGGTCAATTAATATGGCTTGATAAAGGGCAGCCTGCCTGTTCCATACAATTGTTATGCATAAGTCTGCAAGATCTATATTGAGTTCTTAAAAATGATCTACAAATTGAAAAAGTGTCTTCTAACATTCTGGAAGTGTGAAATTCAAATAATAGATATTTATGCTGTATTTGGGAGGTGATTTGTGACAGCTCATTAACTTCTAACCTGCCGAGTTACTGGTAGAACCAGGAAAAAAAATCACTGAACTGCATGGTTAAATTCAATTCATGGCCTCAAGTAGTTGGTATGCCTGGTTTGTGGGAGAAGAGCTTAATAAGGTTTTGATTGTTAGGGGCCCTGAATTTTTTTCCTGATTGGGTGTGTGTTCCTTCTATGAGTCTGTACCAGACAGAGCTAGGCAGGTGTGTCCTATGGATGTCAAGAAGCATTTGCTTAATCCACTCCATTTGATGCCATAGGATTTTAAATTTGCTTAACTTCAGTGCTGTTGTGCTGTTGTATTCCTTGTGTGCCACCCCCAGGACATGTGAAATAATGTCATGTTCTGAAATCAGATTGAATGCAAAACTAATGCCTGGACTTTGTTGTTTTCTTAAATATTAGTGAATGCTTGAAATGCTTGATACTTAGATTTTGTAGAATACTTAGTTTTGTAGAAGAATATGGCTTCTTCAGAAGATGAGAATAGCGTGTTAATGGGTTGGCTTAGTTTTGCTTAGTGTCCTTTAGCTTTGCTTTGTTTAAGCCCCATGAGCTATCAAGAAAACTTATAAAGCAGCGTATACATTGCATAAACGGAAATCCAATCTTTAGATGACCATTTCATCTTGAGTTCTCTTGAGGCCCTTCCACAGAAAAAACAATCTGATTTTTATTTGGGTAAATACAGCATAGGAAACATGAAAGAAGCATAAATGAGATTTTGTGCAATTAGCACACTAATTTCTAACTGCTTTTCTATAGTAGGTACAGTGGGGTTTGTTGTAAAGAAAAAAGAAAAGAAAGATTGTCTCATTACTGAATTTTTTTACATGTCACCCTGGAAAATAAAACTATGTTGCATGACCAGTTTTAATCTGATCTGTATTTTCAAAACATCCTAGTGAAACCAGACTTTGCTTGTCTCGTGGGTTAGACATCAAAGCTAACTTTATAATTGCAGTCCCTAATCCTTGAGAGCTTTGTAGGTAGTATTAGCTAAGTAGACATCAGGGCCAATGTGATTTCTGAAAAGAGAGAAGAGGAAGGAGGAAATTAAAGTTAACTTTTTTTTGTTTCAGCCCATGATGGCATCTTTTCAGTGCCTGATGGTATCCACATAGACTTTCTCTGCAAATCATTCAGTAGTGCTTTCATAACAGGAAGCAGAATCTAGTAGAGAGAACTGTGAGATAGCATTTCAAAACCTTCTACTTCTAATCCCTTATGTAGAACTTGTAGACCGACACAGTGAGGCTGGCTCACTGTATGCTTTCATGTCAGTATGTAAGCTTATGTTTCTACAGTTTGTTTCTAGTCCACATTGGCCATAGGAAATCTGTAAAATGCAACAATAACCCGGTGTCTGCTGGTAGGGGAAGCCCTTGATATGACAAATAGTCTCTGTTGGGAGTTCAGGAGATCAAACAAAATAAAATGTTGTGAAAGACTAGAGTCTCTGCTGAGGAAGAAACTAAAAGCAACAAAAACACAGGTGAGAAGGAATAAGCTTCTCTGCACTACGAAGTGAAGAGACACAAGAGGTTAGAATTTCACCTGACTGCATGAAACAACTGGATGTCTGGGAGCAGACATTCCTTGGTACTTTTATGTTGTGATCATGGCATTCTCTTGGTGCAAAGAAATAAGAAGCTATGTGAACTTTGTGGGCTGAATCCTTTTGTTAATTCCAAGTAGAGCAGGCCCAGTAAATCAGAAGGATTTACGTGCTGATTCGCAATTCAACAGTTAGTCAATGAGTTTATGGTAATTGGAAATACTGATAGTAGGTGTTGGAATGGTGTGGCTGTCCAGCAGTGGTTGCAGCTCAGCTTCCAGGGTTCTTAATTGTTGACTCTGTTGGCTAGGGTTGCTATGGGTTGGTTTAATTTTAAATACTTTGGCACAGTGTTTTAAAGGAAGGCAATACAATCCCCTCACTTTTTTGTCTAACAGGGGGAGCTGTTGGTCCTGCAGGTCTGTAGGATCTAAGCATTCAGAAGCTCTAACCAACATGGGATGATGGGAGTTGCATTTGGAAGAATAAAAGTTTCCTGACATGATGTACAGCTTAACCAAACTAGTAGAAATTCAGATGGTAATTATAAATAGAGATTAAAGTATGAAATAAATTGACCAAGCTGGCACTATTAAGCATCAGCACAGATTAAAACACAGCAGTAGCCATTGGGGGTGGGGACTTCTGCATGGTCATTGGAAATCAAGCAAATTAGGATGAAAAAGGTCTTAGTCCTTTTATAGGCAAACACTTCCCATTGTAGTGATGAGTCTTTGTAATGATAAACTGTGTGAATATTTACCTTAACTAACTGCAGCAAGTGTGAGCAAACACCAAAAATGTGTCTGCCTTAAGGGTGGTGTGTGTGTGTGTCTAGAGCAAACATGCTTGGATTCAGGTTCCATTTTAAATCCTGCAACTGGTTTAAAAGTGGGATCTTAATTGTTTGTTTTTTAAAACTAGCTTGATATGCATGTTCTTTGTCATGCATAGGTTGATGTCATTGGCACAGCTGTGGATTCTTTGACTTTATGCCATTGTAGCCTGGCAGTTCATCAGCTGAAATAGACATGAGCTCCCTACCTGGACAAGTTGGGCTATGCCAGTTCTGTTCTAGAACAGCTGGTGATATGGATAAGGTTGCCAGAGCAGCAGAGTTGTTTCACTAACTCCCTCAAATTCCCCTTTAATCTGGAATCCTGGTGCATTTCAGAAGGGAGGGAGGCCGGGGGGCCATCCGTGGATTGCTGAATTAGTAGTGCTAGATACTTAATATTTTCAGGAAGTTTTAGGGGAGCATTGGGGCTGTTCATTTGAGATGTGTATGTGTTTTCTTGTTAGATGGAACATCTCTCAAAGACAATTTGGTTTACTGCTTGCTGGAAAGTGTTTCACATGTGCAAATTGTTCTAACAGCAGTGAAAAATAGCAAGGTAGGTGGGAACCATGCAGCCCTTGAGGTGTGGTTGAACTGCAAGTTCTAACAGCAGTAGCCAGTGGTGAGCAACATACGTAGCTGCAATCCACCATTTTTGGAATCACGTGTTTCCCACTCTGCTCCAGGACTGTCTTTTCCAGCATGCTACAACTCCTTGTATCAGGCAACAAACACTGTGACCCCTTGAGTGTAACGTAAGAGCACATCACTGTGCCTTTGTGAATAATCTGCTCATGCTAGTGTATAAGGAAATGAGCAGTTGGATGTTGCTTAACTTGTTCATAGCAGGAATATCCTTCATGGATCACCACTTACCCTCAGTGTACCTTAAAAAAAAAAACTAGTTTATTTTCATTTGTCTATTTCTGAAGAAGTTAAAACCTGGCATTTTTTACATGCTAGAAGAACAGCAGAGGTGAGGGCTGCCTGTCCTTCCTGCTAGGGGTCCTGTGATAAAACATTGGGCTGAAGCTTTTCATTAAAAGTTTCTGTACTTCCTGTCTTGCAAAATTAGCTTAAATTCAAAAAGGCTTTAGAACCTTTGGCTTTTGTCATCACCTCTTTACCCTCTATATCTGCATAACTTTAACCCTCTGTTGCTCTCATTTCAAGGGCACTTCAGGAATTGTAGTTCAGGGGAGTGGACTGTTCACAGAATTCAGTGTTCCCTTAACAGGCTACAAATCTCATGGTTCTCTTGGATAGAACCTTGATAAGTGATGAGTTCTGATAGGAGTAGATCAGAATGTGATCAGGGTGAAACAAGAGGGCAAAATTAGCACTTTGGGGATTGAGAAGGCTATGGCATTTATGAAATTTAAGAAAAACTAGGGTAGACTTTAAAAAGTCAGACTAGAGAGGGCGGGGAAAAAATGAGACAGTAGCTATGGAGTGTTGAGTGAAAAGAGATAGTTGTGGTGTCCCATCCAGAGAGGCTTAACTGCTGCCTGTTTTTTCATGCCAGGGGAAGGCCTGCTGTTGGCTTTCCAGGCATGCCAGAAATTGCTCTTATGCTTTTAGATCTTTTTTAGTTCTTCTAGGTCTTTGGATCATATCTTCATATTTTGTTGCTACTGCTAGTTCTACTTTTGGCTTTATGCATTGTAATCAGTTTTACTTTGATTTCATATTGTGCTTTATTATTGTCCTTGTTTCGTCTGGTATGAGCATTTAATTTGTTTGTAGACGGTTCAGGAAACTTCAGTTAAAGAACAGTTTTTCTAAAGCTAGTTGTTGTTCTTAGTTTAAGGACTGATTCAGTGGAGCCCTAACTGTTGACTTAGACCAGATTCCCAGTGATTTCTATGTGTCTATACTTGTTGGGTATATCAATTGCAAATTTTTTTTCAAAATGTAGGAAATAACATCAGTGGAAAATTTGTGAGTGGGATAGTAGAACAACTGGTTGAAATGGGACTCTTGGGTGTATAGCATTGTTTCAGTATCCTTCATGTCTTGCCCCAACACTCAACTCACCAAACTTACTTTCAAGAATCAGGACTTGCCTATCCTCAAAAGATAGTACTTTATGTCTAGTCAGGACTTTGTGGCCTGCATATTTCTATGTCTCGGAATGTTCTTAAAATGTCAAGTAGTCTGACAACAAATGTTATCTTCCAGAAACTACAGCATGTTAAAGATGTGAGTTGCAACAATTGAAGAGAACTGTGCTTTGGGAGAAGTGAGAGTGAAAGGAACCTCTTCAAGTTCCTAATACCTTGATGGAGACCATAGAAATTATGCCTGTGCAAGGTGTGCTGTTCAGTTCAAATAACAAGTAAACAGCTCCTTCCCTTGCTATGATAGAACTCTAAAATATTTATACCTGGGCACAACAGTTCAGTACATTTTATTGTAGGCCACAGCATGTTTGTTTAGAATGTTGAACTTGTAAATGCATCACCCTCCTCCAAATTCCTTTTAGGTATTTAGCTGCTGTTTGATCTTGGAAGCTAGGCAGGGTCAGTCCTGGTTAGGAGGTAGGTGGGAGACTGCCAGTGAATACTAGATGCTGTAGGCTGTACTTCAGAGGAAGGAACTGGCAAATCATCTGAGTGTTCCTTGCTTAAGACAACCGTATGAAATTCATGGGATTGCAGTAAGTCGACAGGTGACTCGAAGGTATACACACACTTAACAGCACTCTCGAATCCCATGAAGTGGGTCCCTGAAGCCATGTAGAAATTTTCCAGAAAGGTAACTAGTCTGTGCAGATAAGACCCTTCAGGTTCATTTGGTAAGCTTAGCTATATGTACCTAAAAACCCTGGGGCTGTGTACTTTTAAGACTTGTTCTCAGCAGAAAATAAGTCTCTAATCTTAAGCTTGTGAGTCATCTAAGCTGCCCTGCATAGGAATCTGTGAATACCTGTCCATACTTATTTCAGAATAAATGGAACTGCCTTGAAATGGAATATTGTTGGCAAAAGACTGAGTGTCCCATTAAGAGCTGTATGTAAAGGTAGATTAGTTAGCATATATTACAGGCTAAAACCTAATAGAAACAGTAATGTGGATAGTTAGCTTTCAGATACTCAGCCTCCTAGATCTCTGTAGAAGTATATACAGAGATCTAGGAGGCTGCATATCTGAAAGTATATACTGTAGAAGTATATGCAGAGGTACTTTTCTTTTGTAGGGTGCAAAACATACTTTTCATGGGCAGGGGTTGGGGGACAACCAAATGAAACCTCATAGCTCTGATAAAAGATACTATTAATGGGTAATATTACTCTGGAAAATATGTACATCTTAACAGGAACTTTGAAAGCCAGTGCAAAAAAAGTTATCTATTCCTACATGGAGTTGTCTGCCTGGGTACACCAGTAGGTCTTCTACATCATTTCTGTCCAGTACAAAGTGTTTGGGTGTGCAGTCATGGTCAAACAAGAGAACCCAATACTGTCCGGGTCTTCAAACATGGACAGCCCCCAATTGTATCAAAGGAGAAGGTGGGGTCAGTGTTTGTTTTGGGTATTCCTTCTTTAGGTGTGCAAAAGTAATTGCTGATAAAAGACTGAAGGTTAGAAATAGGGATACCTATACGCACTGACCTCTCTAAGCATTACTAACTGACTGCACGACTTAGAAGATGAGAGAGGCATAACAGTGGCAAGCTGGATGTATAAAGACCATGATTTGGTTGGCTTGGTGCAGCATTACACAAGCTTCATGAGCTTGTGGAAGAACTATGTCTAGCTCTCTTTTCTTATGGCTGGAGGAATTGTAGCGTAATAGTTCTGTAACAGTAATGCAGGAATAGCAATACCTTGGTCTTTGTTCTAGAGTTGGCATTGGCATCTTGGAGGATTGATAATCCTCAGGTTGGAGACTGAGAAGAGTGTGGCACCCTAATGTTGATTTCAGGGACCCTTTATTTAGAAGCTGAGTGCCTGAGGCCTGTAAATGCTGAGACTTTAAAAGCCCAGTGCTAACATAACAGAAGTTCATAATTGTGCTAAAAAGTTTAGCTGAAACTCACCCAGACTCTTCCTTTGCACCTTTTTGTCTGAGACCAGTGCATGATGACCTTTGATGTCAGCTAAGTCTCAAGTTGATAGGCATAGGCATGCATACTTCCTTGATTAAGCGTTGAATCCTATAGACCTGGTGGCAGCAACCAATTATTTGAGTGGATTGTGCATTTGTGGTGGTGACAACCAGTTCTGGGTGTAAGTGATTTGCCTGGACTCAAAGGAGGTACCTCTTGGTCTGAAAAAACTGCAGTAATAAGATAGGACTTTATCTTTAAGAAGGTAACTCCCATCACCACTGTTGAACATCAAAACCCATATTTCATAACTAGTACTAGCGTTCTGGCTACCTCCTCATTTTTTTTGGAATTTTTAACTTTCTGTGGGCTTTTATGCTTCTCAGCAGCATAAAATTGCCCAACCTTGGTTTAGAGTTATATTTGAATGCTCCTGTTCTGCTCTTTCTTAGGCTAGTTTTGGAGTGTTTTCTAATGACTCCTAATCACTTCTGTCTCAGCTAGTTAGAAGAAACGCCTGCTCTGATTTGGGGCAAATTAGTCTAAATTTAAGCACACTGATACAAGAAATGAGGAAGCATGTTGAATTCCAGTGATGGAGCCTCTTTCACAATACTGTCTGGATCTTGTTCGCTTATATTTTATTCATATGTGGTGTTCAGTGTTTTGCTTGTTCACCTTTCTCATACGAAGTTCACGCATCTTTTGATCTAACATCGGATTTCCTCCGTGCTATCCAAATGGGTCTGGTTGGAGTCTTCAATATGCTTGGAATTTCTTTACCTTTGCTGATGCTGGGTATTTTTTGAAAGAAAGTTGACCACATTGGGTTGTAATGGATCTTGCGCTATAGAGCATAATAAAGTGTAACTGGACAGCTTTGTTTTAGTTTTATTGAGAACTAATTAGTTCTTTGGGCTCAGGAAAAAATTTAATGCATCAGGTTTTAGTAATAAAATTTTACCTTACATCAGTCAAGTCAGCTGTCCTGTGATAGATTTTTTTAAGTACAATTGAAATCTGCCAGGATGAGGACATAGTATTCAGAGAAAAGAGTAGATGTTCCCCTCAGAAAACAAATTAGTGAATAGATGCTTCTCACTGTCAGCTAGGGCTATGTTTTGTTCATGAATCAGGAAAATAATAAGGGGGTGGAAGAAAATAAATTACATATTCCAGCTCTTTCCTGTACCTTTGTGCTTTGAATTCCAGGTGTTGTCTTTAAGATATAAATGTGTATGAAAACAAAGGAAATAGCTGTCTATAAAATGCTTTTCCAAGGAGACAGGCTAGGATAAAAGACATTTCATATGGCAAGTAGTAGGCAATCAGAATATGAGGGACCTGAGGATACAGCTGTAAATATATTATAATAAAAAATCTTTTTTTTTAACAGATGCCACTTATGTTAATAGCTTGTATAGCAAACATTCAACATTAGCGTCTTCAGGGAGTCTTTATTTGCTGTAATTGTGGAGTGATTTTTTTTTAAAAGATTATGGCTGCTGGCCAAAATTACTTCTCATCAGTCTGTAACCGTATGAAGGATTTGGGGTAAGGTTGCTCTGCAGTGAAATGTATTTCTCTATTTAAGAACAAACATAGAGAAAAGGCATAAACATCTGTGGAGACCATATCTGCCTTGCTATGCTAAATGATGAAGAATGCTACATATGAGTGGGGCTATGAGACATCCCAGCCTATCATAGCAGAATAGCTTTTGGGGTAGCACTAGTTGTGAGATCAGAGCAGAGGGAGAGAAATTTATTCTTCACCCACATACCTGCATGCATGGACACTTTGGAAAGCAGTGTGTTACTTTCAGAATGTTACTTGTGACTTACTTGGGCCTCTAAGGCTTAAGTGCGCTTTATATGATGGATTGTATTCTCCTGAGAGACCTTACTCAGGTTCTGAGATCTTTGTGAAAGATCCTTCTCTTGGTTCCACCATTTTCACACACAGGTTTGGCACAAACTTGAGACAGTCTTCTTGGTGGCTCTGGGGCTCCCTTTCTAGAGAAGTTACAGGTGAAGCCTTTTTTTTTTAAAAAAAATCTGACTGGCTTTTGAGACTTGAATATTTTTAAAGAGAGTTTTCAATAAGATGCTGTGGAGTAGTTGATTGTACTATTCCTCAACTGCTTTACATTATTTTTAACTGTATATTTAAATTGTTTTTAGTGTTAGCTTAATTTCATTTCCATGTTAGCTGTTTGCATCATGTTTGCAGTATATTTTTACAAATTTGAAAAAAATCTTAAGTCTTGATTTTGGGGGAGAAAAGACGAGGTAACCTCAATATTGGTGATATTGCTTCAGGAGACGCTGCATCTTATTTTGTCAGCCGTTTGCTTTCTACCATGACATATTTGTATGTGAATATGCACTCATGTGCGTGAACACACAGCAAAACATTTCTATAGATTTGAAAGGCCCTCATTTGCTTCTGGAGGGTATTTGGTGTGAATTTTCTAGATGGCAAAGGTCATATTCTGCTATACAACTGAAATACAAAATCATGCTCTCAGATCTGACTTGGAAGAGTCTGCCCTGTGAACCTTTGGGAAAAACAGGATTTGAAAGGAGTGGAGATAGGTCCGTATCTCACAGTTCTTTGAGTTTCTCAGTGAGAAGGCATTTCTTCTTAGTATAAATAGCTCTCCTGTAGTTAATCCATTGCGCAAACCAGAGTTCTGTTGCTATGCAGAAAGTGTTGTTAGAGTTCCTGGAGAATTAGTCTTAAGATGCATGTTACCTTTCATTTGAGGGATTGCATTCCTAAGCTAAAGGTGCAAGATGATATTCAGGTCTTCCAGAGATAAGCATAGTTTTATTAGCTTAGTCTGTGCTACAGTGTTTACTTATCAGTTGCTCTCATTAACTTGCACAGCTTGTATGCCCTTCTGCTGTAGTTCTGTGTTTGTAGTAAAGAGGTCACCTGTCTACCATCCCCAACCCCAGTGGGCATTGCAGACATTAAGTAGAATGGCTGTAGAATGTGCTGGCCTTACTGGATCAGCACACTAAGAATGTCCATGAGCAAGAGGTCAAGCTTAATTAAAATGAATTGCAAGAAAGTTGTTCCTAATGTGCAGACGAAATTAACCTCTCTTGCACCTGGAAGCATAGAGTAACTTGGAAGGTTATGTGATTGCAATTTTATATTGTACAGTAAAGATCTACTTGAGTTGGAGTTGGAACAGGCAGCCTGATCTTAGTGAAATTCCAGATGACAATATGCCACATTTATGCAATTTTATATTATCATGGATAATGTTCTTACACAATGTCTCCTGTCTATAGGTAATAGGAAAAAGAAGATGGAAATCAGTCTCTACCTCAGAAACCTAAAGCTCTATCTTATTTTGTTGCATACCCATTTCTTATGACCCTTCAGGAATCTATGCATCTACAGCTAGCTGGATGTAAATTCAAATAAAGTACTTAAAGTCTTTTCTAGTCTCAAAATATTAAGAAGGCAAGTCTGTTCTGGACTTGTACTCAGTTCAAATATGTTGTGAAAGTAATAGTAGGATTGCCTGTCAAGTTGTTTGACCATTGTGATCAGTAATAGAGAATTTATGTTTGATTATAAAATGCAGAAAGACAGCTGGAAAGACTGGTGAATTCACTATATACTTCAATAGTATCTTTTGCGATGGAATGTATTCTTGTTACCCTATCATACAAACCACTCACTAAAAAGCTATATCTTGCAGTAACATACAGACAACTTAAGCACACCCAGAATCATATGGTTGAGTGTTCTCATGAAGAAGTGAATAGGAATTATTTTCTTCTGATAAAAATGTTACTGAAATATGTGAGGAACTTACCAGTCCTTGCAGCTCTTTTTTTTGAGTCTGTAGTATCTTAACAGCTGTACATACCTGTTTTATTTCTTGTGTTCATAAAATGCTTTTTCTGTTTTTTTCGTAGCTATACATTGCTCTGGTTTATGCTTTCTTACAGATGGGGTCAAAAGAAAAAGTGCATAAGGTGTATATGTGTGATGTGCAAAAGGATCAGTTTTATGTTTTGAGTATATTGGCAATTGTAAGGGCAGGGGCAAGGTTACAGGCCCTGCCCTGCCCTGCCCTATGGGCTTTACTTCAACATTTTTGGGTCACAATTAGCCAAAATTGCTAACAGGTAGTGACTGGAAGACACTTCTGGTTCCCACTTCTATTTTGGGGTGATTTAGGTGGGTTTCTGTTTAGATAAGTAGGCTTTTTGGTTTGGAGGAAGTTTCAAGGCAAATCATTTTGGGCATTTTTAGGGCAATTCTTTGTCTGAAATTTGAGGATCGCAGTTTCCTACTTTTGGCTGTAGTTCATTCTGTTTGAGGAGGGCTAAGCCAGCATATGTATTGACACTGCATGTTGAAGGTGGAGTGTTCTGTGAAATGACTGTTAGCCTAGTCTTTATGTTTATTTGGAAGCGAAGGTATAGGATTATGGCATGGATAAGCATGGCTACAGTAGAAGCTTTTGCATTGCAGTCTTTCCTCCAGCAAAACAAATGACTTGAGTTTTTAGGAAATATACAGAAGGCAGCAGAAACAACTTGCTGAAAACAGCCTGTCAAGTTTGAGCTGTTATGTGCTAGGCATTGGGGAATGCTTTATTCTGAGAGAATTGCTGTTCCAGAGCACAGTACTCAAAAATGTGGTGATGAACCAGGTATATTTTGAATAGATAGCTGCTGTCAGAGTGATTATTTCAGAAGAAAAACAATGTATTAATTCCACACTAAAGCTTTATCCAACTTTAGTTTTGTACTTATCACTATCTGATCTTGCTTGCTTAGATCCTAACCTTCTGGCAGATCTGTAGCCAAAGGTATAAGTATGTATATCATTTGCCTGATGTGTTTATATGAAACTTTCATACACTATGGAACTGAGGAGTTCTACGATTGCTGAAGTTACTGTGCCATGAAAAAATATCAAATTACTGAAGCCCAAGAAAAAGGCAACGGATTTTTTTCTGCATGGTCAAATGGAATGTGAATATATTCTCTGGTGTAGCTGCAGCAAGTGTACTGAACAAGGTCATTTCTGACTATCGTGCATGAGACTCCAAAGTATGAGCTGATGTACTCAGAGCTTCGGGTTGAGTTGAGACTGCTTAGTCTGAAGTACCTCACAGGGTGATCGTAGCGATAAACAGGAAGAGAAGGGCCATGGACACCAGCTTGAACTAACTGGAGGAAGGACAGATGTAGTTCATAGGTGTGGTTAGGAGAAGCATTTGCATCCAAAGCTTTCTAGTGGGGATTAGAAGACTATAGTAGTCTTAAAGTGCAGAAGACATCCCAGAGAAATTTCAGGATGAGACCTATTTGAGTACTGCCAGTAGTTTGAATCTGTTGTGCTTTTCAGGACTGCATCTTAATTGTCAGTTACAAAGTCATTTCACTGTTCCCTCACTTTTTGGAAGGGAAATCTTATGAAATTGGTGAAGGACTTCTGAGCAAGCATCATTAAGCTAGGCTAATGAATACATGTTTTTTTCCCCCAAATCTGGGGGGTTAGTTTATGAAGTAGCATTTTCATGCAGTACTTTTAGCTGGATGGAAAATTTAGTAGTTTGCTTATCAGGAGTTACTCTTTGGTTAATTCTGGTGCTTAGGACAAAGTGAATACCAGCATTCTCCTGCTCTTATAACAGAGTGAAGGGGTCAACAGGGATTGTAGTTCACAGCATGAGGATGGAAGTCTCTTCCCTTTTTTCTCTCTAGTTTTTCAGAGCAGAGGCCAACCATTTGTTCAGCTGAGTCCCAGAGGAAAATGACACTTGGATGGCAATCCAATTCTGTACCTGAAAATAAGCTTTATTGAACACAATGGTCCTTACAGTGGAGGAAGCCCACAGATGATTGTGTGCTAGTCCCCCAGCAGACAAGTCACAGCTCCTGTTCCTTCTGCAATCTTTTTTCTCTGAGTCAGGAATGATTTTACCCCCCCCCCCGCCCAGTGAGTTTGAGAAGAGAACTTATCTTGAAGTTGTGCAAGTATCAGTTGGAATTGAACTTCCAAATGTAGGATGGGCAATACAGAGCAGGGTTGGACAGGGATTTTAAGAGCTACAGATGAACATGTATTGCTGTGTGCAAGTCACAGGAGAGGAAAGATGAGAAAGTTTAGAAGGCTAGGTTTATGGGCAGGCAATGGAAGAGGCAAAGGAAGAGCAGGAGAAGGTGATAGAGACAAATAGTAGTTGGCAAAAAGATGGGGAGGAAGAAGGGAGGTGAGGTGTGGGGAAGAAGCTGTCAGAAGCCTTGTGACTGCTGAGATACTGGGGGAAGCTGCCTATCTCATGTGATGTTCTTCTGCTATCTTTGTTGTGCTTGATCTCCCAGCAAGCTTGTGAAGTGATTACAGTTACTGTTTTATGGATGAAAGAGATGTGGAGGGGAGCTTTGTTGATGCCTCATATCTTAGAATGAAACAGGGTGCAAAAGCAAGAATCCTCTTGCTCCAGGTTCTTTTTCAAAAGCATTCTCTTCTACTTCAGGAACTAATGACCTAAAGTAAGCATGCATTCAGTTGCAGGTATCTACCTAAAGTAAATGTTGCTTTAAAACAGCTTTTATCTCTCTGTTTCTTTTACTTCATGTAGATCTTTTGTCTGGTCATCTTTAGAAATAGGGAACGTATAGGAAGGGACATTTGTAATACAGGTATAATGATCACAGTAAAAGAGAAGGTAATAGGAAGTGTTTCTTGGTACTTGGCTCTACTCATATATTAAGGTAAATTTCTTACATTTCATTGACAACGAAGCTTGAAATTTGGGTTTAAAAATAATAGTTTCAGGATGTTAATTGCTAGTCATGTTTTAGCATTAAGAATCTTTTAATAAAAGATTTTTAAATGTCTGAGCAAATCTTGTCTGCTTTGACCAGAACTTACTTATTGACTGACTGCACTCCTACATTTCGTTCCTGTTGGTGCACTGAACTAGATTTTGCTTGTAATAAAGAAACCTGATTCGAAGATATAGAAGTTAAAACAATAATTCTGTCAAGCTGAGTTTCTCCAATTATGCTTTCGTCTTCTGGCTTACAGTTTCTTGGATTGCATCTAGTGCTGGAAACTCTGCTTGAGGCTCTTTTCCTCCCAAATGAGTTCTGGAAGGCACTCCACTATTAGGAGAAGGTTTTAGGGGCACATGAAACAGAAGTAGTCACTGAAAATATCTTCCTTTGTTTCTCTGGCGGACTTCTGTCAGTTGAATTGTAGGATACAATCCAGAAAGGGTGAAGGTTGGCCAGGCTGAATTATCAGTCTAACCCATGGCTTTTGGGGATCTTTCTAGATTGCTACCTAATAAATCATGAGACTTAATTCTGAGTCAGATGAGCCTTTTATTTGTTAAGAGAAGAAGCAGATGAGTACATCACTGGTAAATTCCATAGTTCTCTTTGCTATCTGCAAGCTATTTACCTGTTAGAGGGACATAGTAAAAGGCAAAGGATTGTCTCTCACATCAAGCGATATCTAAATGTGCTCCTGTTCAGCCTCTAGGCTACATCTGTACAATCGTCGTTCTGTCCCGTGGTGTGATAACGCCAGGAGGATAAACGAGACGTAGAATCTTCACACAAAGGAAATGGTTTTTATAATGAGTGCAGGCTGAACAGAACTAATCTCTTTTTTGGATCATTACTTCACCTAATCGCAAAGCCTTCTTTTTAATTCAAATCCTTGCAGGGTTCTAATTGGTGACCTCCGGAGTCTGATAATTGCAGAAGATAGCTGGTCTCAAACAGTATACCTAAATAGCCTGGGCAATTAAAAGTGAGAAATGTAGCTTAACCCTTAACCCGATCTTGCTTGGAAGAGTTTGTTCAGGGTACACTGTTCAGCATTAATCATCTGTATACTGTCCTTGGCACTCAGATCATTGCAGTTGAAAGAGCTGAGCTGTTCACTTCAGTAAGAGCTTCATTCTGTAAAACTCCTGAATTTGAAAATGTGGAGGACTGACTGCTTTTCAGGGTTTCAAAATAATTGGGTTGTAGGCTGGAGAAAGCACAGGAACAGGAGAACTTTTCATTGAGGACATGCCACTTACCTGTGTTTGAAACCTACTTGCTGTTTTCAGAGAATAAACCATAGTGGAATACAAATGAATGGGTGGAGTTGTTGCGGTGTTGCAGAATCTTTTCCATCTCAGCCTAGTAAAGCTTTACCAGAAACTTAGCAAACTTATCAGATGTGCAGGTACACAGCACCTGTAAAGTGCAGCCCAGAAGCTGACTGTAACCCTGTAACACCACTAGTAGAGCCACCAAAGTCCCTGTCTCTCAGTTCTTTAAAAATCTGTACTGCTTTTGAGTCCCTCTCCCAAAACTGCCCCAGATATCCCCAATCTGCTTGCAGATGTGACTGTTCTCTATCCCTAGACACCTTCCCCAAATCTGCAAAGGGAGGAAGGCAGAACAGCAGCAAAAATGGCTGGTAGCAAGCTTTGCAGGGGCAGAAACTGGTTCCTATTTCTTGCAGTTGTCTCTCAATATGTAGGTAATACAGTACCCTCTTAAAAGGTATAGAGATGTGGCCAGGGAGACAGAAGGGAGGTGGCAGTTACTAAAGATGTCAAGTGATTGTTCAGTGTTCTGAGAGAAAAGGCTTGAATGAATGGATGGAGGCTGGGAAAATAAGGGATTGTGAATGGTATATCTATCCTTCTTTATGATCTAATTGGAAATATATAAAATGTAGGGATATAGGGTTCTTCCAGCACTAGAGTGAATTCAGGAAAAGGCAGCATGACATTCTCCGGTCATGACAAAACTTAATGAGGAAAGTATTGGTGGATGAGAGGATTCATGCATGAATACTTAAAGAAGAAAGTTCTAGTGGTGGTCAGTCTGAAGGTATGCCATATGACTGTTCTCCTGGAATCACATTGATCATGAGATCTTGATGAGTTTGTGATCACAGTGATCTGTGGCCAGTGTGTCGTCCTCAACAAAGTGGCCAGATGGTTTCAACGGTAGTTCTTTAGCCAGCCTGAGCAGTTGTCCAGGATGAAAGGAGGTGTAGTTTGGAACTTCTCTGTGTGAGTCTGTCTGAAACAAAAGATTTAAAAAGACTTGGCCAGGAAGAGGAAGACTTGTATGTGTACAGAAATTTAAGAGACTTATCAGTCCTTTATGACAAAGGGTTTTTCTCTGTAATTTTTTTTTTTGCTTAATCTAGATGTGTATATTTTTTTTAATAACTGTTCACACAAAATGTTGAGAGTCTCAATGTAGTGATGTTTGACTTAAGAATTGGGGGAGATAGGAGATTATTGCACCCAGAAGTTCATAGGACATTATTATAGGGCAGTATTACCACAGTGTTATTCCACAAATTATCAAGGTATTGCCCTAGATGCTCTGTGCCTCCAGCTAATCTGATAGGGTTAGTCATGTGTGGTAGTTTGAAGTCCAGTTTACACATTACATGAGAATGTTAGGTATCCCCCTTAATCTTTTTTAAAAATTCTTTTACCACATAGTCCTGTCTTTCTCGCAGCATGGGAAACGATGCAAAATATTTGCATGGATGTATATCATATTAGTACATCAGTGCAGAAACTGGAACTGTGAGCATCTCTGTGCTAATGTAGCCCAATATCAAATCTGTGTAATGTGCGTAATGGTATTTAAGAATGTGAAACCTAAGCAGTGTAGAACTCTGAATAATTGATTGATTTCTGTGTAGCTAGAGAAGGAGTTCCAGCATTCCTCTGATAAGCAGATCTGCTTGTTAGTTACAGTGGGCAGTTGCCTTCAAGGAATTTCATTCACTGTAGTCAGCCTCTTCTGGGAGACACAATAATCTAGAACAGAGCTTTCCAAACTTTTTGTGTTGCGACACAGTAATTCAGTTTTACTAGCAAACTGGAGCTTAAACTAACCCCTTATAAGAGATATAGACACATACATAAATTGTAAAAGCAAAATGTACGGAGACACAACATACCTCATGAAAACTTTTCCTATATTTTTTAAAATATATGATTTGTAAATAATAACATACATTTTGGAGATTGTAGGCGACACATCTACACACTTCAGAAGACACACTATTGTGTTGCAGCACACCATTTGGAAAGCCCTGATCTAGAAGAAGAGATTCCTCTTATCTTTCTAACAGCTAAAGAAAGTCTGCTCCTTGCTTGTACCTGTTTTGCAACAGTATTCCTTTTTGACAGAAAATTCTTGACACTTAGAGGAATGTTACATTAATTCTGATGGGTGGAGAATAAGATAGTCTTATGTGTCTGATGAAATAAATAGGAAGTGTGTGTATATGGCGAGTTACTGATTTGAACCATTCTCTGTGTAAGGTCCTGTGATAGGCATACGTGGGCTTAAGTTAAACTTTTGTCTGTATATGTCTGGTCACTATAGAGATTAGTGTTCCTTTCCTTCTTCTGCAGTGACAGTAGTCATGACCTGGCTATTCCTTGCCTAGAGGAGTAACAGGTCAGAGGATTGCAGAAGTATCTGACTATGTTCTCATAGCCAGAAGTGAACTGTACATGTGTGCTATGATAGGGTTACAAGCTTGATAGATGAAGGGCATAGCATATCTTGATTTCAGTAATGCCTTTGACAAAGTTTCCTATGACGTTCTTGCAAAGAAGCTAGTAAAATGCGGGCTGGACAGGGCTGCTGTTCGGTTGATTTGTAATTGGTTGACCGACCGAACCCAAAGGGTACTCACCAATGGCTGCTTTTCATCCTGGAGAGAAGTGACTAGTGGGGTGCCACAGGGTTCTGTCCCGGACCCAGTACTATTCAATATCTTCATCAATGACCTGGATGAAGGAGTAGAGGGTATGCTGATTAAATTTGCAGATGACACCAAATTGGAAGGGGTTGCTAATACTCCAGAGGACAGGATAAAATTTCAAAATGACCTTGTCAGATTGGAGAGCTGGGCCAAAGCTAACAAAATGAATTTCAACAGAGAGAAATGTGAGGTCCTACACTTAGGCAGATAAAATGGAATGCACAGATATAGGATGGATAGCAGTACATGTGAAGGGATCTAGGAGTCTTGGTAGATCACAAGCTGAACATGAGGTAGCAGTGTGATGCGGCAGCCAAGAAAACCAATGTGATTCTTGGTTGCATCAATAGGAGTATGGTGTCTAGATTGAAGTGTGTTTGTTTTCAAGTGCTAAGTCTATAGCATAATGGGACTTGAAAATGAAGCTCTAGGGAGTGATTCAGAGACCTGTCTTCTGACTTCCATAATGCATCCACACCAGCTTTTCATGTGCTACCTGAATATCAGAATATGGAAGGGGTAAGAAGTTTCTTGCTTCTGTAAGCTTTTATGTCATAGCCTGTTTGATGTTTTCTCTTACTTTATGGCAGGAGTAAACCTGGTGTCCTATTTTGGACAACAACTCATATCAGCCAACTAACATGACTAAGGGTTGAGCTTACAGACAATACTGAAATGAGGGTTTTTTTTAATAAGATATTAAGTACTCACATTTCTGAAGTTGCAATATTCTTTATTTCTAATAAGCTTTACTTTGTCAAGCACACTCCAAACTGTGGCACCTGCTGTGGTAGTAAAAGGCAACTAAGTAGAAAGCTCATTCTTCTTTATCTCTTTAGTAATGGCCCATCTTCTAATAGAATTATGGAAAGAAGTAATTACATGTCTTAAAGACTGAGCAAGGTAGCTGTGTTGTATATATTACACAATGAAGGTTTGGTAGCAAGTGTGTGTGTGGTAAGGGGATTTATTGTGGAATATTATACACTACACATGTCTACTGAGAAAGTCTCATTAAGACTCTTAACTCCTAAGAACTATATGCAGAATAGAGCTTCAATACAAATCTGACAAGTGCATGTCCTAAGATGGTACCCTAAAACATGTAGATTTAAATCTAATTCTATAGCAGTGGAGATTTGCAGCTCCACCTCTGTGATTATTAGCATGGCTGCTACAATTGCATGCTGCTTATTTCAGTGTGTTGTGAACATGCACGTTGTAATTGCAGTTGACATAGCCCTCTCCAACCAAGACGCTGGTCCTCACTGACTGCTCCACATGAGTGAAGACTGGCCACAAAAAATATATCTGACGGCATGTGAGGTGAGCTACCTCAGAGAGATCAACAGAGTTGGGATGCTGACTTCATAATCTTCTAGGAGTTAGTTGTGTGGACTGTCAGTGAACTGATAAAATCTACAGGATTGTGCTAAAGCCACAGGAGTGAATGGATGGGAGCTGTTCCCCTCACAGATTCCTTGTATTTATGATCATTGAACAAAGGCCTTTCGCAAGTGCTGTGGTTGTCAGTAATAATTTGGTCTTACCACAGTTAGCCTCTTCTTTGTTTTCCATGAAAGATTTGCAGATCAAAACTGTTTACTTGGTTTAAGAGAGCCATAAATTCCCTGTGTGGACTATTTTAATGTCCATTTTGGATTGCAACACCTGAAGACTATTGGGAGATCAACAGTGTTGCTCCTCTTTGACTCCTGCCTCTGCATCAGGAGCCAAAACTGCCAGTAGCTGCAGTTGCTGAACTCTAGGTGAAGAAGTTGTACCATATAAGGAGTAGACATTTGAGTTTTGTGCAGAAACATTTCCAGCTGTGATCATTGTCTCCAGACTTTCTTAGAGATTAAGAAAAAGTTGCAGTTGGAGCTTCCCTGAGACCTGGGTGGTGGATGGGGAAACTTCTAAACACTGCTACTCTCATGGTTTCTCTTATCTCAGCTATTAGGAGTCAAAACTGTAGGTGGTATCATAATAGCAGCTTAGGACCTCTCTGTGTCAAAGGCTAACATCAGCAACCATTTATTCTGGAATCTGCCATAGTTCAGAGATGCAAAACCAGAGGGGAGTGTGGAATGTCTTGAGGTCTAGGGAAGAACATGTAGACACCATGTTTATTTTGTAGGCCATCTCAAAAACTTGAGTTGATAGGCCAGATATAAATGCTCCAAACAAATAAAAACGGGTAGTCAACCAGTTACAGAAGTCATGCTTTGTATTCCTCTGGGCTGAAACGTTTTTCTGTGAGTATCTATATTGAGTTGGCAGGGCTGAAAAACAGTTTGCAGAAAGGATGAGAAAGAAAACGCCAAGCAACAAAACAAATGGGAGGAGGTGAAGTGTTCAGAATGGAGTGAAGGAGAGGCGATAAAGGTAAGCTGCAGGCAGCTAGACTGATACTGGGAGCGCATACAGGGCATGAGGAAACAGGAGGAGAAACACTTGAAGGCAGGTGAAAAGAAGAAAGAGCAGCTTAATATCTGAATGTATGTTGTCTCTAAAGTCATGTTCTTTCCTGTTATTTGAGTCCTGCTACTAAAATTGTTATGTTCTGTTTTGGAAATGTGCTATACACCTGCTCTGTGGAGTAAAAATTCAGGCTACAACTAGATACATTCATGTGCTTGTCTCACTTTTGTACTCTTGCCCTTTAGAAACAAGAAAAACCTTCTGGGAATAGATCAAAGACGTTTCTAGTCTAGTGTTTTGTTTTCAACTGAAGTCAGATAGAGCCAGATGGGAAGCCCAGAGGTGGAGATAATGTGATCCACCAGATGTTCTTGATCAGTGACTGCCAGAATTCACCATTGACTATACTAGCTAGGGTTGCTGGGATGTGCAGTCCATCAAAATTTGGGTGTTGGATTCCCACCCCAGAAGTGAAAGAATAAGCTGTTCATACCATGTGCTTATTTTATTACATTCAGAGGTTGGTGGCAATAATGTAAAAGCAACACAGTTCTCAATAACAAGTTATTCCCCTCTTTGATAACAAGGGTGTAATGGACTTCTCTTTTGAAAGTTTTATTGTTTAACTTTGAAAAGACAAGATGACAGGGTAGTCATCTTTATCTCAATGGAAATCATGTAAAAGATGGAGTGAACTTGTTTTCTGTTGCTCTGGGGACTAGGAGGTGAATCAGTGGATTCGGTTTACAAGAAAGAGTCATTCTAAGCAGGAGAAAGAACTTCTGACAGCAAGAGTTGTCTGATAGTTGAACTGCCTTAAAGAGTGATGTACTCTTCTTTTTTTGGAAGTTTTTAATCAGGAATTGTGTGGTCATCTCTCAGGAGTGCTTTAGCGGTTTATTCTTGTAGGGCAGGCAGTTGAACTAGATGGCCCATCCATTCCCTTCCAAGTCAGTGATTTTAAGTAACATAAAAAGTGGAAACAACATTTCTTGTTTTTAGTCTCATCATTTCATAATCATTTTAAAAGTCATTTTAGGCATTTTCAGCATTTTTATGTCATTCTTTCTTAATCTTTGGTATTGGAAGAATGAACCCACAGCATGCACGTGTCTGTGGGTGGTGATGGTGGACAGAAGAAAACAGCAGGTAAGTACAAGAGCTTAACTATACAACAGCAACTGTAACAAACCAACAATGTTCCTCCCCCAATGTTAAGAAATGAATAAGACTTTTCCAGCTCAATAATGGTTAACGGAATATGCAAGTATAAAAAAGTGATGTTCCAACAGACCATACATGCAAGGGAGTTGTTGCATGTGAGTACAACACGTACAGTCATTTTTGCATGAAGCATCCATTGTTGTAAGCTTGGATTTAGATTGCAATCCTTTCATCTTGGCTCCATGCCATGTAAATAATTGCATAGCAGGTGCATCGTTCTCAGAAGGAAGGTAGCCCATTTTTCATGGGAATTGGGAAAATCATTTCTGTTAAATTTCTGCTTGCAAGGCAGTAGACAGAAGGGAGAGAAGTACTGTTGGGGATCAAAGATAGAACCAGTTTGGGTAATTTCTGTGTCCTGTTCATGGCATACCTGTGTTTCTTATTTATTGGCTCCTTCTGGTTTTTAGTCATCTACGCCAGTGCTTCTCAAACTTTTTTCACTTGCACACCTCTTGGCATTCCATTTCCATAAATTGTACTCCCCCCCCCGCTATCATGTCCTTTCTTTGAGTGGGGAACATCAGAAAGTTTCTTTGAGCTCGAAGGAGACATCCTCACACTCACAGAAGTAAAGGCATCAAGTTGTGATGTCCTCTGAGAATGGTTAATAATTTTTCTTCTATTATTTTTTTTTCTTTGTGTACCTGTGAATGTCCTCATGTATACCCCTGGTGGGATGTGTAAACTAGGTTGGGAACCATTGGTCTAAGCAAAAGTTGGGGTTAGCCCCAAATCTAGAATCAAGTCATGGCAGAGTTGTGTTTTCATGTTGACTGATCTGGTGTTCAACAGCAGGACTACCAGGCAGGAGGGTTGACTGATACAGCCATTAAAGTCTGGAGGAAGAGTTGCGATGCCTCAAAAAGAAGCACAATCACTAATTACCTGTACTCTGACCTGTTAATGATGTTCCCTTTCTGTATTTCTTCATACCAATCAATATCCCATTGGAAGCACCCTGGATCTCCCTTCTCCAACAACCTCTGCTCAGGGATATCCTGATGGCAGATTTATTCCCAGTGTACAAACTTCTATCCCAATGTTAGCAGCAGCAGAAAAAATAAGCAATATAAGTCTGAAGTGAAAAAAGCCTGCTTCCTCAAATAGCACATGAAAATAAAGTAATGTGCCAGATAACAGCAACTCAGTGAGTTTCAGGCAAATAGCCATTAGGGATTCAGTGGAACAGGTAAGCTGCCACTTGGCTATCTTCTTCCTTCTGCCCTTTGGCAGAGTGATAATTCAGAGGTACCATAACACTACTGTCCACTCATTTCCTGTAAAACAATCAAGTTCAAGGTGCACTTCCCAACTCTCCCATACCCAACTCTCATCATACCAATGAGAGCAAACTACAGTTTCTGGATGGTTACCTTTGTGATAAATCTGCCCTGTGGACAGGGTGCAAAAGATGTTAATTTGCCTAACTTTTACCTAATATTCCCCCATGCCTGCTGTCCTGCTGCTTTTGCTCCATATGAGTTCCCACTGTGGAGTCCATTTTCTCCTCACTCCCAAGAGGATAAAAATTACAGAAGAGATTTAGCGGTCACAGTATTGACCCTTAACTCTTTGCAGCTCACCTAGGCAGTTCAGACATCAGTTTATCTTTGTCCAGGCCCTTCTTGTTGAAGACAAAAAGATGTTATGTTGTCCAACTCTCCCCTACTCTTCCTGATATGTAAGTCACCAAGGCATTGGAACAGCTGGGTCAGTGTTGGGCTGCATCTGCTGGCTACAGTTGGGTTCTGTTTAGCACTGGACTGCAACCCAAAGTTATCTAGCTCCCTCCTAGTTCAGGAAATTCTGTTAATTGCTGTTTGGGATAATTGGACCTTATATTTTACTTTATTGGGATGTTTGATACAAATATTCAAACTAAATAGAAAATATGGAAGGGATTGTCCACAGAATACACACTCTTCTTATTAAGATAGTTGTGAATTAGCCCCTTGTCTGCAAATATAGATGTTCCTCCTACATTCCTCCTCTTGTGTAAGCCACAATTAAATCAGGTCTGTATTCAGCCATGGTTGCTGGTTTTGCCCAAACCGGTATATGATGTTTACTAGCTTTGGAGCAAGCCATTTTTAAAAAATTGGCTTTGCAGTACATAGAGTAGGAACCTGACCATGAGTCAATAGTGATGACTTTGGCGGGAGGAGGAGGGGAAATACTGAGCTCTTTTTAAGTTTTTCTGTTCCCTATCAGTGCTCTACTCAAGATCACAAGTTAGTTGTCCCTTAACTGAAGAGATCCAGAGTGTGTGCTTCTCTTTCTAAATTTAAAATGCATTTGACTTTGGGCATTCTGGCAACACACAGTATGCAGAAAACAGAAGCTAGCTCACTCTAGATCTTTCACAAAGTTTTTCAAGCACAGGAGCCTTTTGTAGGTATAACAAGGAAGAAAACTTAGTTTTTTGTAGATATTATAATGCCCTACTTTGTGGACTTGGTTATGTTTGATTGCTTTTTACTTCTAATATATCTTCTTTGCTTTGAACCTGTTAATGACACATACCGAGTTTTGTCCCAGAGTTGTGTGTTACATATATCAGTGGTTCCCAAATTGTCAGTAATAATCCTCGTCCAAGGCTAGAAAATCAAAAGGTGACAAAGGAAAACAATATTTCTTCAGTGTTCTTAGTTCAATTAACTAAGCTTCTTATGCATGAGTTTCTTGAAGATATCCCACATGCCTGGAGATTTAGTCTATCTCTGCAAGGTTGAGATAATAAGTCTTTGTGGAGTACACGTATTGTAAAGTGCATTCCTGTGTGATCTCGAATGAGAGTACTCAGGATTTTAACAGCTAACTCTCATAACGTTTATTGTAAGTTTGATAAAATCAAGCTTTTGCTTAATATTTTAGGCTCTCATGAAGACATAAAAGTTTAATATGGTAATGCATCTCTGAATAATAGTCCCAACAGTGCTGGAGGTGGTGTTTTCTTTTTGGGTAGTGGTCTTTGAACTTGTCAGGTAGAAGTACAATCGGTGAGGTTTCCATTGCAGATTATGCCAATAAAAGCATGTGTGTTCTGCAAGCATGAACACATTCTCAGCTGACCCTGGAAATCCTCTAGTGCAAGACTGAAGTGGAACTCCACAGCTGAGCTTCCAATGTGTGCTTTAGTTTTTTCCATGCTAGAAAATTGTGTAGTTTATGTAACCCACTTCAGTACTCCTGTTAGTGAGTTGAGTTCTAAACACTCATATTTCTGTTTCTGTTTTCCTGCATGTTTATGCTTGGAATATAAATATAGATGGAGATTGATGCAAGCATGTAGAGTTCAGCAGTCTCTTAAATAACAGCAACTAATATTTACCCTTCTGTTTAGCTGAAAAGCCACCCAGAGTGGCTTGCATAACAATCAATAAAAAGAGGAGAATCCAAACAGTTCAGGAAGGAGGAGCTCAGCAGAGCTGGTTTCTTAGAGGAGCTGATGGCAAGGGGACACTTCTTATCCTTGCCTCTGCAGTAGCCATATAGAAGGCCTTGAGGCACTGAATTAAATTTGCTTGGCTTTGCTCTCCAAAACAGATGATTTAGAAGAAGTGCATCTGATGAGAACTTGTATGTTCCATCAGAAATTGGAATATTTTCTAACAGTGGAAAAGAAGCTTCCTGTAATAGGAGGAACAACCCACTGCAGGAGGATGTTTCCTCTTCCACTGCTGGAAACAAACATCTCACAGGTGGGTCCAGTGTTCTTACTGTGTGTGTATAAACATCTAAAACCTCTCATTGGCTTTTCAGCTTCAGTTCAGCAATATTTCAGGGTGCCGATTAAAATACAGGTTGCATCATTCCCAGGTAATCAGTCCTGTTGGTTCGAATTGTGAAGTATCCTGACTAAGGGACCGTACAATCTCTGTCTATGTGTAGAAGAGAGTTCTGCCCCTTGCTCTAGTGGTTGCAGAAACTATTGAAGCTATTGAATTTGGACTTAATTTATCAATTGTAGTCAAATGGTAGATCATGTTGTCTTGGAGTACTGGTCAAAGTAAAAGTGCCGTTGGGTATAAATTGATTTGTCTTACCACCAACAGCTTATTTGGAGCCATGTTATAATTCATGATGGTATGAGATGAAGAGGCCCATGATTCAGCTAGAACAACACAGAAGCATTTACACTGAAACTGTCTGAGACTTTTAAATCAAAGAGTCTTTAACAATACAGCTATACTCTCTTTGAGGAGGCTTACAATAAGACCTAATTAATGCTTCCTCATCAGAATAAGAAATAAAAAAATATTCTACAGTTTGAAAAGGTAAGCCCTCAGAGGGGAATATTGCTTATATATTGGCTTCCCAAGAGAGATGTAAAACCGTTGCCTGGTGCTGTTTGAAGGAATAAAGAATTAATGGCATGAGCAAGTACATTCTATTGATGGAGTACAGTAGAACACACTTTGCCTTTAAAGTTGCTGCCCTGTTGTTTATTCCATAAGTTGAAAGCCCTTAAGTCAAACTTCTAAATGGGCAGTGCTCTCCAGCATAGTGAAGAAGACACAGTAAAGGAATAGGGCAGGAAAATAATTTAATGGTCCAATAGGACCAAGAAGTGTGTACCTCGTTTTAGAGAGGGATGTGCTTGGTCAGTGACATGTCAACTAAGCTGCTCTGAGTTTTCTGAAGGTGCAATGAGATTTAAAGAAGAACTTACAAAGGGATACCTGTGGGGGAGTGCTTGAGAAGTTAAGGTAAAACTGCTAAGGCACAGTGACCTACGTGTGGAAAAATAGTTTAAAAAAAGACCTTACATTGGAAAGAACATGCGTTTGAATTGTGGAAGAACTGAAGGTACTGTCGTTGGGACATAGAAAAGCAATGAAATGAGGAGTGTTGGAAACTCTTGTAGAATGCTGGAGGGAGTTTTTGCAGGCCCAGGTCTGGCATACTCTTCATGAGAGAGGTTTTCAGACTTATATGAAATATCAAAAAAGCAGGCATTATGAAGCAGCAAGGAAGCCTCTAATGTGAGCCCTGCTGCCAGTAGTTAATTTGCTATTTGAGCTACAAAAGAGAGTATTTAACTTAATAGGCCATACAATATGCATGAATCATTATTCACATACCTGAGAGTTCTTCAGGCATAGCAGTCCAAAGACTGCAGTTTTTCATGTTCTTTTCTCATTTTGTTTGTCTTAGGCCAGCCAGTAGGTTACTTCATAATATCAAGGAGGATTGGATCATTATGATTAAGATGCATGTTTTCAATGATGGAAGTCATATTTGCCAGATCAATCAGAGGCAGTTAACATTTGCATGTAAACAAATTCTGTACCAACTTCTACAGCTAAATGATAGAATTTGATATTGCAAAAACATCTTGTTAGCATATTGAGGAACTTCACAAGTGCTCTTGTTTTAGACTGCAAGATACACATCTGTCATCTGGATTATTAATTCCATCAGTGTACAGTGATGTACACAACCATGAGAGCACTGACATGGTATAATGGTTTGAACATTAGGCTATGATTCTGGAGACCCAGGTTCGAATCCCTGCCTTGCCATGGAAACCCACTGGGTAACCTTGGGCAAGTCACATTCTCTCACCCTCGGAGGAAGGCAAAAGCAGACCTCCATTGAACAAATCTAGCCAACAAAGCCCGTGATAGGTTTATCTTAGGGTCACTGTAAATCAGCAGTGACTTGAAGGCACACAACACAGGTTTGGGGAGTGATTCGTCCCTTGTGAATATGTTGGGTAGTTTCCACAGAACCCCAACAGCACTTCTCTGAACCCATGTGTGTAGCTTTCTTCTACCCCCTAACTGAACAGTAGGCTTGCATTTAAAATTATAGGCTCTTGAAATTGTTTGGAATTTTAAAAACCATTTGTGATACAGCACAGGGCATGGGACCCGTCATTTTTCAAATAGCAGATTTATACAACCATTTTTGTGGGGGTAGGGTCAGGATGTGTAGATCTCTGTGGAAGTAGCTTGTATGTAGAGCCTAGTGTACCTAGCAGCTTATATCACTCCTTCTCCTGGTATGTGATCTAAAGTGGCTTACAATGTAGGATGAAACTAAGTACAGCTAAAACCCTAGTAATAAAAAGTTTTAAACACTGGCAAAGCAATCATATTAAAATACTAATTTAAAGCAGTTTAACACACATTTCAAACATGGTAAAGAAGGTAAAAGTATGGTGTACCCCATTAGAAGACCCTTCTGCTACAAGCAATTAACCAAATGCCTGTCTAAAAAGAGCTTTGATTCTGGGCAAAAAGAGAGCAAAGAAAGTATAAGAGTTATCCCCTTGGGAGGGATTTTCACAGCAGTCACCCTTGAATTAACAAAGAACATTAAGCAGGCTGTGGTTCCAGTCTAATGCTTTGTTACGTGCTTTCAAGTCAGCTCCAACTAATGGTGACCCTTAGGTTTTCTTGGCAAAATGTATTCAGAAATGGTTTACCATTGCCTTCCTCTGAGGCTGAGAGAATGTGACTTGCCCAGGGTCACCCAGTGGGTTTCTGTGACCCAAAAGAGATTGAAACCCTAGTCCCAGTCGAACACTCAAACCATTACACTGGCTCTCTTTCCGATACAAAACATAATAACTGAGCAATTAAAATTCTTAGTTATACCGTTCAACCAGTTCCTCTTCAGACGAAGGGTCACTGTGTACTCTTGAGTTTACCTTTGCTACATTGCAAAAATGTGTGTGGGGGTACTCGTAGTGTCCTGGAAAGAGCCTTGTAATTCTTCTAGTTATACGTAGTCAGAATATTTGAATGCAAATTTCAGTTCTGTACAAACTGTATTTGATAAAATTAATTGCAGGTGAACCTGTTTTTGTTTGCCAGCAGTGTCTGTTTAATTCTGCGAGTCTTTCTGTTTGCTGTTTGGCATTAAGAGCCATAGCTATAACAGAAAACAACAGTAGATTATCACTTTAATATGTTCTAAAGTTCTGCTGTATATGCAATATTAATAGAAGTAACATGGCAGACAACGATGATTCTCTCACAGGAAGATTAATTCTTTGAGATTAAAATGAAATAAGTCTACTTTTCCATTATCTAATGCACTTAGTGAAATTGTGGTTTGTTGTGTGGATTCACTGGGAGACAATCCTTACTTAGCCTGCTGTGCTCTGAATAAAATGCATTAATTCCTCCACTGCCATGAATATCTGGACTTCAGTAAACATTGGGCCCATGGGCTGGGAATATGGGATTTCTAATCCTTAGCATTATCAGAAACTTTAATCACATGTTCATCTATTATTTCTGAGCTAGGAGACTACCTCTGCACATAAAGCCTACTTGTAGTACAGAATGTAATCTAGGGATTAAGGGAAGGCGAATTTCCTCCCACTCATTTGACCTTGAAAACCTGATTGGATTTCTTCATTGGTCTAGTTTGACTCTCCCCAATTAATTTTGCATGCGGTATATTAGAAACACCTTTCCACTGAGTTTGGGTTATTCCGGTTGCTTCTGAGGTCCATTGTTTCCCAAAAGAAAAATAGGGAAAATGGGAAAACTCTCATGGTAAGCATTTATTTTGTTCTACTGACCATCCAAATTGTGTCTCTGGAATCTCGAATCAAAGGAGTAGTGGAGTAGTTGGCAATCTGTAGCTTGTCACAAATGAGGTTCTTTATTGCAGTCCCTTTTTTTGTTGTTGTTGTTGATTATGCCATGATTTGCCTTAAATCAGAGCTTTCCAAACTTTTCATGTTAGTGACACATTTTTTTGACATGCATCATTTTGCAACATAATTCAGTTTTACTGCCAGACCAGAGGCACCCAGAGGTGTATCTGGGGTGGGGAAAGGCAGCCTCCCCCACCTGATCCTTGCCTGTTGTGGTCATTCTTGACAAAGAAAGGCCCCAGTGAGAATAGCGGCACTGGGCCAGGCTCAGGGAGGGAGGTCTTTCTTGGCCTTGCAGGCCAATACATTAATGTCTCACAGCGCACCATTTGGAAAGCCCTGCCTTAAATAATACAAAAAGCTGCTCCTCCTATCACTAGCCCTCCTGGCTGTATGGGGGAAGATGATGTAGTCTGTGATGGTTGACAGTGAGAGGGACAACTTAACCATGAATGTTTTTATGGAATAAAAAATTGGAAGCAACGGAAGTTGTCATTTCAAACATTGGCAAGATACCCGCTTGACTCATAGTATTGTAGGACAGCAAATACAAACTTACTTAAAATTAAGTTGTTATTGGTGACCATCCATTTCTGTCAGCAGTTCTAGAAACAGAGGTAGAAGTGATTTCTGAGAGGTCACCTTACAAATGAGTTGCCTAGGCTATTCCAAGTGAAACTTAAACCTGTTGTTAAATAGATCACTATTCAACAACAGGTTCGATGGCACATTTCAGTGTTTCAGCCCCCTCCCCCAACTGTTACCTTCTTTGCTTGCAGTTTGACACTGCAGTGCCTTCTTAATATAAGTAGAGCTCTGTATTAAAGTGTTGCTTTGCTTCTGGTAGCTGTCAGTAACCTTTCATAGAATCATAGAAATGTAGAGTTGGAAGAGACCCCAGGGGCCATCCAGTCCAACCCCCTGCCATGCAGGAACATCCTCAAAGCACTCCCGACAGATGACCATCTAGCCTCCGCTTAAAAACCTCCAAGGAAGGAGACTCCACTACACTCCGAGGCAGCACATTCCACTGCCGGACAGCCCTGACTGTCAGGAAGTTCTTCCTGAGGTTCAGGTGGAATCTCCTTTCCTGCAGCTTGAATCCATTGCTCCTTGTCCTGGTCTCTGGAGCAGCAGAAAACAAGCCCTCCCCTTCCTCTACATGGCATCCTTTCAAATATTTAAACATGACTATCATGTCCCCTCCTAGCCTTCTCTTCTGCAGACTAAACACACCCAGCTCTCTAAGTCTGTCCCCATAGGGCATGGCTTCCAGGCCTCTCACCATTTTGGTCGCCCTCCTCTGAACTTGCTCCAGCTTGACCATGTCCTTCTTGAATTGGGGTGCCCAGAAATGGACCCAGTATTCAAGATGGGGTCTAACCAAAGCAGAGTAGAGTGGTACCAGTACCTCCCTCGATCTAGACTCCATACTCCTATTGATGCAGCTGAGAATTGCATTGTTTTTCTTGGCTGCCGCATCACACTGCTGACTCATGTTCAACTTGTGGTCTATGAAGACTCCTAGATCCCTTTCACACGTACTGCTATCCAGCCACGTGTCCCCCATCCTATATTTCTGTATTCCATTTTTTTCTACCTAAGTGTAGGACCTTACACTTCTCTCTGTTGAATTTCATTTTGTTTACCTTGGCCCAGCTCTCCAATCTATCCAGGTCATTTTGAATTTTGATCCTGTCCTCTGGTGTATTAGCAACCCCTCCCAATTTGGTGTCATCTGCAAATTTGATGAGCATGCCCTCTATTCCTTCATCCAAGTCGTTGATAAAAATATTGAACAGCACTGGTCCGAGGACAGAACTCTGTGGCACCCCACTAGTCACTTCTCTCCAGGATGAAAAGCAGCCATTCGTGATCACCCTTTGGGTTCGATCGGTCAACCTTTGGCAGTCTACTCCTAGTCTTGCAACGTATTTACTGTGAGAGCTGTTTCCTTGGAGCATGCTAGACTCTCCAAATTTGGCACTTCTTAGAGAATGGATAAGCATTTTTCAGGAGTGATATGTTGACTATTCCTGCAATATGGGGATTTGGACTAGATGTTCCTTGTGGTACCTTTTCAGCTCTAAGTTTCTGTGATTCTATATGCGTGATTATTAAGCTCTTTGATGCTTTTGATTGATTGGTCCCCTGTACAAAAGACCTGTACCCCTGTGGAATAGAAATAGTGCACTTTAAAGGATTTGCTATTGGTTTTACAGAGCAGGAGGTTGACAATCTTAGATTGGCTGCTGTTGGTTTCCTTTGTTAAAACGATAGTAATAATATTACAGTATCAACTCATATTCATTGTGCCTGGTATCATTGTCCAACTCATCTGGCAGTGTTTATATTATGGTACGATATGTGTGACTGTTCTTAATCAAAAGTAGGATATGGCACTTTTTTTTTTATTCTACCAGTTTTGGTTTGTGCAGTTTTATTTTATCAGAAATGGCTCAACTTGTTTCTCTCCCAAGCTAGTTTGTGGACTTAGATGGGTCTACTTAAATCCATTTTTTGAAGTTTCTAGAGGTCTGGAAGGCAGCTGGCATTTTGTCATCTCCTCTCTGCAGGAGGTTTTTATCATGTGCACATTATCTACTGGTGGTGTGAAAGATCAGTTCATTTCTAAGTACTACATTAAGAACATTTAGATGGACTTTTTCCGTGGGTTTACAGAGTTTCTGTAGGAAGACGGGCCATAAACTGTAAATATGTGGAGTCATTCAAGAAGACCATGAAGTGCTTGGGTTTCTGCTATAAGAATGGTGGGAACAATCCTTGCTCAAGAACACTGAGATGGAATTTCAGCCAGGGTAAATTATTTACCTAACAGGTAAAATCAGGTTCATGGTAATTGAGGTCATTTAGTTTTTTAAGGAATTTTATCAAATTAAAAGAACAGCTATTGTGGGGGAACCTTGACAATATATTCAGTTGGAATTTGCAGTTATGTTGAAATTTCTTCTTTCCAAATACAGGTCTGGCAAATATAGTCATACTGGCAGTTGTAAGAGCTGGCTCCATTTGGGGAGAATGGTCTGACTGCTAGTTAAATTCCTAACTCAAAGAGTAGCCAGTTAAATATTGATAGGCATTTATTTTGTCCACTCTGCAGACGTGTTCATTGTGAAAAGCTGTCAGTTCTTGTGATGTATAGTGGCCTTAGGTTGGATCTCACAAATGTACAGTGGGAATGTCATATAAGCTCCAGGTGATATCCCTTGGTTAGTGGCAGTCCCTGAGTCATTGGCTGTTGGTCCCTGTTGAGTTTCAAAGGAAAAAAAAAAATAACTGTAGCCGATGGGCACAAGAATAGTGTCAGTCTCCCACATCAGATAGCATGAGAAGCACTACTATAAAGCCGTGAGAAGCTCATGTAGCTCTTTCAATATGACAGTGTAGCATATGAATTGTGAGCATTATTATAATGGTACAAATAGGTTTATTTCAAGGCTGCCCCTTCCATGTAGGATGTTTTACGTACTAGGTAAGATATCTGAGCATTAAAGGAGACATTTTTGAATTTAATGAAGAGTTGGAAGAAAGCAGAACAAATAATGGCTAAATGTACTTCCTGTGGTAATGAATATTCATTGTGTCAGTGTCATTAATGAGGTGCTTAGGAATACTGTGTTGAGGTTTAGTCCTTGTTAAATTGAGAAAAATCTATTTGAGAATAATTGAAGGGTTGTGTAGGATGTGAGAGAGGAAAGAATTAATCTATCCTGTTGTAATTTGGAAAAGTGAAGTTTAGAACACGCAAAAGCTTTCACTGCTCCATATGAAGTCATATATATATCTAGGCGACAGTTATTTATAGTTCTGAAATGTAAGAACAGAAAATGAAGATAAGAAGCAGAAATAGCAGAACAGCTTTACCTGGCATGTAATTTTGAAAGTAATTTTGTTTTTATGAGACTGCATTCTAGTGGAAGAAAACTTTGGATATACAGTAGGGATGCTGAGGAACAAGATGGAATTATCTGTGTGTTTGGGGGAAAAGTACGCTTGCAAAAGGATTTTAAAAATCTTAAGGGGGTAGCCCTCACCCACACAAATCCATTGAAAAAATGCAAACATTCTGCTCAGATTGCACTTGTGGCTTTCTAGTTCAGGTACTTTGAAAAGGACAACCAGCCAGTCTGTGCTATTATCCCATTAGCAGGTAGATCAGCCCTGGTAGTTAAATAAAATACCCCTGAATAAAGGTGGTATAACCATGAATACCAGATATGAAGGATCATTGCCTTATCTGTGTTTTAGAGATGTACTTCATCAGGATTTATTCCAGGAGTTGCAATCTAACATCTGGAGAGCTGAATGAAATCCCCCCCATCCCCATACTAGATGAATGTTAGTCTGATCCTGTAAGAAGCTCCACAGTAGAGGCATGACCTTATTTGCACTTGTTCCTTACCTGCAAAATTAAAATCAGTTTTAAAACTGTATGTCAGTAATGGGTTGGATGAGGGCAAACAATTGAAGATTACTCCAAACAAATGACGATTAATCCATATTAATCAGAAGTTCTTACAATTGGAAGGCAGATTTGAGAGGAGGAAGAATCCATCTGCATTGAGTGAAGCTGCACTTCTTTACAAGCACCAGTCACAGTAGGGCTTCACAGTTGACAAACACTAGGAATCAACCCTCAGCCCGGAGGTCTAGGGTTGCATAGTGGTCAGAAGTGCATTTGCGCAGCTGCTGCTAACATGCCAAATTTCCCCATTTCTAGAGATGTTCATCTGGTTATGGTGAGATGTGTTTGTTTAATTTATAACACATTCTGTATAAGACTACCATTGAATAGTGTCTGGAGACTTCTGTTTGTTTGTTCTTTGTGTTCAATCTATTTCTATTATTTGAATTTTATTATTGTTAGAAGACTTGAGTATATGTGTGACAGTATACCATTATGTACTTGGCTGTTTTGTTTTGTTTTTTCCCAGTTACACTATGGGTCACAGTGGAAGTTGGTATTCCTAGGACGTACTTCCTCTGTACCTTAGATGGGGCAGCAGAAGTATTGGGATTGATCATTGCTCAGTGGAGAGGACATGTTTTGCATGTGGAAGTCTTCATTATCTCTAGTTAGAAGGATCAGGTGAATCAGAAAGCCTCCTACATGAGAATCTCCTGAGCTCCTAATACCTCCTTTAGACTGCTTGGGTAAAATAGACAAATTGGCACAATAATGTAAAATGTAAATTGTATGTTCAGAATGACCTGAGAAAATTAATGCCCAGATACATTGTGTTCTATGTTACAGAAATCGATAAATGCCAGAAAGGGGAAGGCAAAGAAGAAGAAAAGTACATTGATGTAGTGATTAACAAAAACATGAAGCTGGGACAAAAAGTATTAATTCCAGTAAAACAGTTTCCCAAGGTAAGTTCAATGTGACAAATTCTGAAAATAAAGAGTATTCATTCAGTTCTCATTTTAGTTGACTTACTGTATCTGAATCATAACTTGGCTTTGTTTCTATTCATTGTGGAAGTCACAATGTTGCACTGTATTTTGTGTTTAGATTGCTCAATATTCTCTCTGGAAGAAATCCTGAAGTCCGTTCAGTAAACATCAGAAAATAGGACATTTTTAATTAGCTTGTGTAGGAGCTAGCAGCCTAAGTCAAACTTACGAGATACCGTGACTGTTCCGTTCTATGAAGCATAAGCAAGAACTTTATCCCAGAATACAGAAGGAACTTGTTGATGTATTCTCAGAATCACTTGCCATCATTTTTGAGAAATCATGGAGAACAGGTGTGGTGCCAAGTGGCTGGGAAAGAGAAAACATTGTCTCTCTTCAGAAAGGACAGAAAAGAAGATCTGGAGAACTACAGACCAGTCAGCCTGACTTCAATACAAAGAAAAATATTTCAGTGGATTATAAATTCTGGTTGCAAGTATCTAGATGTCAATGCAATAATTAATAGAAGCCAGCACAGGTTTGTCAAGAACAAATTTTGCCAAACCAGTCTTACATCTTTGCCTTCGTTGGGTCACTAGTTTAGTAGATCGTGGGAATGCTGTAGATGATGTTTATTTGGATTTCAGCAAAGCGTTTGATGAAATCCCCCATGATATTTTGATTAGCAAAATGATTAAACATGGAATAGATGAGGACACTGTACCATCCATAACTGGTTGGAAAATAGTGTTTAGAGAGTCAGTCAATGACTGCACTTCAAAAGGGAGTGGAATCCCAAGAGGAGTGGTGCAGAATTCTGGGATCAACACTCTTCAATATTTTTATCAGGGACTCAGATGATGAGTTAGGAGAATCCTTACCAAGTTTGAAGATGACACAAAAGGAATGGGTAGCAAACAGATGGGAAGACAGGAATAGAATTCAAAAGAATCTTGGGCTGAAACTCATAGAATGAAGTTCATTAGGCCACAAAAACTAAATGCATGCCTGTAAGATAGGGATGTGTGGCTTAGCAGCAGTACATGTGAATTGGACCTTGGAATTATTCTTGAAGGTAAGTTGGACATGAACCAGCAGTGTGATGCTGCAGCTGAAAAGGAAGGTGCTATCTTAGCCTGCATTAATAGAACCATAGTTTACAACATTAGGGGAGTAATAGCCACACTGTATTCTCTACTAGCCAGACCTCATTTGGAGTACTGCATTCAGTTCTGAGCACCTCATTTTAAGCAGGATATAAACATGTTGGAGCAGGTTCAGGAAAGGACAATGAGGATGATAAGAGGTATAGAGGATAAAACCTGTGTGGAAAGGTTAAGGGAGCTGGGCATATTCAGCCTGGTAAAAGAAAAGACCAAGGGTTGACATGACTGCACTTTTTAAATATCCCAAGAGATGTCACAGGGAGGATGGTGTGGGCTTGTTCTCTGGTACCCCAGTGGGTAGGACCAGGCCTAATGGTTTTAAGTTAGAGACAAGTAGATGTTTGAACATGAGAAGGAACTGCTTGATAAGGAAAGTGATTTGACAGTGGAACCAATTACCTAGACAGGTGGTGGGATCTGTTTCTGTGGAAGTCTTCAAAAAGAGGCTAGAAAGCTACCTACTGGGAGTGCCCTAGATGGATTTCCTGCATTGAACTCTTATGATTCTAAGAATTTGGTAAATGTTGTCACAGTTTGCCAGATTAAGGATAAGCTCCGTAACACTGTTTATTTGTAAAAGTAAATTGGTTCATCCAAATACGCAATTTATTTATTTAGTTGCACAACATTGGATCATTCTACAAACTGCACAAAAGGAGTGAAATTTCATCATCCTTTGGTGTCTTTTATATTGGAAATGGGGTGATTTTGTGACAACTGTAACCCATACTCTTTCTAAGTGAACCTGTAATTTTAGCTGAAGTAGTACATTAAACTGTTAACACTCTATAATATAATCTGATTAAGGTGGTGCTTGCATTGACTAAGGGTTTATTTCCGGTGAGGCTTATATATACAATTTATGTTGATTTGCAAACAAGTCTTTTGTAGACAATACCTCAAGTGAATTTTTGTATACAATGTGCTGTTGGTATTTAGGTGCTTATTAGCCTGTAACTGTCTGGGAGAAGGACGAGGGGAAGTCTGTTCATGGAACAGTAGTCTATATCAGTATTTTTACAGGATGTAATTTGTATGAAAGTTGTGGCTCCTTTCTGAGCAGGTGACTATATATGGCAACTATTTTCTGAGTAGGCTATTATATGATTGCAGTGGAATTATATGAATAAGACCAAAGCATGGAAATCTTAGTCTTGAAGCTAGCGAGCACTCTAACTTCACACAGCAATATTTGGTTTCAGTTTCAGATGCTACTTGTGGTGGTCTGTATCTCAACAGATCAGAGCAGTTGGAATCAGGCCTCAGGTTTTGTGAGCAATCAAGTGAAACATCCTTTGAGCACTCTGTCTCAGGATGTTTCCAACTTACAGTAATCCTAAGAGAACTTGTTATGGGGTTCTTGGCAGGATTTGTTCAGAACATGTTTATCTTTGCTTTGATCTGAGGCTGAGAGAGTGTTACTTGCTCAACCGAGTGGGTTTCCATGACCAAATGGGTATTTGAACCGTGCTCTCTCAAAGTTGTAGTCCAGCACTCAAATCACTACACTATATTGGCTCTTTCAGCAGGTGTGTCACTTATTTTTGTTGATTTCTTGAGGGAAAGGCTAGGTGGGGTGTACAATGAGAGTGTACAAGTGCAAGGCCTGTTCTGGAGTACTCCCTTGAGTGGGGTAAAGAATCACATTGCAGGAAGTCTCCTGTGATAAAAAGCCAAGGAAAGACCAGAATTGTTCGGGAGTAATTTCTCATTGTCAGTTCCCTGAATTTTCTCAAAGAATTCTCCTTACTTTTCATGTCCTGCATTCTTGGCATAGACTATATTTCTTTTAATGAAGAGCAGCTGTTATCTCTGGGGAGCCTTGAAATAAATGTTCTGGTTTCATAATGAGGGAAAGCAAAACAGTGGGATGTCACAAGGACATTAATGTGTGCACAAATGAGAGAAGGGTTTAGACTTCTAGGTTCCAGAAGCAGCCAGCCAGCATGACTAATCAGATTGCAAGAACCGTAGTCCAAAACATAGAAAACTGATTCAGAATTTTTTAAAAAATTACAATTGAACAGCAAGATATCTCTTTAACTTCCTACATCTCTCCTACAGATCTAGGTCTGTTCCTTTCTCGGCTAACTTTAAGGATTTTCCCTAAAGAATAAGTGCAGGAGGGTGAAATTACCTGCTGGAGATTTCTTAACTAGCATAATAGAATCGCAGTTGCTGAAACTTGTGTTTTGCTGTTTGTAGGTCTGTGATACAGATTGGGGTGGACCGGAGACCCCCAGTGCTCACACTCCATCCCACCCTATGAGTATTGTATCTTTGGAAACCTCACCAAAGACCAGTTTGGCCATAAAGCAAGGCAATACTGCCTTTCCTTACTGAATGTGTATTGGATGTTGAATTTCTTTTTTTAAATAAATCATCCAGGGGGATGACATAGTTTTGACAAGGATGTGGACCACAGGACATCCAGGAGAAGTGTGAAATTTGACCCCCAGATATGCCCAAGTTGTCCACCTTAGTGCTCTTACGCCCTAAAAGTTAATGCTGGTGTCATTCAGTAACTAACTCACACATTATAAGACATCCGATCAAGCAGCACTGGAAACTTCTTCTGGGCATTCTTCATTCCAGTTATTTCTGTAGAGTCTTGTTGATGCCTGAAGGGAAGAGCGCACAGGGTGAAAGTTGCTCTTTGTTCTAGGATGAGTGTACTGTGGCTTTTCTCTTTGTCTTTGCAAGGAATAGCCACAGTTTCTCTACTGTTTGATTCTGAATAATAAGAATCAAGTGTGCAAGATGAACAGAAATATCTTTATTGATATCAAAGGAAAGGGGAGTTCAACAACCACAATTAATTATGCATTGAAATCCATATTTTAGATGGTAAACACTATTCACAGTGCTGTGATTATGTGGGAAGATTGCAAAAGACAGCATCATTATTGCTGTGTGTATCTTTTAAAAGCCAGAAAAAAGAAAAAAACTTGGCTTGTCAAATTGCTTACATCAAGCAACAGAAGTTTAATACTTCCTAATTGATATTTTGGGTCTGTATGAATGTTCTGACTTCAGATTTATATCTCAAAGTAGGTACTTGACATCATGAAATAGATTTCTTGCATGGTTTACTGTAAATGAATAATTTCTCATTTAGGAATGCACTGAAGATTTATTTATATTACTTTCCCTTAATAGCATACCTGGCTGTGTGTTTCAGATTGCTCTATTACTGCAATAGAAGCATTGTAATCATTAAATCACGACAGGGTTTGAGATATATTGATCACCCTTCCATTAAACTGAAAAGTAGATCTTTATATATGTTAACTATAGAGTACCATTTTAAGCAATGATTGTTTCTAATAAAATGAGAGAATTGTTGACAAGGCATTATGGTGTCTGGAATTTTTGTAAATGTACTTCACTAATTGTCTGAGGCTGTTCTTCCCCTCCCCTCCCCAAAAAAGAAAACCCCATAGAACTAACTAGGTTAATTGTTGAGTTTGGAATTAAAGCTTGTAGATTGCTTGTCAGTATTTCAGAGGACGAAACTGGCAAAACCACTTCTGAGTATTCCTTGCTTAGGAAAACACTGAAATTCATGGGGCTTTTGTAAGTCAACAGGCAGCTTGCAGATACATGTACACATGTGCTGGGTATAGGTCATGAGAAGCCTTTTCTGGCATGGGAGATGCCATTGTCATCATTTGCTCTAAACATACTTCCATTCAATTTATTTTTTACCCAGCCTTCTTCTGCTAGACAGCAGCTCATAGTTGTATAGATGTAGGCATTTGAACTAAGGCTTTCACAGAAGGAACCAAAGACAACTTTTTGCTACCATTGGTTGTCTGTGGATCTTGCACTGGATCATTGAGTAGTCTAGCTGCTGGTGCTCATGTGGAAATAAGCACTGAGATAAACAGCTATTAGATGGGCTGATCAGGTGCTACTGTAAGGTTGTAGACTCCTTGTTAGTAACAATCATGCAGTAGATCATCCTATTCCCATTCCCAACTTCGACTTCTGTTGCTCTGTTTTGGTTTCCAAATCACAGAATTACAGTCATGACAGTAGCCATGGGATTCATGCCTCTACCTGCCAGTAATATGATGTTTCTCCTGTTTACATTATTGTGTGCTGTTTTCCTTCCATATTTCTTCTCTGTTAAACTCTTTTTGAGTTTATCTTCTTGTTTGTCTCCAGCATCCATTGTTCCCTCTAGTTCCTGCCCATCAGACCATTTCCTATTCTGTCCCATTTTCTTTATCTATCATTGCTTTCTCCTGTCCCTCCAGTTACCAGAAAGAACCTTCCTGGGTCTTCTGTAGCTCTTCTTCAACCTCTCCCTCACGGTGAATACCCTCCTGACTCATTTGCCTGCTTTCTCTTTCCTTTTCCCTAAGACCAATGCTCCAGCTACTCTTCATTCAGGTTGCCTCCTTCAAGTCCATTGCCTGCTGTTCACCATCCTTCTCTTTGAGTTCCCTGTCCCTTGGTTGCCCCAGCTCCTGGAGTCACCTCCTAGTCCTCCTTCTCTTGCCAACACATTTTAATCCCACCCAAACTGATGTCATTCTCATTCTGTAAAAAAGCTGGACTGTGAACTGTCCTTTACCCCACCCACATGTTGTGCAGCTACACCAAGGAAACTGCACTAGCCAGTAAGGGAGCCTCAAGGATTTCTTCCAAAATATTTGGAAGAGATATGCTTCCTCTTTTGTTAACTAATAGTTCAGTTGTTCCCCACAGTGAGGGGAGTAATTCCTGCTTAAAATTTCTTTTCTCTTTGCCACTGCAGTGGATTATTTTTACAGAGTTTTTCGAAAAAAATATTTCTTTAAAATCCCATGCCCAAACATCGCCGTGCCAAAAAAGAGCCCTGCTGGATCAGATCAAAGGACTGTTCCGTTAGCCTCTTTTTTCCCAGAGTGGCCAGCCAGATGCCTGTAGGAAGCCCACAAGCAAAACATGAATGCAGGAGCTCTCTCCTGCTACTTCACAGCAGCTGGTTTTCAGTGGCATGCTGCTTCTCATTTTGGAGATAGCTTAAATAGGCCATAATGACTTGTACCATTGATAGCCTTTCCTTCATGAATTTCTACCATGTCCTTTTAAAAACCCGCTAAATCGGGTGGTATCACTGCATCTTGTGTTAGCAAATTGCACTATTGGAAATACTTCCTATTCTCTGTCCCAAATCTCCCACTGATCCACTGTTCAGTTACATTGGATGACCTTGGCTTTTGTTATTCTGAGCTAAGAAAAAGAATTTTTCCTTATATGCGTGTTTTCACATTGTGCTCAATTGTATTTATTCTCATCATGTTCTCTCCACTCTAACCACATCTTTTTTTTTCTTTTCCTAAACTGAAAAGGAAACATTGCAGCCTTTCCTTATAACAGTGGTTCTCAACCTTCCTGATGCCGTGACCCTTTAATACAGTTCCTCATGTTGTGGTGACCCCAACCATAAAATTATTCATTTATTATTTACAATGCCTCCCCCCTCCGGCAAAGGCTGCCTCGCCGGCCAGGAACGGGCAGGGAGGGAAAGAGGAGCCGCACGTCTCCCCCGGGAAAAATCTCTGAGAACTCCCCCCCGGGCTCTGCTTCTGCTTCACTCTCGTTTCCACTGGGGGAGGCAGTGTGGGAAAAGTTTCCAGAGTGTCTACCCTGGCCGGGGGGGGGGAGGAATCCCAGTGCCTTTGTCTTTTGCGCCAGGCGCAGCTCGCCACCCTGGAAAAGCACCACCTTGCGGCCCTCTGGCCCTTCCGCAGCGCCCCCCTCCATGGTGAGTGGGGCAGGGGTCATGACGAGGAAGGGGCCTGCCCCCATGCTGCCGCCGCCCCCCCCCAAGCTGGCCCGTCAGACAGGAGATTCTCCCGGTAGCGGAGAAGGGGAGCAATTTCAGTCCCTTCTGAACAGGGGGCAGGAGAATGCAAGCGCGTGGCTCGTGCTTGCGCACCACCACTCCTGGACCTTTTCTGCACGTTGCCTTATCGCGGAGGTGGGGGGTGCCGTTTGTGCAAGCAGGTTCTTCTGCGAGGCACTCTCTTTGCTGCTCCTTCGTCCCTCAGCTGGCTTCCTGGTCGCGCAACCACCCCGCCCCTTCCTCCCCCAGTACAGCCTACAGCTCCCAGGCAGCAGACTAAAGCAAATGTGCATGTCCATTCACTATTCCTTTTCCTCCCTACCCCAGATATGAGGAAAGGCGCTCCGCACTAAGAAACCTGAGTGCGTCTCTTCCCTGTTTCTGCCATCAATTTGTTCAGCCAAGCCCCAACAGCGGCGACCCCCCCACCTTCAGTATAGGACTTACCCTCCCTCCCTCCCTTAAAGGGAGTGCAGCTGCTCAGATGCTCTCACTCCCACGTCGCACAGGCGCCCCTTCCTTCCTCCTTTCCTCCCTCTGAGGGCTCGGGAGTGGGGTGCGATACCCGCTGTAGCCCCTCGACTACGCTACACCCACGAGCCCCTCTTGCTGTCTCCACCTCCGCCTCCACACTCCGGCTCCACGGTCTCTCCTCTCGCTCTCTCCACCTCCGGCTCCTACAGTGTCTCCCCACTCAGCAGGGAAAGACGGGGAAACGTCCCCACACGCGCCCAGCACGCTTCCTCTCCCTTCCTCCCAGTGCGGGGCCTCAGAAACAGCGCTCCCATTGGCTATGAAGCCACCTTGTTTCAAAAGGGGCGGGGCAGGTGGAGGAGCGGCGACCCCTGTGAAATGGTCATTTGATCCCCAAAGGGGTCGCGACCCACAGGTTGAGAACCGCTGCCTTATAAGATAGTTTCTTCAGTCTCCTGGTCCAGGAGATTGATAGTTGGGGATGCATGCACTTGTGGTGCTTGTAGAGAAAAGGTTTGGAATTCACTGCATGTTGGTGTGCAGTATGGTCTCTTTCTGTGCAGACCATAGCGGTCTTGGGAGTGGCTCCTTCATCTGTAATAGGTCAGGTTTTCACATTTTTCAGTTGCAACTATGGGTTCGTAGTGACTGACACTTTATCTTACACACATCACAGTGCATACTTTATTTGCTAAATAGAAGGAGTATTATCTGTGGTTGATAGAGGTGCTGAAATATCTTAGTTGTCATGAGCAGATCATTATCTCCTTGCACTTAAATTTGTTTGGCCACATAATCCTCCTGCAGGGCTGGGAGACCTTTCTGAAAGGATTTATCCTTGTAAGCTGGTGGATACTATAGAATTTCCCACTACTCTAGATGGATTAGCTAGACCTATTTCAAGTTATTTCAGATGAAGATTTCTGTACCAGTTGTGGTTGTTCTGGTAGGTGACATTTGTTGTGAAAAGGACAGGGGGGTATGATATTGTTGATACTCTGAGACCTCTTAGCTTCTGCCAGTACCATTGACCATGATATGCTACTGGACTGAATCTGTGCTGCCTGTTGGATGTACAATAATACAGTAGTTCTGCTCCCCTCTGTGCAGTTAGTGTTGGAAAAAGACATAGAAGTTACTTTGCTTGATTCCATGTCATCTGAGCTGTGGGTTTCACAGGGAGCCATCTTAAATTTATAGGAGACTTCTGAGTGAGAGTATCAGGTGATTTGAAGTGAAGTGCTGTGATTCAAGTGCTCATGATACCTGACTCTCATTTCTCCATGTTTGTTTTAGTCAGGTGATAATGTTTACATGTTGAGCCAGCACCTGCAGTTCATAATGACATGGATGAGGATTTTGAGACTGAAGCTAAACCACAACAGAGTGGAGGCCACATGGTTTTATGCTTCTTTGTTCTAGATATACCCTCCCTAAAACATGAAGTGCTTTGTGCTCGATTTCTCCTTGATCAAGCCTAGACCTGATGGGTATGTTCCTGGACTGAGATTATGTGGCAACAGTATTTAACGTGCTGGTGATCTGATTAGATTCCTGGAATACATTGTACAGAAGGCCACTCTTGAAGTTGACAAAGAATGAATTTAACAATCAGGCAGAATGGTATTCTGTCAATTCAGAAGTCATCCATCCTGCAGCTGTCTAGCTATTTGCCAACTTTAATGTCAGCCATTGTTTTTGGTGCTAAAGAATGCTCTCTCTTAATTGTCAATGTCTACACTGATTTGTTAATGAAGCAGAGATTTGAAGGTGATACTCTTTCCTAAGGTAACTTCCTTTAGAATGATTCCAAGGATTACCGTAAGTCTGCAGAGAATCCAGTGCTTCCCCACTCTCATTAATATCTACACAGCATCAGTCACTCTTAAAGATCTTGTGTAGAAAATAGCATAATAGCTTCAGTACGTGGTATTTCCTAATCTTTTAAACCTTATAAACTTCTCCCTCTAGCTATTGGTGTGCAAGTTACAATTTGAAGAGGCTACTGCTAATCCTGTAATGGTTGCTGAGAGGCTTCAGGACTTGTCTTGTTCCTCTGGGACTGGCAAGGAAACAAGCACCAAAGTTATCCCAAACCCTTCACTTGCTGAGCCATTATGCAGAAAAATACTGAAACTTTTGTAACTTTTCTTTTACATACTCAAGAAAAATAGGAACAGAGTGAGAGTAGTATTTCCTTTATGGAGGACTTCTTACTGTCACCTCTTCTCTTTCCCTAACTTCATTTTACACTTTGGTAACAAGGACTTGCAGTAAGGCCTGAATTTAGGGCCTAATGTTATATTGAACATTTGTGGCAACATCAGCTTTGGGAGGCTTTATGAGTCATGGTATTTTTTCATGGCTGCTGACTTTGAGGATGTTGGGAACTGTGGAAATGCCTTCCATGCTCCAAGTCATGTCAGGAGTGGACACCTAACAAAGATTCTCATTGCTGCAGGCTGTTGTTACCGGCTAAGTTTGGGGAAGGGAAGGGATGCTTGGACTTGAAAGGGTTGAAGGAGGTGGGACAGGTTTTAGATAAGTTGATATTGATTTATATTAACCTGTTTTGATGAGGCCATCACTAATTTATGTTCCACAAATAGTCGTATCTGGTTTTATTTGTATTTGAACAAGAATTTTGGGGGGAATGAGTGCAATAATTTCATGTTTGGAGAAGACCTCTTTTTCCCTGGTCCTTCATTCTGTCAATGAAGAGTTTAAGATACCTTTAGGAAAGAAAGAAACATCCTGCCAGGCAGCCTATACTGGACTGATGTTCAGGAAGCCACCTCAGTTAAGTGCGTGCTTATAGCAGATAGAGAAGAACAAGTTGCATGCCTAGGTATTTGGACACCAAAACAAGTACCTTATTTAAAACATATCTGAGAAACAGATATTTGTGTCTGTTGTAACTAGAATCTGAAAGATGCTTTTTGCAGCTATGAACATTACTAATCCATAGTGCAGTTATACCAGACATTGTTGAGACAGGGTTGTAACTTTTCCCAGTTTCCTGATGGTGGAAGTGGAGGCTTTGAGCACTTTGATGCCTCTAAGGACATGTTACTCTCCTCTCATATTCATCTACTCCTATCTGCGAAGAAGAATAAGGAAGTCCTACCACACTTTTGTTTTGGCTGCTTGGATGATAGTTTCCTTAGCTGCTGCTTTAGCTTATGTCAGGAATGGGTGGCATGCACATCTCCATAACTTTTGGACTTCACCTCCCACAATCCCTAACCATTGACTTTGCTAGGGCAAGCTAATGGAACCCTGGTGGCGCAGTGGTTAAATGCCAGTACTGCAAGCCCCAAGATTGTGAGTTCGATCCTGCCCGGCTCCAAGGTTGACTCAGCCTTCCATCCTTTCGCAGGTCGGTAAAATGAGTACCCAGCTTGTTGGGGGCATGTATAGAAATGTTCGAAATACATGCTATTTGTAAGTTGTTCGCCGCCTCGATCCATATGGAGAGGCGGGATACAAATAAATAAATAATAATAATAATAATAAATAATGGGGAAATTGAAATCCAAAAATCTAGGAATCTACCATCTGTCCTCCTGGTCCTGTGCCATAGATTCCCTGTTCCCATTTTTTAATTCAAGCTGGTGTCAGGCTCAACCTGTAAGCATTAAATGTGTAGTTTTCTTAAATTACGCTAGTGAGGGCTGTATTTAAGGGCATTCTACATATTTCTTTGAGTATAAACTTTGATAGTAAGTATATTGTGCATAGTGGATACCAAAGTATTTTTTTTACGAAAGAGACAGTGTTACCTGGTATGATCTTATGCAGGAATACCTTGAACTTTCTGATGGCAACAACATATAAATGCCACCACTTTTAGTGGTGTAGTCTCCATTTTTACTCTTTTTACCCTTTTTACTCTTTAGATTAAAGGTAGAACTGAATGACACATAGAAAATCCATGATCAGGATGTCCTATGTTTTGGAAATAAAAACATTTTAATCTTTGTCCTCAGTTCAAGACCATCTAAGTACCGTAGCTAAAAGAATTTTAAAAAGCCTAAGGATGGCATCCTTTTCAATATTTACAAGATTGTAAGCTGGACTTAATGATCTCATAACTTTTGAGATCTGTGTTTACAATCATTAATGATTGAACATAACTCCCAAACGCTGCATCTTAGACCTGGCAGCACCCCACAGAAGGATTTTCATGGTGGTACAGATGAGGGCACTGGGAAAGGACCAGTGCAGCATTTTCTCGGTCACAGGGTCCCTTGAGACCAGCAGCTGCGGCATCCAACTGCCTATCTTAACCCTCCGTGCAAACAGTAGAGCTCAGCAGTCATAATTTCCCAGGACTTGGATCTGCATTGCCTCAAAAGCCCTCCAGTTTGGGTGCTGTCTGGTATAAGAGGTAGGTGGCAGTTAGTATTGGCAAAAGTAGCTGTGGTGAGAGAGCTCCATCATTGTAGCTATATCCAGTGATGCAGAATCTCACCCTTAAATACTAGACCACACCAAGGAGATGCTCAAGGAAGTGCTCATAGTAAAATGAATTGTTACCCAAGCCAAACTCTCATGGAAGGAAACAAGTTTTCGCAAAAGGTGCAAACATCAGCGTGACCATGCAGGCTACACTGTGGAGTGAATGATGAACCTTGGTACCATAAGCTGAAAATGCCTTGTCTCATGTGTTTATTCAACACTTCTTTGACCCTAAAAATGTGGTCTGCAAGTCTGTGTCAAAAATAAGAGAGAACCTCTAGTGAAGGCCATTAGTTGGTATTGATGCTATAGCACCCCACCCACACCCAAGAATTCCCAAAGTAGCTTTACAAATCTCTTTCAAAATTTTGCACCACTGCTTTTTCTTTTTCTTTTGGTTTTATTTCTACAAGCAGTATCTATTTTTTTAAAAAAAACACCATTCATGCTGCTTAGTTCAAAAGAATTAAAAAAATGGACTGGTATCCCACATAAAGCATGGTTGGAGGGGAAGACTTAGTGGAGTTTTTCATTCACTATTTCATGATTGTATCAGGCAGGGGCAATATTAGAAGAAGCTGGATTCCTACTGTGTGAGAAAAATATAATGGCTTGGATTCTAAAAACTTTGGGCAGGAAAGAGCTTATGGGTGGGAGGAATGTCTCCAGATTGGATGGCGGCATTGTATGGTTGCTCAGGTTTATCTTTAAGCAGCAATCCTCTACATATTCCTCAGGCAAGGCCCCCTAATAATCTAGGGAAAAAGTAGGGTATAGGAAATTTAGGAGTGAAGGGTGAAGTTCCTTCCATGAGCTTTCTTCCACTTGCAGTAGTTGAGACGCATACCTTTGTTGATCTTCCCATTTAATTGCATGAATGAAATGGATGCAAATTAACCAGTTTTGTCTAAAAGAGGACTGTGGTCCTACTTGGATATTCTTCTTCTTTTCAGGTTCATATGTTTCTCTTTTTATTTCTATGTACTCTGCTTTTAAGCAGCTCCCTACTATCTCCAAACTTTTTTTAAACGCATATATTTCTTGGTGTGAAATAACCAAGAAATTGTGGTGACTTATTTTCCATGTCTTGTTTTCCTTCTTTTCCTTTTCAGTGGCTGTAAAATTTACAACCCAATACACTTCTTTATTTTGCAGAAACAGCCAAATGCTGTTTTCAGCAACATTTTTCATACCTGGCAAGAATGTTAAGTCACTCTTTCTGCTCCTCAGCACAATGGGTAGTTTTTTATTGCTTTTTTTCTTGCTTATTTTGTCTTTCAGTTCAACTTTGTGGGAAAACTTTTGGGCCCACGTGGCAATTCTCTGAAGCGCTTACAAGAAGAGACATTGACAAAAATGTCAATATTGGGAAAAGGATCCATGAGGGACAAAGCAAAGGTAAAACTGTGAGCTGAAGATCATTAGTGTGCACTGTACTGCTGTGTTTGTTGTTCTTCACTGATCCTACTGTAATCTGGAGAGAATCAAAGTAAACACAAATCAAGTTGTATATATTACCCTGTCTAATTTTATGTTCTACATGCCAGCTGGACCTCATCCTGTAGCGTATTCCTGTCTTCAGAGGGAATCCCCAGTGATTACAGTTTTCTTTATAGGCACTGACTGTAACACGATGGGGAAACGTGTCACTGACTAGTACATGATGGCTTCCAAAAAGAGCAACTAGCCTTTCTCCCCAACCCCCTGTAACAACCTCTGGGAATGTGAAGTAGAAGAGCTTGTGGAGGGTCCTGCTGGATCAGGCCAACTTCCTGTCTCCTATCAGTTCCTCTCTGGAAAGCCCACCAGCACAGCATGAGCACAACTGCTCCCTCCTTCCATCTGATATGTAGACGCATAGAGCCTCTGATTCTGAAGGTTTTATGCCAGGTTGGATCTTGCTAGTACTACCAAATAGAGTGAGATCCATGGAATCATTTGTTGAATGCTGATTCAACATGGTGCATTACAGCCATTCATTGGTCTCCTTGGGGCAATGATGTTAATGTATTGTGGAGTTTTGCATCCCTATTACCTTTCCCGTAGCTGCTGCTCAAGTGCAGGGGGACTGGAGAAAATTGTATTCATGTTGATGTCACAACATGCAATTTATTGGTGAGCATTACTGGGGAGAGAAGAGAAGGAGATGTGGGACTGCTTTTTTTCCTTTAGTGGTAGCCTTGTATCTTGTTGGGTTCAGTTTAGATCATTCAAGTTCAGAGTTCAAGTGAAATATAACAAACCAAAATCAGAGTCAGCTTTTTGGCCATGTGATCCAACCCCACATTTGATACAAGAACTAGAACATCTCAAGAAGATGTCCATCCTGCAGATATGGGGAATGCTACTACTCACCGTGATGGGGAGTGGGGCAAAAACTTGCATAGTATTTGCATAGCCAACCAGTAACACTCTTCCAATGCTCTGAAAGGGGACTTAGGGAGAAAAATATAAAGGGAGAGGCATGGCAGTGTAACTGTTAGACAGGGAACAGGGGCATGGTAAAATAAGACGGGGGAAGTGAGTATGCTGGGAGCTAGGTAGGAGAAGTTGGTGGTGAAGTGTCCAGTGGGTGAGCGTAGAGTAGGAACAGTTTGCTACATTGAAATGAGTATGTTGCCATCTTATGGTGCTTGTAGTGATTCAATAAACTTTGTTGTTTTACATCTCCTAGTATCATTCAATTTAGGGTTGTTCAAGGAAATTGGCCACACATATACAAACCCAAATCCCAAAGTAGAAAGCATTTGCTGGTCTAGTGTTGTGTCCATCTTGGACCCTACCCCAAATAATACGGCCAAGGAGTGGTGTAGAGCAGTGCTTTTTAAAGTTGCAGAACCAGCCAGGTTTCTTTCCCAATGTGCCAGGGTCCAGCATCATGTTTGTGCCTATTGACTATAACTTTTTTTCCCCCTGGGAAGCCAATAATTTATGGACCACCACTTTAAATAGCACAGGTTTAAAGTGTTTAGGGGCAAATTGGGTGACAGAAACCCAGATTTGGAGCCTGTGGAAGCAACCTGACGGGGTGATCCATCATAGTCCTGTTAAATGACTGTTGAGTAGCCATGTAAATCTACACTCACACATTGTCCTTATTTAGATGAGGGTTCCCTTGATAGAAGATATCACTCTCAAGTCTGTCATTGAGGTTCGCTGTCTGTTGTCCCAATTGCTGTACACAGTGTTCCTTTACTCAGCAGCAGTCTGTTTATCTCTGTCTTCTAAAGCACATGTGTTGGTAAGAGGATCCTTAGTGTTTGATTTTGTAATGGATCTGTCTCGTCTTCCCATTTTGATAAGTAGCTGTGTGTGAAGATAACCAGAGGAAACAGTGCACTAGTATTTTTACATGTAAGTGACCACGGAATGTAGCAAGAGGTTCATATGATTTCAATCCCCACTCCAAAAAGATTGCACTTAGAGATTTTATTCTGATAAGCAGTATGTAAATAATATAAACAGATAGTTAAAAGATTACTGCAAAATACAGTTGTCCTACAGCTGTAAATTATCCTGAATGTATTAGTCATACATCTCTAATGTACATGTATACAGACAAAAGATTTTTTTAAAAAAACACTGAAAATAAAGAGCTGCTTACCAAGAATAGGAATGTTCATGGTGAAGAAGGACAATGAACATTTGCTGGTGTGCCCTGGCTTGTTTTCTTCTGTAGAAGCTTCCCTGGCTGTCATATTAACAGGAGCTAAGGGTTGAAGAAACATGCTAAATACTTATGCAAAAGTTTGAATGGGAAAGGACAAGTAGATGGACCAGGTAGCAAGGTTAAAAAACACTTTGTTGACTTCTCTGTGGAGTGATTAGATCTGCAGATGAAGGAGACAGACAGGCCTTTGTATAAGTAGAATTTGAAGTGTTATCTTTTCAGTCTACACATACATATCCTCTGTTTTCCGGGGTGACCTACCAAAGAAACCATTTGCAAACTCAAGAGTCCTTTATTCCTCTTAAAATCATGCATCATTGATCTTCAGTCAGCTTATATGAGTCTAAGGCCTGTCAACAAAATAGGGTAACTTTTGTTGAAACAAATAATGGTAACAGATCTTTAAATACATTTCAATGGTTGGAGTTGGTAAATCTTTCAAGATCTGTTTTGTTAAATCGGGATAAAGTTTGATGAAAATAAATGAAAATTCTCTGAACTTCCTGGATGTTGGCAGGATTCAGAATGCTTTGCCTATAGTATTTCTCTTTTTTTATTCATTAACTTGCTTCTTCAGTATATTTGTTCTTTTCCTCCAAAGGCTGAGAGGTTTCTGGAGAGAGATTGAGAGAGAGAGAGAGAGAACTATCCTTTATGCTTGTGGGCCTCTGTGAACTCCAGATATTAGATTTTACTCTATTTGAAACATTTTGGGATCTTAAGCATTTCCTTTAATAGCATAATTTTTTTAAATTCTGCATCATATTACTGTATTTTGAAGTATAAAATGTTAAATACAGCTAAACATGAGACATACTTAGGACTTGGATACACAGGCCTGCAAATAACATAAGTATTATGAAAATCCTAATTGACAAGAGTTATCTGTCCAACTCAATATCCCTTCATCTGGGATGGAATTGTGGGATCTTCCCAACAGTTGTTCTGTGCTTCAAAGTTTTACACTGGATCCATGAAAGCAGTGAACAGTAATGTGGCCAAATACTATCCCCATCCTCTCAGCTAGAGGTACAGTTGGGCAGCATAGCTTTGTCATGCTTCACTTGCAGGCTATCTCAGATACCTCAGAAATACAAAGCAGGCAATGTTAGAATGATCTCTTATCCCCTCAGGAAGTCTTGTGTTTGAGAGGAGGCTAGGAAATAATCAGTCACTTTGTCCATTTTTTTTTTTGAGCCACAGTTTAATATAGGGATAATTTATTACCCGTTTCTCCCAATTTCAGGGTCTTAGTGGCTGAAATTCAAATCATGGTTCTCCAGGACAGTTTATGTAATTTTTTCCCCCTAATTCAACTAGGCTGGTACTTAAGATAGTTGAATTAATGTAGAATTAGGTTATAGCTGTGGTTAGGTTAAAGAGTGGTATCCAATTAATCCCTTCCTGCTGATGGAAGCTGTTCCATCAGATGGATTAGCTCCCATCAGTTGAGTATAGAAGAGGAAGGTCTACTTTAATCTTCCCATATGCATTCAGAGTGTTCATTAGAGGGTTGAGGCTGCAGAAGAGAAGTGCGTTTGCATAATACTGTTTTATGCATCTATCATATAACAGAACCTCATCATTATGCCTAAAGGTTTTCTAATACTAGTATCATTAATATAAATAATCAGCTTGGTTTCTATAATTTTTGAATTACAAGTTCTCTAATCACATGATATTTTATAATTGACTCATTAGCTAATATTGAAAAGATCACTAATAAAGCCTAGCAGTTTAACAAAGTGCTGGCAATTGTTATCTGTCAAGTTTTTGACCTACAGCTCCCATCATTCATTAGAACAGCCAGCATTGATGGATTGTGTGAGCTGCAACTCAAATATCTGGAGAGTGTAACAGGTGTTCATCCCTGTTCTAATTGCTGGAGCTGAGTAGCTTCACCTTACTAGTAATGGAGCCCAGTTCCATCATGTCTTGGTCAAGTTGCAGGTAAGAGGTCCTCCCTCCATGTTCACCTGCCATTGCTCTGACCTCTGAAGTCTGCTGGACTTCATCCTCTCCTATGCAACAATACTCTTATTTATGTGTCATTTCTTATTTGGATTGTAAGCCTAAGGGCACAGAATTGTCATATTAGTGATTTGTAAATGGTTGTGGGAGCCTTTTGGTTGAGGAGCAGGGTATAAATACACTAAGTAAAAATTTATCATCACTGAGTGAAGTCAAATTTTGATGTCCAGGATTTAAGACCAACCCTGCATTGGCTCTATTTCCTTGATATCTGTAAAGGTTCAATATAGAACATGGTTTGGATAAAGGATTTATTTATGATAAAGCAATATTAAATTTACATATAATGAGGAATAAAATATGTCTAAATTAGAAAGGTTACTGGATTTTCAGGAGAATGGCTGGAGTCAATTTATAGGCTAGTACAAGGAGAGCGTGGAGTTACTTTACGCTGACTATACCGTAAATTTGCTGCAAGATATAAATGCTGGAAAAATGGCCATAGTGTAGTGCTTTGTGCTAATTCCTTTGAGAGCATATGAGTAATCAGTTTGGCATTACTATAGAGAAATAGCAACTCAACCTTTCTAGGCTGTGTCCCTGGAAATCCTAGCCTCAAAGGCTGGCTCTAATGATGGTGAAGACATTTGCTATGGAGATTGAGAACCAGTGCCACTGGGCATAGGGTTAACTTAAGGGTTTGAATGTTCCATGGGTTTAAAAAATAAAATAAACAGAAGTTGGGGTTACACATCAATTGGTATTATGTGGCTTGATGCTGTCTTCAGATGTGTGCATTTTTTGCATAATTTGGTTTCTACCGTAATTACAGGCAGGAGTTTCGATTCTTTTTGACAATTGGGAAGCATGGCGAAATTCTCAAAATGCTAAATTCTGCAGTTTAGTTCATTTGCTAAATATATACAGTCTCATCTGTGTCTGAATCAAAACATAGAAGGCTTCAGCTTGCACAAGTAGATGTGTAAGCTGTATTAAGAACAATAGCAAGTTGTCATTAGGCAGGTGAGTGTTGTTGTTGTTCTTGTATGTGCTTTCAAGTCATTTCTGACTTAGGGTGACCTGAAGAAAACTTACCAATCAAGGGGTTTTCTTGACTAGATTTGTTCAGAGGCAGTTGCCTTTGCCATAGTTTAGGCTATCCTAAGTTCTTCATCATCTTAAACCCATATTCTATATGCATATAATAGAACAATTTCTCACTGAGTTAATTGAAACAGTGTGTATTTCTTTGGTGCTAAACATTATCCTGCCAAAATGAAGACTGGGAACTCGATAAATCCTACTTTAGGTTGCTTGATGTATTAACCCAAATGCTACTTGGTGATCTATATACAGCTATCACACATTAGCATGACTTAATTATATTTTTACTGTGGTATTTTGTTTTTGAATCCTGCATGATGCTTTTAGATAAGCCTGGATATCTTTTTTCTCTCTTCCAAAGCTTTGTTTAGTCTTAAATTATTCAGTAGATCGGGGCTGTCACTTTTGCTCCCCAAGGGAGATTATTAGAGCCTAACAAATCTCACTGTTAAGAAGGATTTTGTGTTAGCTGGTTTAGATTTCTCCATTTAAATTTATTTCTTGCTATTCCTATCCATTCTGCCCCTGGACCTCCCCAAATTACTCATAAGTAACAAATTATCTGCATCCTTCAAAAGGCTACTTCAGTACGTGCGAGTAAAACAGTGTGCTGCTGAAACTCTTGAATACAAATCTTAAGCCCAAGTGTTTTTCAGTTCTACAAATAGAAGAAGAAAAAGAAAACAACAGCTAAAAGGGTAATATTGAGGGAGGCTTTGATTTAGATATATTTTGCTGTTTTTATTACCAGCTTTGACAAGTTTCAGACAGCTAATTATGGTGTGTTAATTCTCCCTGCTCTGAATTTGCTAATCAACTAATCAGATTGCTTTGCTTTTCCATCCAATTTAGGCAGCCTGAATGCGCTAAATTTTACAACAAAAAGATTAGTGGCAATAAGCTGGTACTGATTGTCATTTCTAAGTAATGCATAATTACAACCTACCAAGAGCAAGCGTGAGAGCTTTTTAAAAGTCAGGCAGTCAGACTTCTATTTGTGGACCTATTTGGAAAAAGAGGTGCTAGCATGAGAGTATTTTTAACACTTGCTAATTAGAACTAGAAACATTGTTAAAACATCTTAACATGACATAAGAGGAGTTCAAAACAAATGATGTGCTTTCTTAAATTAAAAGATGTTGAAGAGCCAATCCACAGGTTAAAATCGACTGCTTTGTGAAACTGGAAGCATCTTGCTCACAGAGCCATAGCTGGGAAAGAGAATTTCCATCTTTAAAGCATTCTAATTCTCCCACTCACTTCCTTTCTACTTTCTTTTCTATGTATCCATCTGTTTTACCTTGGCAGGGAGACTATTCAGACTGTATTCTGATATCTAGTAAGAAGGAAACTAATTCCTCCCTTCCCGTTCTAGTCAGTAAGTGTAGTGAAAAAACAGGTAAGATATTTGTTCAGAACAAACTGGCCCAGCTGGTTGCAGTGATCCTGCAACGTGTTTGCTCACAACCATTACAAAATATTTGAAAATAAGTAATGAGATTTGAAGATGTGTTGTGATGGTTTGAGTGTTTTAAGTGGTGGACTGCCACCACTGAACCAGGGCTCAGTTCCCCACTCGGTCATGGGAACCCACTAGGTGATCGTGGGCATGTCACGCTCTCAGCTCCCCCCAAAACACTGTGATACTTTTGCCATACGGTCATTATCAGTTAGAAACTACTTGAAGGCCTACAACAACAACAACAACAACATTTGAAAAATTGAAAAAAAAATGCACAAAGCTTTCATAATGTGACCCAGGGGGAGAAAATTCCTGAAATCCTTTGGTCTCATGTGGTGAATGAATTAAATGAGGATTGTGTTGCTGCCATCTCCATGGCCCATCTGCCTACCTGTCTGCGTTTTCTGAGGGTCAGTAGCATTTGTTGAGTTTCATTGTTGCCAAGCAATGGAGGGGAGAAAGAAGGGCAGAAAATAGGAACCATAGTGTAACCCAGGCATTTACCAATTAAAAAGTGCTATGTTGAAAGTGAAAAGTTGGAGGAAAACTTGGAAGATCCCAGTTGTGGGAAAAAAATCAGTACTCAAGGGGGAAAAATTGAGGGCTTCAGAGAGCTGTAAAATGGATGGTATGAGTGCCACCTTCTGATTCTAAAAATAATGGCCTTGTAATTGGACCATGGTCAGAAACTGACAGGTCAAGTGATGGAATCTAGAGGAATGTGGCAGGTTTAGTGTGGCTTGGCAGAAAGTGGAAAACAGATCTTGTTCATATCTGAGAATCCCATCTCTTAAGAACTAATCTCCATTATGCATGGGATTGGGTATCATTATGAAGGTCAAGATTATTAAAGCTTCTTATTCTTAAGTTTTATGAAAATATTTCCTTCTTACATCTCTGGTTTGATCCTGAATAAAACAACAAGGAGTAGAATGTTGTAGGCTGGATACTGTGTTCTGTATATATTTTGCAAAAGTTGCTGAAGCCTGTTTATTGAAAAAAGAAGAGGAAACACGACAGGTGTCTTCATAGGGTGAACAATAAAATTTCTTTGTGCCAGACGGCAAAGTAAGAAAAATGCATATGACTTACTGTCTGGTTCTGGACATTCAGCCACCTAAACCAAAATATAAAGAGTGTAAATAAAAAATAAAAGTAGGGGGGTATCTAGATGTGAGAGGAAACAGTTACACAATGGGAAAACTGAAGACACATTGCCTTGATATGATACTACTGAATCAGGAAACATTCATGTTACATTCATCTGTTGACGGGCAGCCAGTAATATTTGTAGGTGATGGGAAACTTAGTGGCCTTCTATAAATCTCCTTTCCACCTGGATGGGAAGCTCTTAGAAGGAACTAGTTAGATTCATCTGATTGGAGAAATGAATTCTGGAAATGATACATAAAAGCTGTCTCCCAAGACACAAATGTTAGGCTGTTTGTGACAGCTTCTAATGAGGCTTGTTGTTGAAGAAGCCTTGCTGTCTCTGACACTCTTTTTGTGCTGATGCTGTTAGTGGCTGGTAAATAACCATTCACATGCTAGTAGGAAAGAGGGAAAGAACCTATTTCCTAAATATTAAATAGGTTGTATTAAACATGTACTTAATGTGGAAAGTGCAGTGCATTGGAGCACATTATTTTCTCTACTGATGTTTGTTAAGAGGTATAAAAGAAGCTACATAGAATTTCTCAACTGATAGTTGTATCACAGTGCTATGTAAGATATTTCAGTTCTTACAAATGTAAATCTGTATGACTGTCTCTTATTGATCTTTCCTAAGTTGAATATGCAGTTCCAATATGATGTGAGATGTTTGATGTCTTACATAAAAGATCAATAATTAAGTTATGTACATAGCCAAGGAAAAGTCTATTTTCCTTCCAAAGGGAAGTGAGTGTGTTTATGTTTACTATTTGGTTTATATAATTAAAAGAGCCTGGCAGACTACAAAGCTGTCTCCTCACTTCCCATGTTAAAATATCCTGAAATTCCAGGACTTAATGAGTTGCTTAAGTAGAATGTTGATGCTAAATTTTGCTATTCGAATTGTGCCATTCACAAATTGAAGTCCCAGGTAACCAGAAAGTAATGAAAGGCACCACCAAACACATATAGATTGGCTGACAGATGACAAAGAATCCTCAATCTAAAGAGAGAGAGCTGGGAACCACATTTGCTTCAATAGGAAGCCCTTTGTAGAAGTTACTTATCTTTTTCCTGGAAAGGTGAGTTTGAAAAACTGATTCTGCACCAATGAAACTCCTGTAATCTTTCTTAGCCACGTGAACTGCTGTGCCATTGCAGTTGCAAAATAGCTCACTTGTCCTGAATGATTCTATAAAAGTATAGCTTAGCATGGCCAAGCAGGTGAATGGCATTGGGTTAAATCCTTGATGGCCAGTAGTGGCTACTGATTCCGTTTGTTCAGTTTTCTATATATATTTTTTATAACCTGCCTTTTGGTGCAAAACCTTACAAGGTACTTATAGTAATGATTTTTTTAGAATGCAGCCGTTCAGTTCATTCTTGAAGTCTTCATACATGTAATAAAATTCTGCTGAATTTGTTAGTTGAACTATAGATTAAGTAGCTAGTACTGTGCCCAGATTAGGAAATTTTCATGCCTTAGATACATATATCTTTTATTTAATCAGAGTTAGCCAGCTTGATAAACATGTTTTATGGGGGAAAAAACTTGGCATTTGGAAAAGTATGAGGAAATCTGATATCAGTAATGCTTCTCTAATATACTCCATGTATACTTGTGTGTGCCATTATTTCAGTTCAAGTAAAATAAAATTGGAATCAATTAGAATAAAGATTCTGATCGGTGGTAGATTGGTGTTTTGTTTTACTAGTCAAGAAGTTTGCCAGTATCATCAATAACTGCTTATTGTTGGGTTGAGCTCTGTTGTGCACTTTCAGTTTTGAGAGACCTGCTACAAATCCTTGGTTCACATGCTGTGGATTGGAGTGTATGTTATATTTCAAAAGACTGATGGAGCTGTGTTATTTGAAACATGCCAGTTGGGCTCCTTCTGTGTGTTTTGTACACAGTTAATGGTTAAAAGATCATATCCTAGGTGTCATGTTTCATCTAAGACGCTTTGATTAGTTGTTTCAGACATTAATGTAGGTTTGCATGTACTTCTTTGAGTTCAGTGCGGTTTGTAATATGTGAAGTGGATGTCAGCATGACCTCCTGTGCCTGTAGTAATACAGTGCTTTAAAGAGTTGATAAGTTGAATGAGAGGTTAGAACGTAATCAAGTCATTTTATACGTGATGCACGTTTTTCCCAAGATCGAGAACACACTGTTAAAATGACTCATAGTCTCTACCACAGACATGCCTCCTCTAGTAAAAAAGCTGGTGGCAGCATCAAAGAGTGACTAAGACCCTATACCTTTATAGCGAAGTGTTAATATAATCAGCATAGCCTTTAGTGCACCCATTCAGCCGTGTTTGATTAGCTGTGCATCCACCAGTCAAAAATGAAAGACAGGGCTCTGTGTACTTGTGGAGTGAGTGGCTACACCGGGGACTGCACTCTGGCAACCTCTGATGAAGGACTGCTGTGTGCAAAATGACTTTGACGTCTACCATGTCTTTGGGCGTGTGAAGAACAAAAGCAGCTACTTTATACAAAGTCAGTCTTTTGGCCCATCAGGTTCATTATCTGTACCAAGAACAGCTCTGTGGTGTTTCAGACAGGAGTCTTTCCTAGCCATGACTAAGAGAGGCCATAACTCTTGTGTGTAAGCAATGTATTTTAACAATATATTGGGATTCCTTGGTTAAACCACCAGATGTGAAGCCTCATGTAAATTTGTTTTCTGCTTCATTTTAAAATATTTATAGTAAGAAAAGTCTGTATAATGACAAAAGTTAATAGAAACTTTCTTGTTAATGTGTTTTCCCCACAACTTTCCTGTTAATGCTTCCCCTTCAATATGATAATTCTGTATATAACTTTTCTGCTTACCCAGGAAGAAGAGTTGAGGAAAAGTGGAGAAGCAAAGTACTTCCACCTGAATGATGACTTGCATGTGTTAATCGAAGTGTTTGCCCCGCCAGCAGAAGCATATGCCAGGATGGGACACGCACTGGAAGAAATTAAAAAGTTTCTTATCCCTGTAAGTGTATACTGTGGCCTTTTAAAAATGTCAGTTATTATTGCACATGTTAAAATAGCTGTAGTTTAATAGGAAGGAAGATCATTATTAAACAAAATTAACTTTCAATTTGGAATACAAATTATCTTTGAACTCACCTGTTGGAACATTGAGTTCACATATGGATTCTATTCCTTATAAAATAGTTATTAGCTGTGGCTTTGTCTCTTAACAGGAAGCCTCATGATATTCTTCTTTCAGTTTACAAATCCCTTAATTACCACTGGAAAGAATTCTAGCAGGGGGTTTGTTATTTCATATAGTTTCATTTACTTGATGGTTAAAAATACAGTCATATTCAGAGCTGTTGTGCCATCAGCTTCCCTGGATCCCATTTGGAGAAAGGTGGGATATAAATTTAGTAAACAGATAAATAAATCATGCAAGCCATAGAGCAGAGATTATTTCTGTGTCTGAATGCATGCTAAATAGTCATGATCACCTGGAGCTTATTTTAGTCTTCTGTTATCTATTATCTCAAATACAGAAGAAGGTTCTGAAACAGAGCACATCAAGGTGTGTGGTGATCATCACAAGTTGAGTATTCATCTTAAAAGTCTTGGCTAGTTCATGGAAAAAAGTCTGATAGATAGCTATCATCATGATTTTCTAACTTGAAGACCTAAGCACATCCACACACCCACACACCTACAAAGAAAATGAACTAGGGAATAATAAGGGGACAACATAATGTTGGTGCTCATTTGTGAACTTCACAAGAGTCTGGCTGATTACAAAATTGTACTTAATGAGCTGCAGGATTCATAATGTGTAAGCTGAAGTAAGCAATGAAGGGGCAGAGCAGTGTGTGATACTTTAGATCAGATTGGTGTTACAGCTTTGTGCGTGCTTAGTGGAAAGACCCATTCACCAAATGAACAAGCCTTGTCAGCAGAAGAATGAGCTTGGCATCACCACACCTGTACGAGGCAGTGTCTAGATGAGTTACTTTCCAAACTTCCTGTACAGAACAGATTTTAAAAAAATTCCTGCCACCTTTCTCCTAAGGTTGGACTCAAGGCAGTGTTGTGTGTGTTTGCTGCCAGATCAATTGTAGCTTAGGATGACCCTATGAATATGAGACCGCCAAGATTTTTGGTCATCAGCTGCCCTGCTCAGGTCTTGCAGACTCAAGGCGGCGGCTTCCTCAATTCAGTCAGTCGACCTGTAGTGCGGTCTTTCTTCTTTCCTTGTACTTTACCAAGCATTACTGTCTTTTTGAGTGAGTCACATCATCTCCTAATAGATCCAAAGAATTATAACTTCAGTTTAGTCCTCTACACTTCAGTTTAGTCATCTCAAGGCTGCTTACACGTTAAAAGTATCACCACAAGTGGTATTAAATTATGCATTAATTTAAACTGTCCATTAAAGTGCTATAAAATGTTTATTTAAATGTTTTTGAAGCCCAGCACCTTCATTAGTTGCTGAAGGACTGCCTAATAAAAAGGTCTTAGACTGCCAGTAGAAAGATGCGTTTCCAACCATACCTTGGCGAGACAATCTTACTAGAGCTGCTCACTGTAAGCAGTTCCTCCTAATATTTGCATAGTTGCATACAGTGATTGTGTGCACAGGTCCAGTGCAGTTAATGGGTGTATTAATGCAATGCACTAGAATGTATTGAATTATTTGTATAATTTATGTCTCCCCTCCCTAGTTTGTTATGACAAAATTTCTTTTTATAAAATCAGAAGATTTTAAGTCTTTTTTTAAAAGAAAAAAATCAGAACAATAGCAAAAGCAAAACAGTATAAAGCAGCCTAACAACTCAACAATATTAACATTGCTTGAATAAAAACTTCTAAAGCAATAGCAGTTACATTTCTATACTGCTTATCAGCGTGAAGCCCTCCCTAAGCGGTTTGCAATGTTGTAAGCTAATTGCCTCCAAGAAGCTGGGTGCTCATTCTACCAACCTACAGAAGGATAGAAGGCTGAATCAACCTGGAGTCCTGCAGGATCGAACTCACAACGTTGTGGCTGCAGTACTGGCACTTAACCACTGCGCCACCAGGGCTCCTAAAGGGCAAAGGTAAATAGAAGCCTTCTGAAATCAGGTGAAAAGATTTGGTTCGAGATGCTTCTCTCCATGTTGCCAATCTTATACTTGTTTATTCCAGTGAATACAAGGTAAATTTCAGTTATAAGGAAAATGCAAATAAATTGTAATTTTTGAGTAATATATACAAATATTGAAACAGTGATGACATATGGTCACAGAGATGGTATCCCTGTCCTGGGATAAGAAATGCAGATTTTCCATTGGTTGTGAATCCATTGGTTGGATTCTGCTCTCTTAAGTTTCCATAGAAACATCTGTACCCCTTACTTGTCTGCCCTCAGGACTGGGGGCACTGTCAGGGTAGTCCACATGTAGCTGGACTGAATGACTAGAAATATATGCTGGCCATTGACTTTGGTAGCAGCAGCTGTTCTCCAAGATGAAATGTGTTGCTTGGTGGAGTGCTGATTTGATGAATTCGTATGCCCCATGTGGCAGCAGTTGTAGCAGTCTTTATTTTTGCATTCCCCATCCCACTCTGAAACTCTTAACAGTCTGCACTTGAAACAAAAAATTCTCTAGAAAAATCCAGTCTGTTCTTCTAGCAGTCTTGGTTAATGAACAGTTCAAAATCAGAAGACCTGTCATGTTTGCCAGCATTTTGAATAAAGTTTCTTCAGTGAGAAAAGAAATCAACACAGACGAAGGTTTGGAGTAAGATGAAAGGAGCTAGATTGGACTGTGTCATCCCTGCTAACTCTTTTACAGAATACTATCTAACTCAATTACAGAATCCCCTGAAATAGAAATTGAACTCTGAAGTGCTAACATTAGCTCACTTATCTATTTTTATGTCCTGGATAAGGAACAGCATGTCCCCTTGAACATGGAAGAGCAGTTGGCTCTTTGAAGTCCCTCTGTACTGTTGAGAGATCCTCTGCAAACTGAAATAAATTTGTTTTGAATTTTGTAATACTCATATAAGGAACTCTGTGGAGAGTATGAAAGTTTGCTGTCTCTATCTTACAACTTGGAGCTTCTGTCTGGAATTTCTCTTACTAGGCATCACTTAAATCAATCTGAAAACATCAGTCAGTTCAGAAACTGAATGAAGGTTGTTGGAGATACCACTTACATTAAGCATTTGTTCATTTTGAGGGGAGGAGGAGGTGGTGATGGTAGTGATTTAGATATTCTATTAAAATGCACAGAAGTTAAACAGTATATAATCTACAACAGCACCTTCCGCTCGAGGGCTGGAGGAATGTAGGGATGTAGGGATATAGCTGGCCTAAGGTCAGTCACATATATTTAAAAACTCAACAATTTTGAAGATGGCAACTTATGTTAACTGATAACATTTATCAATACATTGTGCAGGACATGGATAATTTATGAAATCTTAAATGTACAATAGTCAAAAAGGCCATTTATTAATTAGTACGTCACTAATGAATGTATTAATTAAAGAAATAATGAAGATGCAATATACTCGAGATATAAACACAACAGTATTCACTCTACAGTATGTTGTTGTATGCCTTCAAGTAGTTTTTGGCTTATGATGTTCCTAAGATGAATTGATTATGGGACTTTTTCTCATGGTTTATTCAGAGGAGGTTTGTCTTTGCCTTCCTCTGAGGCTGAGAGAATGTGACTTGCCCAAGGTCACCCTTTGGGTTTCCATGGGCCAGTGGGGATTTGGATTCTAGTCTCCAGTGTCATAGTTCACTGCTCAAACCACTACACCATGCTGGTTCTCTGTGATGGTGTTAGCAGAGGCTGTGTCTAAATAGTAGAATTTTCCACAGCTTCTCTTCTGTTATAAGATTTGACCATATCTCCACCCAACAATCAAAACCTACCTTAAATGTGTGTGTGTGTGTTTTCCCAAGTATATCTTCACCTATGGCATCGTAGGGTTTTCTTAGGTAAGAAGTGGTCATAGTTGTTTTGACATTGCCTTCCTCTGAAATACAGCCTGCAGTACCTTGTACGGGGGTATCCATTTTAAGTGCTAGCCAGGCCTGGCTCTGCTTAACTTTGAATATCAGAGAGGAACTGGTGCATTCAGGGTGTGTAGGCTTTGCCTTCTATGTGTCACTTTGCAAAGCAAATGGCCGAGCTAGATATCTCAGTTTAATCCGAACTGGATTGTCTTAGTCTTATTATCTTGCTCAGTTTCTTAAGATGGAGACGGTAAAGACAAGTACATGTCAATTGTTCTTACACACTCATGCTTGCGTGACACAGCTGTATACATTGCTTAAGGATTAGACAAGTAAAGGAAGAGTTGTTATTTCAGTGGTTACTGCCTGTGACAAATAAATGAGATGTCTGTGTGTAGAAGCAGTGGACCTCTTCATACCAGTTGCTGGGACAAATATGAGAAAACTATCCCTTTCAGTCCCTATTTGTGAATGTCCAGAGGTATCATCTGGATGGCTATGATCTGATGCAGCAATTTCATGCTCCTGACATTTGTCCCACTTCACAGACTAAGCTTCAAGAGTGTCCATCTTAACAGCAATTTAAGCACTGCAATATAAGGAATTTTAAATAACTTCATGTGCCTTGTGGTATTCAAATCTTTCCATTGCACCATTTTTAATCCAGTACTCCGATAGGCTTAGTTATAAGGATGTAAGAACTTTTTTATTTTTTTAAAAAAAGTTTTGAATATTTTACATGTATATCTTTGAGGTGACTAAATGTTTTCTTTTTCCGCCCTGTCTAGGACTACAATGATGAAATCCGACAGGCACAGTTGCAAGAATTAACCTACTTAAATGGTGGGTCTGAAAATGCAGAAGTTCCAGTAGTTCGTGGAAAACCACCCTTACGGGCACGAGGAGTACCAGCCCCTGCTTTGGCAAGGTACATAGTTGCTTAACTTCTGTGCCTTTCTCCATGCATGAAAGTGTTTTGCAGCTTGACATTCTTCTTTTAAATCACTTGGGTGTATGGTTGCTTTACTTCGTCACTCACATGCATATGTAAAATCTAGTGAATGAACATGTTGGACTAAACATGAGAAAAGGGAATCTTTCCGGAAGATGATGTACAGCACCACAGTTTTTTGCACTGGGCTTCAATACAGACACAAGAAATGCCAGCCCCTGCTTTGGCAAGGTACATAGTTGCTTAACTGTATGCCTTTCTGCATGCATGAAAGTGTCTTGCAGCTTAGCCTCATCCTTCCTTTAAACCAGTTGGTTCTGTGGTTGCTTTACTTTGTCACTTATATGTATATATAAAATCAAATGCATGGACATGTTGGAATAAACATGAGAAAAGAGAATCTTTTGAAAAGATGGTGTATAGCACTACAGGGTTTTGCACTGAGCTCCAATAAAGTGGGAAATAAAGCTTGGAGGGTTAGTTCAGTGATTGCTAAAGTTAAGACAAGCCTGAAAAAGACCGGGTTTTGTTTGACAACAGATATGCTGTAGAGGAGGAATCTTCCTTCCAAACCATTACAGAGCAGTATATACTTTTGATAGTTCTCATAGAAAGAAAAATGGAGGCCCGGTGGGAATAGGGTAATTAGAAAGGCCTTCTCTCTAGATATGAAATGAAAGAAAACATAGCAGCAGTCTTTTTATGTTCATTCAGGGGCCAATCCAGCCTGGGTTAGGGATGCATAGATCCATTTGTTTCCATGTGTTTCAGACCCACAGAACTCTGGGATTAGTTCTGACAAGTGATTGTTCTAGCACTTGGCATAGTGCAGTGTCCAGAAGATCACCAAAATCAGTTAACCATGCATAGATATTTTTGAACTTCTGCAAGAGATCTCTGAATGGCATGTTGAATAATAATATAACTGGATACATGCATTCCTATGCATTCCTTACTTTGTAGATGAAGAACATACGCAAAAGATAAAAAAGTGCCCAGGTTCCCATAGCCTTACTAAATTTACATCTTGGATCATTAGCTGAGCAGACCGTGCTGTCTTCTTTTAAACTAACTGCCATGACCTGTACATTGTCAGCATAGTTTGTGGTTTCACTGGCTGACTGTTTATAACAGGATATCATTATGAACTGCAAAATTCCCAGCAAAAAAATCTAGTTTAACCAAAACCTCTTTAAATGGTCTTTAGAAAGCCAAAGCCCATGATCATACAGCATGTTTCTGAAGATTGGCAGGAACTTGGGAAGCCTGTGGAGAACTTAAATGCATTATTTTCTACTTAAGGCTCTTACAACGCCCACAAACAGAGCCTGTAGATGACCATAGAGTTGTGAAAATTGTGACTATTGAACTCAGTAAGATATATCTTGGCTCCGATATACCAAGACACTCAGGATACTCCTGAATCAGAAATGCACATACAGTAGTTATAATATCTTGAACTACAAGGTGTTTTTTTTGGGGGGGAGGGTTGTTTTTGTTTTTTAAAAATAGGAAAAAGATGATGCACAGTTATGACCAAACAGAGGGTGGAGGAGAAGAGCAATCTTTGATTTTGGTAGCTAGAAATTTCCACTGCACCACCAGCTCAGGAACATACCTATCTTACAAGGGCTAGGCTCAGTGACTGTATGGGAAAATTTGAGACCTGAGCCTGGAACAATAATTGTTCAAGTAGTCTTGGACCTAATTGATAGCACATTACTGTTCCATCTTCCCCCGGAGTGATAGTATCTCTCATTCCTCCACTGTCAAATGTCTGCCACTTTACACCTCACTTTCTCCCCTTAGTTGACCACTGTAGAATTGTTCTGCTCACCATGTCACCAACAGACCCTTGGGCTGGTCAACAGGATTAGCTGTTCACTGCTCAGGCTTCTCTGGAATTGAAGGTAGCTGGATAGTGTTTGTTTTTTTTTAACAGTGCTTTTGGCTTCTGTTTGGGATATTACTTTTTCTTCCTGACATAAATGCAACCAAATAGGTTATTATGCTTCAATAGTGTTCACCATTGCCAGAATTTCAGGAGAGATAAAATATAAAATATAATACTAGAATATCATGCATAAAGGAAGAGATTAAAGATCCTTATGCATATATATGTTTGGGTTTTATGTGTGTTTATTCAAATTTCCTGCTAGAGAGAGAACACAACCTAATATATTTAACCTTCTTGCTGTTTAAATTGCTAATTGCAAACAATGCTCTCAGACAAAAGATTGCAGCTTTCCGTGATGCATTTCATCATGCAAAACACCAGTCAGTCAGCCTGTAGCCTTCATTAGAACTTGTTGTGCTGAAGTCAACCTCTCTCTTCCCCAAATAGCTCTTCTGTCAAGAAACCACAAACAGGCTACAATCTGTTTGTGAAGAGGCTTGTATGATGAAATACAGTGGGGAAGGGCTGCAATTGGACATCTGAGATTGGAAGCATATCAGCATCAGTAAAATATTCCTTGTTTGCTGTTGTGTCCAATCTGATTTCCCCTGTTTTTCTTATAGTAGCATGGCAGATGTAACTCTTCACTCCTTAAACATGGTTTAGGAGCACTCTGCAGGCTTACGTGTTGCTCTCTTCCCTTCTGCAGAATATTCTTTGTCTTGTCCTTTAGTTTCAGATCAGACAGTGGCTAGCCTTACTTGTCTGTTAACACTTTTTTTTCTCTTAAACATAGTTACTGCTAAGCCACTACTTACAGATATATTTAAAAGCTTGTGAACCCATATGCATCAGCAGAATATGCATGTGTGGTAGCTCTACCTCTGGTAATTTAGCATTATATTCATAATGTGTGTGCTTTTTGTTTAATTTGTGGATTAAAGCAACATGCACATATGCTTGGAAAAATAGATTGGAAGTTTTCAAAGACTTAACATCTGTTTGAGAGATGAAAAGTACAAGGTGTATCTCACAGCAACAGTAATGCCAATTCCAAAAATGGGAACTAAGTTTTACCCATAAAATGTTCCTATTCAGTATTATGTTGTATTGTTTCTTCTGGGAAATGACATTTTGGGTGAATAAATTCTCTGCTTACCAAATATGAGAGAAAATGTCCTACTTGACATTCAAAACTCTTTAAACAGTTCTATGTTTTTCCCTGTATTTTCCCCACACTCAGCTTAAAGAAACATCTCATTCCAACATCTAGATGTCAGGAAGCACTTCCTTTCCCAGTGATTTGTAAAGCTGGCTTCTTTGTTGGAAAATACTTTTAGCTTAGCATAAGTAATACATAATGGAGACTCTCATAACAGTTCCCTAGGCTTCTTTTTCAAAGGCTGAGACTTGAGTTTCCACAAATTTAGCCACAATCAACTGGCTTGATTACACACTCCCTGTGTATGGTTTAGGATACATTTTGCAGAACAATATAGTGTGTGGGGCTTACTATTGCAATCCACTGTCTCCTTCAACTGCCCCCCCCCGCAAAAAAAAACTGGGGACAGAATTTGAGGGTTGCATGTTAGTGCTTTTCTTTCTGTCATCCAGTCCTATGAATTGGGATGGCTGAAAGTTAGCAAGCATTCCCCCTTTTACCTGACACAAGCCCATGTTGTCACTTTGGAGCAAGGTCATCTTTGCTTTACCAGAGAGTTGAGCAGCTTGCTACCTTTTGAAAGAATCTTTTGGGCAATGTTGGGGTCCCCATTTTGTGCAGGGGGGAGATTGGGAGATGTGTGCTGATCTTGGAGAATACTTAACTTGTGGATCTTCAGATGTCCAGAGTACAAAGGAGACTTTGTAGATTGAGAACCTGTACATGGAACTGGCATAACCTACAGCAGAAATCCTAGAAACAGAATATAAGATTACAAGTAACTTGAAATTGGATTTGGATTTTTAAAAAGTGCAGGTTTGGAATGGTTATTGCCTACCTCACATGCATATTATCTCAGCTCCTTTTTGCGTCTTGCATTTATCTGAAATTTATCTTTGTGGCAGCCAAGGAAGCCAATATGATTCTTGGTTGCATTAATAGCAGCATGGTGTCTAGATCAAGGGGGGTATTGGTACCACTCTATTCTGCATTGGTTAGGCCTCATTTGGAATACTGTGTCCAGTTCTGGGCCCCTCAGTTCAAGAAGGATATCAACAAGCTGGAATGTGTCCAGAGGAGGGCAACTAAAATGGTAAAGGGTCTGGAAGCCATGCCCTATGAGGAATGGCTTAGGGAGCTGAAGATATTTAGTCTGTGTAAGAGAAGGTTAAGAGGGGACATGATAGCCATGCTTAAATATTTGAAGGGATGTCATGTTGAGGAGGGAGTGGGCTTATTTTCCAGTGCTCCAGAGATTAGGATAAGGAGCAATGGATTCAAGCTGCAGGGAAGGAGATTCCACCTGGACCTCAAGAAGAACTTCCCAACGGTCAGAGCTGTCCAGCAGTAGAATATGCTGCCTTGGAGTGTGGTGACATCTCCTCCTTTGGAGGCTTTTAAGCAGAGGCTGGATGGCCATCTGTTGGGAATGCTTTGATGTGTGTTCTTGCATGGCAGGAGGTTGGGCTAGATGGCCCCTGTGATTTCTTCCGACTGTATGATTCTGTGAAACCTGCACTGGTCATTTCCTTTTGGTTAATGGGAAAGAGTGTAGAAAATAAGAGAAGAGTGGAAGAGATACCAGACATCAGTTGTTTCCAGTCAAAATGAAAGGGGCTGAAACAGACAGGATCAATTCTCAAAACTGTCTGCACACATTAGGGGAGTAGGTCCGTCTGGGAAACAGAGGAGAAAGGAATGGAGTGTTCTCAGGAACATATGTTAATAGACCAGACCAAGATGATTTTGCACATATATTTATGTCCCATCTTTCCACTAAAAATAGGACTTCAGACACCTAAAGTCCAGGAAGAAAAGTATCATTAAAACACTCATTCACTCAAACACTCATAGGTTGCCATAGACTGTCATGGTACAGTTTATTCATGTTGAAATCAGATAATGGCCAGACAGAAATTATTAGGGAGGAAAGGAGTTTGCATTGCAAATTTATTTTAGCTACTCTGCTTATTTATTACATTTGTATGCTACCTTTCTCCCAGAATGCAAAAGTACATTCTCTATGATAATGTTGACCTTAATGTCTTCATTCTAGAAATGTAAATCCTTACTTGTCTTGTTTTTGCATGTGGGAACTAGGAACCACAAAAGTTTCCTGCAAAATACTTTCTGTTGATCTTGATAGACCTTTTCCATGTGCAAGAATAATGCTTTCTCATATTGCATAACTAAACTACAACAACTGCTGTCTTCTTTCATGGGCTTCTAAAAATCATAAGCATTCGATGAGTTGTTTGCTTCTTTTAAGTCAACCAATCTTTCGGTGTTTCCTGTATGTGAGAGAGCTTTGCTTCCAAGCTACTTTGACACAGAGACATAGTGTTCAAATTGTAGAAATCTCTGTAGGAAGAGTAGAGGAGTTTGTGGTTGTGTTCTTACATGAAATGTGAGAAAACTCACAGGAGTTAGTAAACTGTTTGTTGGCTGTCCCTGGAAGAACAAGTAACTTTGCAAGGTTTCTTCAACATCCACATTTTATGTCCTAATTTTCTTCTGACAGTGTATTTGACAACACACACTATCTAGAATCACATAGCGCAACCTGTGGAATATTTGCACTCTTCCATGTATGTAAAACTATTTCTCTTAAGATTTCTGCTGCTGCTACTAGTAACATTCTGCTCTTTGTTTTCTCTGTCTGTCACCTCATTACTACATAGTCCCATAGTCTACCTCTTCTAAATAAATTTTCCAGTACTGCTGCTGACCTCTGCCACATCATTAGCACAGGGATCATGCATGTAGGCACATACTCATTCATTTTCTCTCATTCTGTTTTTCTTTTCGTCTCTTCAGTTCCTTCTATAACTACTAGCATTTTTGTTTGCTCCTGTTCCCTCCACTCACATTGGATATTTGACACACAACATGAATAACCATGAATTTCTAAGAGAGCACCATGGGATGCCAAAACTTTTTGTAAAAAAAAGTTGGATATCCAAGGCAATATTTGCCTATCTGAATAGTGCTTCTAGCTTAAAGTGGAGGGAGGAGGCTGGCAGTTTTTCTGGGCCTGGGGATACAAGTTAGAGATAGAGCATATGCTTTTGTATGCACAAGAGCCCAGGCTTCCAGCTGAAACTTTAACAGGCTGCGATAAAAAGTTGCTTCCTAACCCTTGTCAACATTTTATATTATTGAGGGTTTTTTTGAAAAGGAAGATTTGTTCCGTTGCTCATGATTGAACTGCCTCGGAAGTTTTGTGTAACTGAAAATCAGTATGCAAGTAATTCAGATATTTAAATAATCTGTCTTGAACCACATTAGCATTTAAATCTCTACTTCTAAAGACACAGGTCTACCACAAAATGGAGATCTGGAGACACTTTCCAACATTACCCAAGTCTTCTACCTGAAAATCCATGCTGCTATAAAGTATCCCAACAATCTGTAACTTGTACACTAATATGATTTCATTCTCACTTGTTATACTAGTCTTGAAATTGCCTTCATTACTTTTTTTTTTTTTTTTTTGCATTACTGTGTGTGCCCAGAAAATCTGGAGTCTTTTTCACGGACCCCATACAAGTATTCCCACAATATGGGCTCTAGAATTTGACACAAGTCAGCTCTGCATTCATTACCACCCTATTATAAGATTTTCTAATAGTTCATAATCACTTGTAACTCATTTCCAAGCTTGGACAGTTTTCAAAAATTCTAGATCTTCTGACATTGCCAGAGCTTTATGCAGAAGTACATGGTTTAGAGACTTTCACACCATAGTACACATCACACATTTCAAGCCACTGTATGGAGTCATGGGAAAGCTATGTAGTCTAGGTTGTCCAGTTTTGTTTTCCAGTTCAGCTTACGTCTGGCTGTGGGCTAAAAGCATTCCATGTGATAGGAATGATCCATATAAGGAACAGTTAACAAATAAATGAGCATTGTCAGGAACTGATGCCATGCTGTAACTGTTTCATGTAGAAGGCATGATACAAGAATCCATATATTAAGAAAAGAGTTTTTAGTGGTGGGTGAATTTCACATGCTATGCAGCCAGTGTGAACATGAAGAATTTAGAGAAAGTGGAGGCATTATAATCACTTAATTTTGTCATTTGTTTCCTCAAATAAGAGAAAATGAGAGCATCCTAAATTAATCTTTGACCATCCAGGCTACAGTACTCTAGAAAGAAAACTATATAGTTGCAAGTGGAAATAAAGTAAAACAACATTTGATATCTGGGAAACACCTTGATACATGCTCCATGTTCGAGGGTTGATGAAGCTGGAAGTTTTTGATGATTATTGCTTATTGAGATTAAGGAGATATTTCATGAGTCCATCAGCAGTGTATTTGCATACTAATTCCATGCAGTGTCTCATTATAACATGGCTGATTTATCTGTTGGATGCTTATGGTGGCTTTACAAATGAAGCTGCCAATTAAATCGCAGAGCCACTGTGTAAACAAATGTCTCTTGCCATCACACATCCTTGTTAGTGGGCATTTAGTATTGTAATGGTTTAAATTTAAACACAGATGCACATGCTTGGGACTGATTGGATGCACTTGGGAATGGGTACGATGGAAGAAATGTGATTTGAAGGTGGGGAAACAGCCAGAGAGTTGGCTTCCTGACACTATTGTGCATGCACTTCTACCTGTTAAGCAGTTATGGCTGGCCCTCCACTTCCATGGGGGCTGGGGTGCAGCACTCCCACAAAAGTGGTAAAACTGTAAATACCGTAAGCCCCCCAAACTGTATTTAACCCCCCCCACACACACACACACAGAAGTACCTGTACTAGGCCAAGCTATGTATGTTTCCTCACGCAGTCACTTGCTTGTGTGGGTGGGTGGGAGATTCAAGACAGGGAAGTGGAAGGAAGGGTGGGTGGGTGGAACTCCATGTGGATGGAGGGAATGCCACTGCCATAAGGGCAGCTGCTGCAGCCCTTTCCCACTGCCTGTGCACCTCTCCACCTGCCTGCTTGTGTACCCCAGCTTTCTTGCCCTCCCCTCCCTCCATCTGCCTCAGAGACCCAAACACCACCCACCTACCCTACTGCCACTCACTCCTTCTCAACCCCTTACCTCCCTCCCACTGCTGCTGACATCCCACCTACGTCACCTCATATCCACATGGATGGGCCTGCCACCCTGCCAGTTTGATTTCTTCCCAGCAGTCAAAGATTTGACCACTAACTAAACCTGACCTAACTGAACACAGCTCAGGAGAGGCACCAGTGTTGTCAGTGTCCCAATTAAAATTAGCATACAGCAGCAGCAGACGTGGCAGCAAATAATCCATGAACAATCCATTGCGCAAACCTCCAAATGTGGAGGGATGACTGTATGTGGAAGCAATACACATATGGCCTTCACCGTATTGAGAGCAGTTGTTCCGTATCTGAATATATTTGCATTTTCTTTATTATTTAAATTCTTTAGGCAGCACATGCTTCTGTGCAGGATCTAACGTGTTGCACTGTGTTTGCTTGTCTCAATCCACTGTAAAAGTGAAAAACTGAACCTTGTGTTCAGGTGCAGGACAAAATACTCTTTTCAAATACTCTTAGTCCAGGTCAGCTAGCAAGATTGATAACGGGGATGACGGAGGGGTTCTTTGCATATTATAAAGAACTGAGTGTATTACCATAGTCACTTTCTCCACTGCAGGTTATCTGTTCTTGTTTTGTCTTTTCTAACATCTGGAGGATAGTGACATCTCCAAATGAGGGTGCTTAGTTCTTTCCAAGCAGTGGCTATAGATGACTAAAAATCAAGTTGACTTGCAACAACTTTAGTACTTTCTCTCTTCAGCTCATGGGCACAAGCTTGTACACTTAAGAATGTTAATTATTCCTTTTGATCTCTTTTCAGTTCAGTATTAAATTTATAAAACCATTAGCTCACATCTGAAAGGTCACAACCAGAGCAGCTTTGTGGCTTTTTCTGGTGATTTGATCACAGCGGTCCTTTTTAATTTGTATTTTTTTGTAGTTTGTAAATGAGAGAGCCCCCAGGGATGGCAGTTTATACCATTTTTAGAAGTAATATTGACACATCTTCAGTCAAAATGGTATTCTGCAGGATTGTTGACGCCAAGTTTCATTGCGTATCCCAAAGTTACAGTTTATAGTGCGGAATCTTGGAGAAGGATGGAAGAGTTGGAATGTCACATTGTAACGTAACTTGTTCTCATGTTTTTAGAACCCGTGGAGGTGTACCACCCCCACCCACTGGCGTTCCAAGAGGGGCACCAGCACCCAGAGGCATACCTCCTGGCAGAGGTCCCATCACTCGTGGCCGTGGTCTTCTGACTCCCAGAGCAAGAGGAGTTGCTCCGCCTGCAGGCTACCGACCTCTTCCACCACCTCCAGCACAGGATACATATGGAGAATATGTGAGTACAGCCATCTAGCATTGTTGATCTGGATTGTTACTTGTAATTCAGTAGGCTGTTGAAGACCAGAACATGTGATGTCTGTATTCTACAAACAAGTGACTTCTCAAGAGCCTTCATAGTAATAGGCTCTGTCTGTACTTTTTCCTTACATAAAAAGAATCATGTCAGGTCACACCATGGTTTAATCTGGTCCAGCATTAAGTTCACACAGTAATCGCCTGCATGTTAGTGCAAATCCAGCAAGCCAGACATGAGTACTTTTTTATTCCTGTTCTCCGGCAATTGCCATTGAAATGCATATTAAGGCTAGAGGTGATGTGTAGTCACCATGACTGGTAGTCCTTGATTGCGTCTAATCTTCATGAATTCAGCTAAGCGCCATTTAAAGCCATCTAAGCTAGCAGACATTGCTGTCTATTGTAGTACTGAATTCCATGGCTAACTGTGTTCTTTGCCAAGGCATACTTCATTTTATCTGTCTTGAGTATCTCAGATCACTGGTGGTATGTGAGTTCACGTGACACAGGGGAAGAAAAAAATCTGATCTGCACTGTGCATAATTCTATGAACCTCTTTTTATCACCTTTTATTTTAGATTCTTCAGATGAATTGTGAAATGTGTTATTTTTAGAAAGCTATGATATCAGTGGAATATGTTTCTGCCAGAAGGCCAAAGCAGAAATAAAAGATCCGTGATTTCAATTTCCAGTTTCATTAGTGAAGGACTAATGAAGTAACTGTAAGGGTGCTTGTTTAAACCTTTCCTCCAAGTCTTTCGAAATGGCTGTTAGGTTAATGGCCATGGGAGACAGTGACAGCAGCCATTTCTGCACTACATTGTTATAGTGCTAATATTCCCCTTTCAACATCCTATGGAATCCTGGGGTTTGCAGTTTAGGGAGGGGCATTTAGAATTCTCAGCCAGAAAGCTCTTTGACCTCCGTAAACCACAAACTCAGAATTCCACAGGATGTTGAAAGTGGAATAATAGCACTATAACAATGTACTGTGGAAATGGCCAGCATTTTTATCTGAGCCATGACTAAATGTGTGAGTTACAACAGAGAAATAGCATGAGAGGAGAGAGTTAAATGCATTCTCCAGCAGTGCTTCCTTAAACATATTAACAGCCGTGCTTACTATAAAATTAAACCTATGAGGGTTTAATTTGAAATGAAATCCTAACAACACAAGCCCTAAGTATTCTTAAAATGGCAGCTTGTAGGAACTTATAATGCTTGCTTTCTCTTGTGTACCTGCTTTAAGTTCAGTGTGGAATAGAGGATGCTATGGACCTGAGCTGCTATTATTATAGAGTCTTGGATTGACCTTACTGTATAAGCAAGAATCTCAAGCTAGTAACTCATGTTTCTTCTTCGTGGTCTCTGTGCCTTCATACACTAGGAGCTTTAGCGCCTGCGCGGTAGCGTTCGGAAACTTCTAGAGCTTGTTCGCTTGGCGGGAACCCCTCCCCCACGCCGGTACTGCGCATGCTCCTCCCGCCGAGCAACGGTCTCTCCTCAGTTCTTTCTCGTCCGCCGCCGCGTACGGAAGGTTCTTTAGTTTGTTCCTCTCACGTCGTGCTTGGCTTGTTGTTTTTTCACGGTTTTACGGACTTTCGGACTGTCTTTGACCTCTCTTTCGGACTCCCCCTTCGGTTTTCGTCTTTTTGGATTTCGGAGTTTGGCGTTTCTTCGTCTTATGTCCGCGCTCTTTAAGAAGTGCGTGTCCTGCGGCCGCAAGGTTGCCCTCAACGACGGCCATAAGGAGTGTCTCTTCTGTTTGGGCGAGTCCCACAACATCCGGACTTAACCAATTTGCAGGGATTTTACTCCCAAACTCTTCGCAACCGCTCCGCGAGACTCAAATCTTATTGTTGGGAACAGTCTCTGCGGGCGATAGAAGAGACCTCCACTTCCAAGATGGCCGACAAGAAGACGACCACGCCATCGACGGTATCGGCGGCTGCCGTTCCGTCCACCTCGTCGGTATCGGGCTTGGTACCGGCGAAAACGCCGATCTCGGCGTTACCGAGGATCCCGAAGCTGTCGGCGGCTGCCAAGTCAGCGAAAGGATCCTCGACGGCGAGGAAGGCTGAGGCTCCCCTTACGGAGACGCCTGCAAAAAAGCGCCCTGCTCCGGACGGAGGCAAGGGCAAGGAGAAGGAGAAGAAGAAGAAGAAGAAGGAAAAGAAGCGCTCCCCGGCTGGGGACGCTCAACCTCCTACTCCTCCTCCTACTCAGCAGCCTTCCAAAGGGCGAGGCGAGTCCGTCGACCTCTCGGAGGATGAGATCGAGGACGTTCCCCAACAGCGCCCGGACTCGCCTGTGGCAGACCCTCCAACCCTGGTGGAGGAGCGCCACCGCCCTCTTAGCCGTCGCAGGTCGGCCGACCTGCAGCAGAGAGAGCCCTCTGCTTCTCCGGAGCGGCGTTCGACCTCCTTCAGGTCCCGGTCCCGCTCTTCCGAGCGTCCGGTGGCCTCGCCGCCTCCGAGGGAGACAAGAGAAGAACAACCTCGCTCGTCTGCCTCCAGATACACCTCGGCGTCCTACGTGGCCAGGTACGCGAGGGAATCTGAATGGAGAGAGCGCCCGGCCTCCTATCGGTCGCATTCGCCATCGTACCGGGATCGGTACCATCGTGGCCCGAGTCGCTGGGAGACCTTCCGGAGGTCCTGGTCACCTCGTCGACAGCGCGAATCGCGCTCGCCTAGAGGGGACGAGGCTCGGTACCGTCGACGCCGAAGCCGATCTCCGTCGGACCGCCGCTCCTTCAGCCGCTCTCCCTCCCCTCGATATCATAGGGCGAGGGAGCCTTCACCACGGTATCGGGCGATATCGCCACCTCCTAGGGTCACGGCAACGGCGACGCGCCCTACGGAGTCGGTGGTGACTGAGCGGGCTACGACGACGTCAGCCTGCCAGACTACCCCGGTCACCACCAAGAGGGTGAAGTCAGTGGTCAGCCATCCCAAGCGGGACGCTGCTGCTACCACCGCCCCGGCTGCGGAGAAGCCTAGGAAGGCAACACCTGCGGCGACTACGAAGGAGCCGGAGAGCGAGCGGCGAGAGGACTCACCGAGCTCGGAGTCGTACGACTCGAGTGCGGAGTCTGAGGTGTCTGAGGCGGCCTCCCAGGAGTCTCCTCCGTTGGGATTCGGGGACCCGATCCCAGATTCTGCTCCAGAGGACGTCCACCAGTTCTCTGCGATGCTGCTCCGCATGGCCACTACCCTCGGCCTTAAGATCGCCGATGCGGAGCCGGAGGATGACGATCCAGCCTTCTCCGTTTTCGAGGAGAAGCGACCTTCCACGGCCCCGCTGCCTCTCCTGCCCCGGGTATCCAGACTGGTGAAGGCCGCCTGGGATAGACCGGCCTCGGCTCAGCCGATACCGCAGCGGTTAGAACACCTCTACAGGGTGCAGAAGGATAACGCCGGTTATCTATTTAATCACCCTGCACCGAACTCTGTGGTCGTCGAGTCCGCGCAGACGAAGGGCTCCGGCAGGCAACACACCACCCCGCCGGACAAAGAGGGCAGAGTTGGACGCCTACGCAAGGAGGTTCTATTCAGCTGCCTCCTTGCAGATCAGGCTGTCCAACACTCAGGCTTGCCTCGCGGCATACCTGAAGAAAGTGCTCGATCGCCTGCAACCAGCGATGGAAGCGGTACCGGAGGACATCCGCCAAGCCTCCTCCGTGATCTTCAATGAGGCTATCTCCATCGCTCGGCACCAGATGGCCTCCTCCCGGCACGCAGTGGAGATCGCCTCCCGGGTCATGGCGGGATCCGTCGGCCTCCGCCGCCACGCTTGGCTGCGACCGGCCGACATCCAGGAGGACACCAGAAGGAGGATTGAAGATCTCCCCTTCGACGGTGAAGGCCTATTCAATTCGTCCACAGACGAAGCTTTGGACAATCTCGTCAAGGCGAGACTGACCGCAAAAAAGATAGGGCTGCAGCCGGCCACGCAGGCCCGCAGGGCCTCCACCTTCCGCCCATCCTGGCGACGATCTTCCACCTCGTCGTTCCAGCGTTCGGCCCAGTCTGGACAGTCGAGACCGTCCTCCGGCTCATCGGCCAGACGCACGATAGGCGGCGCCCGCCTTCGTCGAAGAAGTCCTCCTCCGAGACAAAGTCTCGGTTTTGACGTGCCTGGCAGGACCCACCAATACCCACTCTTCAGCCTACCATCAGCGCTCGGAGACCGACCGACTCTCGCTCGACACCTAGCGGAGTGGCAGTATGTCACTACGGACTCTTGGGTGCTTTCCATCGTCCGTCTTGGCTACGCCATCGAGTTTCTCGATATTCCTCCTCGCGGCGTTTACTACTCCACGCCGTCGAGTCCGGCCCTCCTGGAAGAGATCCAATCCCTCCTCCAGAAAGGGGCGATCGAGCAGCTCCCGCAAGAGGCCAAGACCACCGGCTTCTTCTCCAGGTACTTCACGGTACCGAAAGCCGACGGTACCTCCGGCCGATCCTAAACCTCAGAGGGGTGAACTACTACATCCGCCCCAAAAGGTTCAAGATGGTCACGATACCGTCGATCCTACCCTTCCTACATCGAGGGGACTGGTTCGCCTCCATCGATCTCCGAGACGCATACTTCCATATCGCCATTCGCCCGCAGCACAGACGGTACCTCCGCTTCGCAGTCGACGACACCTGTTACCAGTACAAGGTGCTGCCGTTCGGACTCTCGACTGCCCCAAGGGTCTTCACCAAGTGCATGGCCCCGGTGGTATCCTACCTGCGGACGAAGGGCGCTTCCGTCTTCCCCTACCTCGACGATTGGCTGTTGGTGGCGTCCTGCAAACAGAGACTTTACCACGACGTCCACATGACGTTGTCACTCCTGACCCGCCTTGGTCTACGAGTGAATCCGAAGAAGTCCCACCTCGAGCCGGCGAGGATCTTGGACTTCATCGGGGCGACGCTCGACTCGACCTCCGCCAGGGCGTACCTACCAGAGTCTCGAGCTCAAACCTTGATCCGGGCCGCCGCTCACGCTCGTACGGCCCCGACGTTATCTGCGAGAAGCGTCCAGCAGCTCTTGGGCTACATGGCTGCGACGACCGCTGTGACATATCTCGCCAGGCTGAGAGCAAGACCTCTTCAACACTGGTTCGTCCGCATATTCGACCCCCTGCGAGACGAACAGACACTCCGACTGCAGCTGCCGGGAGACGTCCGCTCATCCCTCCAATGGTGGCAGTCGCGACGCAATCTCATGTCAGGGATGCGTTTCCAACAGCCGACACCGAAGGTGACGGTAACGACCGACGCCTCCCTGTATGGATGGGGTGCCCACTGCGGCGATCTCAGAGTCCGCGACAGATGGACCGACGACGAGACCGCTCTCCATATCAACGCGCTGGAGCTGCTCGCCGTCTGGAAAGCCCTACGGGCGTTCCGCCATGCCGTGGCGGGGCGCACGGTCCTGATTCTGACGGACAACACCACCGCCGTCTGCTACATCAACAGACAAGGTGGGACTCATTCCACGACCCTGCTCGACATCGCGCTCGACCTGTGGGAATGGTGCATTCGCCTGCACACGCATCCCGTGGCGGTTCACCTGGCCGGGCAGGAGAACACCACGGCAGACGCCCTCAGCAGGGACACCTCATCCCATCACGAATGGTCTCTCTCCGGAGAGGCGTTCGGACTGATTCGGGACCGCTGGGGCGAACCATCGATCGACCTCTTCGCGACCAGGGAAAACGCGAAGTGTCGCCGATTCTGTTCCAGAGCGGGCCACGATCGTGCCTCCATCGGGGACGCTTTCCAGTTTCCGTGGACCGGGGAACTCCTCTACGCGTTCCCGCCGTTCCCGCTGCTCGGCCGGACGATATCGAAGATCCTCGCCGACCGAGCCGACGCGATCCTGGTAGCCCCGTACTGGCCGAGGCAACATTGGTTCGCACCCCTGCTACAAGCCGCGCGAGACGACCTGCTCCGGTTGCCACCGACACCGGACCTGCTCTCCCACTCCGGCGGCCGAGTCCTCCATCCGGACCTGCCACGCCTGGCCCTCCATGCCTGGAGGATATCGCACTAGACGATCCCGTGCTCGGTACCGTCCTCGTCGCGGCCAGGAAGGAATCCACCCGTCGCAACTATCAATACAAGTGGCGACGCTTCCTGACCTTCGCTAACGAGAGGAGTGAGCCGGTATCGCCCGCGGGGCTCTCGACCGTCCTGCACTTCCTCCTGCACCTCCGGCAACAGGGGCTGGCGTTTCCATCCCTGAAGGTGTATCTCTCCGCGATCGTGGCATACCAACCGCCACGATCTGCTGCCTCGGCCTTCTTCAGGAACGATACCGTTAAGCGGTTCCTGAAAGGACTTCATCATCTCTATCCGCCGGTATCGCCGCCGCTACCGCCGTGGTCCCTCTCGCTGGTGCTCTCGCAGCTGACGAAGCCGCCCTTCGAGCCAATGGCGACCTCGGATGACAGGCTCCTGACAATGAAAACTGCCTTCCTGGTAGCGGTGACCTCAGCGAGGCGAGCGGGTGAGATCACAGCTCTTCGTTCCGATGAGCCCTTCACGGTCTTCCACAGGGACAAGGTGGTCCTGAGACCTGACATCTCGTTCCTGCCAAAGGTGGTGTCCAGTTTCCATCTCAACCAGGACATCATCCTGCCTGCCTTCTTCCCGAACCCGACGACACCGTTGGAGCGGTCCCTCCACTCCCTGGACGTGCGTCGGGCATTGGCTTTCTACAAGGACAGGACTGCTTCCTTCCGACAGACGCCGCATCTCTTTGTTTGCTATGGGCGACGTCGGAGGGGCCTAAAAGTGTCCACCCAGCGCTTCTCCAAGTGGGTGGTGAGGACTATTGAACTGGCGTATGAGCTCGCGAGGAAGCCTCCGCCAGTCCTGCTTCGAGCCCACTCCACCAGAGCTGTGGCTACTTCTGCGGCCCTCCTGCGAGGAGTTGACCTGCATGAACTCTGCCGTGTGGCGACCTGGTCCCAACCATCGACCTTCGTGCGCCACTACAGGCTCGACTGCCGGTCGCGCAGAGATGCCCGGTTTGGACGTGAGGTGTTGGCTTCCGTGCTGTAGGACCTGACCCGCCGTCCGACCGGTAAGCTACACAGTCTCCTAGTGTATGAAGGCACAGAGACCACGAAGAAGAAGAACAGGTTGCTTACCTGTAACTGTGGTTCTTCGAGTGGTCATCTGTGCCATCATACACACCCGCCCTTCCTCCCCTCTTTCTCAGGTCCCTGTAGGTTCTACGGCGGACGACAGAACTGAGGAGAGACCGTTGCTCGGCGGGAGGAGCATGCGCAGTACCGGCGTGGGGGAGGGGTTCCCGCCAAGCGAACAAGCTCTAGAAGTTTCCGAACGCTACCGCGCAGGCGCTAAAGCTCCTAGTGTATGATGGCACAGATGACCACTCGAAGAACCACAGTTACAGGTAAGCAACCTGTTCTTATAGAGCCAGTTTCAATGAAAGGCTTGTTGAGAGAGTATAATAGAAATAACACTCAGTGTGCTCCTAGGCTCCAAATGACATATCAGTGATCAGGTGGTTCCAAAACACAGTGTGCTACTTAAGCCACTTGGGAAAAAGGTGATAATATTAATTCCTTGACTCTCAGTACCTATAGGCACATTCTAGCCAGTAGTATTCTCCTCCCTACCCCAGTGTGGGTACCATGAAAATGAGAATGAACTCCTCAAGAGCCCAACTCTTCACTGCAATGGAATGCAGATGCAGAGCCTTCTCTGTATTCCTCCCACCTGTTTCCCTCAGGCAGCCCAGTTTCTGAGGTGCATGAAGCAACAGGTTGGTGTGTATGTATGTACATATGTGTATATACCATTTCTCAAAGTTTCATCCCCTTAATGTGGTCTAGACCCCATTAGGAAACGGCTGCTGATCTCTTCTGTCTTTGGGATCTCTTCTGTCCATGTCATGTACTTAGGTAGGGGCTCTTCAGCGACATGACTATGCCTTCATCCCTCTTTTGTTCATAAAGCTATCCCCACAGTCAGCTGCTACTCCTCAAGATTCCCACCTGTCCTGGAGTCTAGATCCACTGGCTGGGCAACTTTCAGCCAAGTGAGACTTGGCTTACAAACAAACTTAACCTTGCAACTAGGACTGTGTCAAGATCCCAAAGAGATGTGGCTCCAACTTAAGCATATCCTTGAATTCCATGAGGGGAATGGATTGGAGACAGCTTTGAGTAGCTGTCAAGGAGTCCAGCTGAAATGAACCATCAGGATCATTCTGAGGAATGAAGGAGGAGGGATTGTGTTTTGCCTCTTACAGTTGAAAGCTCTATTGTGGGAAAGACTGTAGTGCAACATAGTATACAAGTTGTTGGACTGCAATTCTCAGCGCTCTTCATTAATTGATTCTTGGTAGGGCTTCTGGGAGTTGCAGTCCAACAATGTCAGGAGAGCTGCATGATTTGCACCCATGGTTTAGGCTAGTTTTCTTCTCTGCTTTATGAAGGCCAGGAAGTATGAACATGAAAGCAATGAACAGAATTTTTTCTGAGTATTGGTCTTCTATGGATTTTGTATTTTGCTTTATTCTCCCGGAAATTAGCAAAGGATAGAATCCAACCCATAACTAGATAAGACTCCCTATAAATGTTACTTCCATATAGCTTGCAGAAAGATTGTACAGGTATCTGTTTGGTCAAAGGGGGTTTGATTAGTGAAAGGAAAAATCAACTGTGCAGCACTGCTATCCGCTCTGTAATTCAACTGTTGATGTGTCATCCCTGTTGGATTCTCTGTTGCCAGAGCTATCCTGGAGCCATCTTTTACAAACATGTAGGGTGGAAAATTATTGCTGCAGGTACTGGCAGATTTTTGTGATGAGAATTTAATGAAAACTTAAGAGAGCAGGCTTAGTCGTCTGCGTTTTATTAATTTCTGATGTTTTTACACCGCCCAATAACACTTTGGATAGTGTCTAAAACATGTAAAAAACGAAAACCAATAATAACAAGAACCAGCAATGCGGTAAAGGCAGCAACAAAAATAAAAACACAACAGAATAGAAAAGAAAAGCAATGTAAAACAGTCAACAAAGTAGAAGAGAGTTCTGACCAAACGTGTTCAATTTCCAGAAATTCTGAAGCCATTAAAAAAAAACGCTTTAAATTAAAAAAAAAAAGCACCATTAGCATCCTTTAAAGATTAGAAGTCACTTTGTTACTTCAGAAGCTTAAAATACACTACATATAACTTGATTTATCATAAAATTATCATGTCTGGTATATTGAAATCTTATTCAGTCAATAATTGCAAGTTGAATTTACAGTGCCCCCTCCACATTGCTACAATTGAGGGCACAGAATCCTTGCAAACATTGAAAAGCTGCAAATAACTCCCCCCCCATGATCCCCCTCCTATTTCCTTCTTGGGGGGGGCTCCCATTCCCTTGCCTTTTGCTCACTGGGACCAGAGGCAAGGGAATGGGAGGGGGTTCTGGAGGGGGAAAAGAAAGCTTGTATGAACCTTTTGCCCTATTCCCTTGCCTTTGGCCTGGGCACGCTTGCCTTCCTTCTCCACACCCAGCAAAACACAAGGGAATGGGAGGACGAGACTGCAGGAGGGAGACACATGCACACCTTGTGAATTAATCAAATTTGTGAGGGTCAAACCTGTAGATGTGGAGAGAAGACTGTACAAAGGTAACCACCTGCTGCTGAAAAAAAAAAACAGAGATAAGGCAGAGATGCTAAGCAGATGGGGAAGGGGCAGTATCAATTGGAAAAAAAAAAAGATTTTTTGGTGGGGAGCAAAATGCCCTATAGGTGGTATAGAGTTTCTGTTCAGCATCCCCGGTGATTCTAAGTCGAGAAGAGACTTATTTTTTGTGACTTCTGGCTGGTATTTGTTTGTTTTTAAAGGCCTATCTTGGGCCAAAAATGCCCTATTTGGGCCTAAGAACATGGTGAAAATCCCCTGCACTCCTTAGGGAGTGTTGCACAGGGGGAAAAGAAGTGTTTTTTTTTTCTTGTGGAGGTAGGTTTTGGGGAACAGTTCTCCTGGTGTGGCTTAATGGGATCTCCTAGGCTTCCACAGTTGTCCATGGCTAGTGTGAAGGGTCCAGACAAGCTTCTCTAAGAAGGGAACTCCACAGACGGAGTGCCACTACTGAGGAAGCCCTTGTATGTCCTGACCTCACTTGGAGATGTAAATTTTTTAAAGCTTATTTTTCTTTAAAAAAATAAAAAAAGAAAGAAAGAAAATGGGGAGAAACGCAATATTGTTGAATAAACTATTTAAGTCTAAACGTTCTCAAAGATGATGATGTGTGCCTTCAAGTTGTTTCCAACTTACAGTGACCCTAAGGTGAACCTCTCATGAGGTTTTTTGGGAGTGTGTGATAAACCCATGGTCAACCAGAGGACTTCCATGGCTGAGCAGGAAATTGAACCCTAGTCTATATGGTCATACTGCAGTGCTCAAACCACTGCATCACACTGGCTCTCACAAATTTACTGTCCCAAAATTGATTGTCAAGACTATGTAAGAGGAAGTAGTAATCTTCTCTGATATTACTAATATTGATATTTTCTTCATTTTTGTTTTTTTTTTTTGGCCTGGTCGTCAAGCTGGCAAAACCAAACAATTCAAAATCCCTACAATTCAATGCTTTATAAAAATGCCAGTTTATAATTGTTATTTTGAATAACTTTTTTGAGTAATTTTAACTGTTAATATTATGCCAAATCAAGTTATAGGTAATACATTTTATGTTCATAAAGTTAAAAAAAATGACTTTTAACTTTTAAAAGGTGCTCCTATTACATTTCTTTTTCAGTTTTTCAGAAAGTTTACATTTTTTTTTCTTAAAAAAAACCTGTGATAAAAATCCAGGTTTCTTTCCCAAAGGCTTCAAAATTTCTGGAAATTTTATATCTCTTAAGTTCACAGATGGTACCCAAAGAAGATAGATGTGCAGTAAGTAGGTATGAGAGGAGATGTTCTTTCAGGTTGCTTAGCTCAGTAATTCTCAAAGAATATCTCTATATTGTAATTCTCCTCTGTGTAGCATATTGGACCAAGCTGATCAATGGATGTATTTCTGTGTTTGTTAATGCCTTTCAAGCCAAATGTTTCTCATTAGATCTATTTTTACAAAATGCTCCCATGGCGGGCTCTGCCATGCTGACAAGAACATCTGTTGAGAAGTAAATGAGTTAGGATTTAAACATTAAATTTACATATATGCCCTATTGTTATGATAACAGAAATAAGTCTGTCTCAAATGTGTTAAAAAAAAAGCCCTAAAATTAGATTGCCTTGTTTATCTTTTTTTAAAAAAAGACGGTACTGATATTAGGCATGGATACTAGTTTCAGAACTCAGTTTTAGAGGTTTCCCAAAATTTGTTAATCATGTTGAAGTAACTATATTAGAAATGCAAATAGAGAAGAAAAGTTTTCATTTTTTATTTAGAATAGGGTTTTTAGTTGTTTGGAATTCAGTTGTTTATTAATGTCAAGTATTAGGTACCAGTAATTTCAAAGTAATTAGGAAGATGAGTATCCTAACTGACAAACCTGTAAAAGTGGCAAAATGTGTGTCATATTCTCAGAGAGATACCGAATTCATTGTGGTACACTTTGTTTGTGAATCTGACTTTCTAGGAACCAAGGGCTGGTTCCAAGAGAACTTGCCCACCATGTCTGAAATCTGCAAAATTGATGAGACCTATCTGTGCTTCGGGGAGCTAAATAGGCATCAGATCCTATTTTGTTTAGTTCACTGTAAAGGCATCAGATCCAAAGCAGGGTCAGCACTGGTTAGTCCTTGGATGGAAGACCAGCAATGAGTGCCAGGTACTTTAAGCTATATTTCAGAAGAAGGATCTAGCAGAACTATCTCTTGCGTATTACTTGCCTAAGAAAACCCTTTGAAATTCATGGGGTGGCCATAAGTCAACAGGAATCTTCACATCTATGTTTTATTGAAGTAGATTTGTGTTAGCTTTCACACATTATATTTGTGTCAGACTTTCCAGTGCTGGGGCCACCTGAATAATTTCTGGCTCTTCAGAAACTTCGGTTGTGTTGACTTTGTCTGTATCATAAAAACTATTTAATTAAAATGAACTTGATGCTGGTTCAAAAGTCTAGGGATTCACATTTTTTTAAAGTTTTTCAACAGGCATATAAAGAGACTGATGGACTAATCTAGTGTATGTTTACTGGGAAATAAATTCCATTTGATTCAATTGTGTTTATGTCCAAATAAGTGTGGGTTGTCATGCTGTAGAGGTTTAGGCAGTTATGCGCCAGTAGGTGGTTACCATTGGTGACCACAGGTTTTAACCTCATGGGCACTTGAGTCAGGCCCAAGGCTGTTAACTTTGGGGTCTTTCTTGGGTCAGAAGAAGACAGGTTGCAGTCTACCCTTGTCTTCCTCCTTGTGTCCCTTCTGGCATTTTTAGGAGATGTGAAGTTGTCATGCTTGGTTGTTCATCCTGTTCTTTTTCAAGCTCTTGTGCCACTCAGACCCTTTCCCCAGCACATCTCGGACTCTAGCAAGGGCCTTGTCTGTTTGGAATATAGTAGCATAGAATGGGGTGTCATTAGATTCTACAGAACCTGATTCAGCACAAAGTGGGCAGATTTTTCCTGGCCACATGCTAGAAGTAGTGGCAAGCAGGTTGAGATGTTGCTGCTTTACAATGATCATGAAGCTCTGTGTGATATATGAGACAGAGATTCTCTTCTCTGTTGAGCTGGAGGAGGAACACAGGCTTTGGCAACCTCATTTTTTGTTTGTTTTTCTGGCTACCAAGGTCAGTGAGCACTGATGAATGTGCCTTCCATCTGATTAGGCTCTCAAATCCAAATGCAGAGGTGGAATTGGATTATACCAGAAGAGGAGAAGGAAGAGATGACTATAGGAGAGAGCTGTGTGTTGAGCAATGCACATCTAAACAGTTTAACAAGAGAACATAGAGTGTTATATCAGTGCTACAATTGCTTTATGATAACTAGATAATAATTAATTTAGGAAGGGTAAAGTCATATACAGGAGGACAGGTGTCTGTACAAGAATGAAATGACCCAAGAAATATTCTTAATAAACATATGTACACATGGAAGTTCAGTTCTCCAACATTTGGCAGGAACTTAGTTCAGAGAAACTTAATCTTAAATATGTATTCACCAAGCATAAGAGTGAAAGGAGCTGTCTGTCTGCCATTCTGATTGGAGTACTTGGTGTCAGTCCTCAGTCACCTGCAAAAACTTTAATGTTTATAATTAGGAAGGCTGTATAAAACTACTGTGTATTTTCTGGTGCTGGTATCTGGGAGGGTGGTGATAGTTGTTCTAGTTCTTACTGTTATTAAAGACCTAACATTTTCTAAGTGCTATACGGAGTTTAAAAGAGAAGACAAGTCACTGCCTACATGATCACACACTAATAGGCAACATCTAACAGACAAATACAAATGGAAAAAGGAAGGAATGGAGAGTAAGAAAGCAGGCCTTGGAGCTGATTGTTTGTTTTGGTGGCGGAATAATGGTCCTCTCTCAGCAGGTCCTCCTCTGTCCAGAGTAGGGTGGGGGACAGAGCAGACTGATCCCTCTGCCATGCCATGATATTCTTTGGAGTAGACAGAGTATTACTTCCTTGTGGGCCTGTGGTAATTACAGAGAGCAGAACCTTTTCCCCTTAAGCCCTTCAGTTCCAAGGCTTAAGGGGTTCCCACTTTATGGTTCCCAAAACCATCACCATACACAAGACAGCAACAAAACTGGCTTCTGTCTGGTGTGTATAATGTGCATAGGGAACTGTAACCACTCCTAACTTTTGACAAATGTACAATAATGTAAGGTAGACCCCTCTTGGTGACAGACACATTTTACTTATGTAAACCCAAAAATTTTTGGTGAACACTAAAAAAACAAAAATGCAATGTGTGAATTGATCCTCAACAGGAGTGTTTTCTAGAGAGTCCCTGATGAATCTAGAAGCATTGTTTCAGAAGTGTGCCCCGTTACTCTGGCGTCTCTTAAGTTATTGTTGTTTTTTAACTTTAGCAGCTACTGGAGTAGTGTGACATTTATCATAAATGAAATTATAATAGACTACTTATATAATATAGGTAAACATTTTCCCTAAACTTCCTCTAAGACATCAAAGGAGCAAGATTATAGCAGAAGCACTCTCTGTGCCCCCTAAAAAAGAAAAGGAAAAAAGTACATAATATGAAATAACATGACCAGACAGAACTCTTTAGGACTGTAGGAAGCTTCGCATTTCAAAAACCAGTGGTGGCCTCTTCAAATTCATATCTTTGAGATTTATTTAAAATTCAAAGGATATCAATTTATATGCAGAACTAGCCACATTAGAATAAATGTGCAGCACTTGAAACCTCAAACACAGAAAACATTAACATGAAGATGTCAAACCTAATTAAGGGCAAGCTTTAAAGAATTCTTGAGCTCCACTTGATGATTGCTATTTAAAGAGAATCCGTGGGTTGCAGGAGAATTTGAGATGAGTCTCTTACCTTCTGTTTTGGTGCTGTAGTTCAAGTGTACCATTAAGTCAAATCATCCTCTTAATGAGATGGTTACTTTATTTTTGTGATGTCAGTTTTATTTGCGTGCTCATGCCAGAGGTTGTTCCACAAGACAGGTCAACTTATTAAATTCAAGGTAGAAATGCATGGGGAAGAGTGGGGAAGACATAGTGTTTAAAAAGTACCTAGTAAGAGTGGGAAAGGAACAACACAGAATACTGAACTGAGTGGCATCTCTCCAGGTAAGAGAAGGAACAACTCTTCTGCTTTTACCTGACCCAAAATTTGGTGTGACCATCTTGATTTTGGCCATTTCCTCTAAAAGGGTAAAAGGGAAAATTCACTACTCTAGAATGAGATCAGTTGTAATCACTTGTTAAATCTTATTACAAGCAGCCCTTGGGGGAGAGGATTTCGCCTCAAAGGGCCCACTTAAATGACTAAACCAGAATGATAATGAGATCAGGCAAACGCTCTTACCTGTCCCTTGCTTTTTGCTGAGCCAAGCCCCATAGAGATTGGGGACATTATAAGGATATTGTAAGGTCAATTAAAATGTGTTCCACTGTATTTACCAGGTTTGATGTGGCATAAAATGCTTATCTAGTCACTGGGGAAATCCGGTACCCTGCTGTTGGTTTTGTTGGAGGGAGTTGGAGGTTTCATTGTGAGAGGAAGCTGAATCATGCCTTCTTGTTCCTATAGCACATGAGATCTCTTGAAAGTTCAGAAATGAGAAGAGAATGTATGTAGTATGAGTAGAAACCTGAAAAGGGTAATGAAGAGCTGAGGGTGATATTTTCTGTGAACCCCAGTAGATAGTCTCTTTTCTTCTGCTCGGAAATCTCAACAGGGAAATTGCAGTGTGTAGTAGTAACCTGGATGGCAAGTTTGTATACTGTTGATCATTATTCCAACGGTTCAACTTTGTTCTTCATTATTGAGCCTGAATGCAAAGAACTATTTGTATCCAGTAGAGTGGCTGTCATTTCTGCATTGAATGCCAGTTTTCCATGCCATACCAACAACTGATTCTGACACCTGCTTACCTTATGACATGAAGGACTTCTCTTTAAGAGAAAGCTACATAAAGCTTTCTTGGATACACAGAATTAATTGTGGATCTTCTTGTATCCAGAGCCTTGGTGTTTAGTCTCCATCTACTGCACCAGCACCAAATTTAGATTTCAGGAAGGAGTGTTAGTTGGACTGAAAACCATGGTATTTTCAAAGGTTCTGTAGTCATTCTTTGGATTGTAATACTGCCTTGTTTTTCCAGGACTATGACGATGGATATGGCACTTCTTATGATGAACAGAGCTATGATTCCTATGATAACAGCTATAATACTTCTGCACAGAGGTAAGGAAGAATAGTTGCTAAAATCTGGATGCATTAGTAGTATTAATTTAAGATTACTCTCTGGTTCTTGTTAACAGCCTTAGGATTTGTAGTGTAGCAGTATAAGGTCAGACTATTTGTCCATCGGGTACTCTGTATTATATTAGCTCCTGTTGTCTACTGACTAACAGCATCTAAGGATTCAGGTGCAAGTGTTTTCCATCACCTCCAGCTTGATCCTTTCACCTAAAAATCTCAAGAGATTTAATCTGTGCCTGACTAATGAGCTCTGGTCCCTCCTCTGAATTAGAAAGTATTGGTCTAAATCCAATTGTTAATCCCAGCTAGAATAGACCCACTGAATCAATGAATCCTTCATATTGTTTACTTACCAACTTCCCACTGATTCAGCAGGTTTACTCCAACTGGGACTAGCAATTGGATTTAGGTCTTTATGTCTTGTTCTTGTTGCCACACAATTTGTTGCAAGTGCTGTTCTCCTTTTTTCCATAGCTAGGATAAATTCCTATTCATCTAAAGACCATTGTCTTTATTTCCAGTCATTCAGCCCCTAGAATATATGAGCAAGTATACCTTTGGACTCCACTGTGATCATATATTAATAAGTTTCTGATTATGTAAGTGAGTTTGGAGAAGTTGACGTGTTTATGATTTATTTCAGTGATAGCAATTTTATGCCATTTTAAAGCAAATTACATAATTAGATATGAAGCTTATCATATAGCTCCGTAAGATATTTGAAAAATATGCTCATTTTTTTTAAATTGTGAAGATCCAAATTTTAGAGGGAAGGAGATGAGACATACTCTTTGTTCCTGTGGCTTAGACCAATGCATTCTTATTGGTCCTAAGGAAATGCGTTTCCAGCAACATAATTCATAGACATTTCAGTGGACTTCAAAGTGAATTTTCTTTGGAGCTGATTAGATTAGATATTGAGCCTGCTGAGATTTTCCCTGGCTGTAGTTACTGAGTTCAACTAAACTGAGAAAGATGATGTAATTCTTTAATGTTGAGTGATGATGTTTAGTAGAAATTAGCTGTGCCAGTTGACAAACTGATGCTATGCCAATAGAATGTGGCACAGTGAATGTAGAGACTGATTGTGCTGAAGTCTGTTTTGAAGGCTAGGTATTATTGAATACTTGTTTATATTGATTTTTGGACAAGCTGTTTGAATATCAAAGTGTCAAAAGCTAGATTTTGAACACCATATTAAGAAAACAGACTGTCCAGATAGCTACAACAGTGATGGGCAGTCAACTTTTTCCCTCTGCTCTTCTCCTCTTAACAGCTGCCCTAGATGGATAAGTGATTTGATTTTTTGTGGATATGTCGGGCTGGACTTTAAATTTCTGAAGTTTAAACACTCCGTAAATACTAGCTTCCGTGTGTCTACTCTGGTGTTAATGAATGCATTGTGAATACTTTATGCTTAACTCCATCCGTGGGATATTTATGGAACACTGCAGAATTATGTTATAGTTCTCCTTGAATAACCACCCAGTAATCTTATTCAGGTTTAGAGGCACAAGAATTCAGTTCTTCAAACTGTCCTTGAAAGTCAACAGTTCTAGTGTCAAGTGTCAGCGGCAAGAGCAGTTGCATTTCTGTTAAAAAAAAAAAGGGGGCAAAAAAAACAGTGTCTGATTAAATCCTCAGTGGAAGGACAGGATTTGAAGATGCATATTTTAAAAGTTTTGCAAGTGGCGGGTTAGATACATTTTGTAAAGACAAATTTTGCTGATTGCAGAATCTGTTTTAAAAACATTGCATTCCACAAAATTAGGCCAATGGCCTGTGTGCCTTGAGGGTTTGTGTGTCGTCCGCACAAGTGTTTGCAAAGACTATAACAGAAGCAAATGCAAACCACTGCTAATAAATCAGTTGTCGATGTTGGCTCACTATTTAATGTTCTCTAGAATACATAAGATTGATCACAGAGGAATTGAGGTATAATGGTGGAGTATGGAAACAAAGTCCACCGGGGAGATGTACTACATCATTTGGATTTAGCACTGCCATCTGCTTAATAGCACTGAGATGACTGCTGAGGTACTTATGATCAACCATTCATAGCAGTGACAGATGCTGCAGAGAGTTAACATGGCAGAGAATGAGGTTTGTTACTAAAATTTGGATTATGTGACAAGGTTGCAGGGAAGAAGGGGGAGAGCAGTTAGTTTTTTGCCTAGTGCCGTGTGAAGGTTTCCTTTTTCTCTTTCAACTTGATTCCAATCTCCAGGTTCAAACTGACAGCATTTTGGAAGGTTGTAAAAGGCATTTTGTAGAATTGTTTTTAAGTTGGTCACTTTGCTTAAGGCTGCACACTTTTTGAAGAAAGGGCTTTTGAGCAGAGTGACTGAGAAAAATGTAGATTAGCATTCATACTAGCTGTTTGATGCGATTGTAACAAGGTGAGTGTTCGGGAGTCCTCCATGTTTTATTGTTTTAGGATAGCAGTAGACTGAGGAAATAGTGATAGTAGGCTGTTAGCTATTCCCAGGCGCCAACCATTCCTTCTGGCTGGAATTTCAAAGGAACCATTTGGCATGATGACGTTCGTTCTTTTACAACTATCTTTAGGAGAAACTGTCTGTTAAAGTGTAAGGTGGGGGGAAAACGTTCCATTCTCGAGCTTTAACGTCTGAAGACAGCATCCCTTACTATGTTACAATAAATCTTCTATTAAGTTTGTTGATCCGTGTAAGAGTGAATCTGTTCCTGACAGAAAGCTTCGAGACTCCTTTCAAAAAATGCACCAATTGATGGACCAGTCGATTACTGAAGAAGAGCAAGGATCTGCAGAATCTGATGGAGCTACAGAAACTGAAGTGCCCCTGGATACCAAGACAAAATTGCGCCTGACCGAGGCTATGGAAACCCCCACAAGCGGCCAAACCTGGGTCTGGGGAGAAAAGCCACATACGTCGTTGAGACAACGCAGAAGGGCTGCTAGATGGGATACATCAGCAAAAGACCTATCCCTTTTGGAGGAGATAAAGCAAATGGAAACCGAACTGGAAAGAAAAGATGAGGAGATACTCGAACTCAAGACCATGCTACGCGAGATGCGCATCCGTCCCTCGCAGACAGGGAGATCACCAGGAGGAGAACCACGAGCGGCTGTCTCGGCGGCAGGCACCCCTGGTCCGCCCCAGCAACCAACAGGGCACACGCCAGCGCCACTGTTACTCAGAAATGTGGGAGACCTGAAAGCGACCTTCAACGGGAAGGGGGAGAAACTCTCCTTTTTTTTGACTATGGCAAACAATTTCATGATTGATCACGGCCATCTATTTCGGGATGATGCGGCCCGAATTCGATACCTAAGCCAGAGGATGAAAGGACTGGCAGCAGACTGGGTAGCGAACCTATATGACTCCCGCGCCCCCGAAACTGAAAATCTGCAGCTCTTCATGAACCATCTGCGGGAACGCTTGAAGACCCCCATTTATTGGAAAACACCAAATATCAACTGAAACGAATGAAACAAGGCAGGAACGATGTGGGGACGTATTCCCGTGAATTTAGAAACCTGGCCACCAAAGTCCCGTGGAGTGATGAAATTCTAATTGAGTTATACAAAGATGGACTAAATCCTGATATTCTACACGGGTGCTTAATGCAGGCCAATCCACAGACCCTGCTAGGTTGGGTCAGACTAGCTACTGAAATGGAAGGCATAACCCAGACTGTTCAGCTGAACCGACAAAGACAAGACGTGCCAAAACGACAACCTCGCGGTCCCACCGTCCTCAATGCTGAGGCAACAACGTCTCCGTTTGGGCATGTGCTTCAACTGTGGGAAAACGGGCCACCTCGCCAACACCTGCCGCGGAAACCAAGCTCCGACTGGGACTAAGGGAGCACGAGCAGACCCAAAGGATATAGAATTCACACATCAGACAGCGGCCGCCAAACAACCACTTAGACGCACTTCTAAGGACCCTGCAGCGGCGACAGGGGCCCCCGATCCCGATGATGAAACCACCTCTTCGTCCTCTTTTTGACATGTTTGGAGATTCTAAACCTGACTGCGATGACTGGCAAGCGGGGGGAAATTTTAAGTACTCCTAAAATTCCCCATTTCTACGCCACGGTTCGATTAGTGGCAGCGATGGGACTTTGCATGTACATAGGGCATTAATTGACTCTGGCTGCCCCAGAAGTTTGTTACACCCCAAATTGGCCAAACAATTGAAAACTCTTTATGAGCCCTTGGAATGCCCCATCAAATTAACGCAAATGGATGGGACCTCAATGACTGGGGGAGTAATTAGTAAAATCACAAAACCCTTTAAATTTAAATGGACAAAAACAATTACAGCATGCGATTTCTAGTTCCCAAGGCGATGCAGTTAAATTGGTCTTGGGAATCGATTGGCTTCGTGAATATCCCCCCAGATAAACTGGACTGCTGGCACTATGTCCTCTTCAGATGAAAACTTTTCTATTCCCCATGAAGAATTGCAACAAATTCCTTCACACTACCGAGACTTCCAAAAGGCTTTCCACAAAAGGGAGGCTGACAAATTGCCTCCCCACACGGACTTTGACTGTAAACTGGAATTAGTTGACGGGGCCACCCTGCCTAAACCGAAAATTTATCCCCTGAGCCAAAAAGAACTCCTTGCTCTCAAGAAGTTCCTAAATAAAAACTTGGCTCGCGGCTTTATCAAGCCCTCTACAGCCCCCACGGCGAGTCCTGTCTTCTTCCGAAAGAGAAAAGATCCCACGCGGATCCGAAAAACGTAGTTAACTACTCTGCTATTAACCAGGTTATTTCCTCCAATTGTTATCCATACCTCTGATACGGACTGTTTTGGACCATCTTGTTCAAGGAAAATATTTCCCCCAAACTTGATCTTAAAGAGGCTTTTCATAGGATTAGAATGGACCCGGACTCTGAGTGGCTCACCACCTTTGCAACTCCTCTAGGTAACTTTAAATGGACGGTTCTTCCCTTGGCTTAAATCGGGGCCATTTTTCCCAAAAGTTTTTGAACACCATTTTCCATGACTTGTTGTATCAGGGGGTTCTGATTTTCTTTGGGTAACATTTTAATTTACGCAGATTCCATGGAATCTAAAGTGTCATTGGTTCGTGAAGTGTTAAAAGGCTTATAGATAACAACCTCGTGGTTAATCTATCTAAATGCCAATTTGACACCCAAACTTTTTAAAACTTTTGGGGTATAGGATTTTTAAGATTGTTCACTTAAAATGGACCCTTGAAGGGTTTTTAAATCCATTTTGCAATGGCCCGTCCCTAAAACTGTGAAGCAACTGCAGCAATTTCTTGGTTTTGCAAACTTCTACCGGAACTTTATTGAGGATTTTGCTGCCATAACGCTTCCACTCACCAACCTTCTACGGAAACCTAAAGGATCCACTGCGGGCAAGGCGCATAGACTTTGTTGGTCGCCTGAGTGTAATCGGCGTTTGACCATTTGAAATCTAAATTTACGTCTAGCCCTTACCCCTTTTTTCCCGACAGTACGAAGCAATTCATTGTGCAAACGGATGCTTCGGACTTTGCCATGGCAGCCGTTCTTTTACAACATGACACCACAGGAGCACTCAGGCCTTGTGTTTTTTCAAAGAAATTTTCCCCTCAACAAGCTAATTGGCCTTTTTGGGGAGAAAGAAGCCAAGGCTATCCATTTTGCGCTGTCCTCTTGGCGTCATTTGCTTAAAGGGGGCTCCCCCCCCCTTTTGAAGTTTGGACTGATCATAGGAATTTGCAAGCCTTACAGTCTGCTAAAAAACTCTCCCCTAAGCAGGCGAGATGGGCTAAATTTTTTCCAGAGATTCCGTTTTAAAATTTTTTTAAACCTGGCCGAACTAAACCCTGGCGGACCCTCTCTCTCGACTTCCCTGTTTTGCGGAATCCCCTGCTACGTCCTCCCACTCCAATACCTTGTTTCCTGCCTCCTCTCTGGCTTCTCAAGTGACTACTCGTGCATTAGCAAAGCAAGGCTTTCTGCCTCCTCTCTTTGTGACTCCGCTCTCCGCGATGCTATCATTCATGCAGCGCATCAGACTCCTGGCTACCGGCAAACAAGGATAAAATAGAATGGGTTGACAATCTCCCCTTTTATGGCACCAAGGTCTACGTTCCCCCTGCTGCCCGCGAGCAGGTTTTCATCGTTATCATGATTCCAAACCCGCTGGACTTTTTGGGGTTTTTGAAGACATTGCATGCGATTCGCCGCCTTTTTTGGTGGCCTGGATTAAACCCCCTCCGTGCAAACTTACATTAAGCAGTGTGCCACTTGCAACGTTTCTAAGTCGGCCACATCTAAACCTCAAGGGCTCCTGCAACCTCTCCCTGCGCCTGCTAGCCCCTGGTCGGTCATCGCATGGGATTTTCTGTCTTTCCCTCTTCACACGGCTTTCATGTTATTTGGGTTGTTACTGATCACTTTTCCAAGCAATGTCATTTTGTGCCTCTAAAGAAACTACCCCGTGCTGACCAGCTGGCTGACCTGTTCGTTAATCATTTGGAAACTTCACATCCTTCGGTGATCATTTCGGACAGGGATCCTTTTCACTTCCAAGTTTTGGACTTGTCTCTGAAAACCCTGGGAGTCACTCAGAAACTCAGCAGTGCTTATCACCCTCAAACAGATGGCCAATCTACGTGTTAACAAATCTCTTGAACAATTTTTTAGGTGTTTTGTTTCTGAGAACCAGAATGATTGGGCTCCGCTCCTTCCGTTCGCTGAGTTTGCCATCAATTCTGCGGTTCATACCTCTATGGGAAACCCCCCTTTGAAATAGTTTACGGCTTCCTTCCTTCCCCTTTTCCCCCCTCTCCCTCTCTTCCTCCGCTCCTCCTTCTGTTTCTGCTTGGGTCTCTAAATTTTCTGGCATTTGGCAATCCGTCTAGATGCTATAGCATCCGCTAAAGCTTCCCCCAAACGTTTCGCTGACCGTAAACGGCAGCCTAAACCCCTTTACCAGCCCGGGGGTTTGGTTTTCCTTTCTTCTAAGAACATTTCCTCTCCTTCTCCGTTAAAAAACTTTCCCCTCGTTTTCTCGGACCTTTTTCCCGTGAAAAGGGCTATTAATGATGTCTTTTTGAACTAGATCTCCCTTCTTCCCTCAAGGCTATTCATCCTGTTTTCATTCCAGTTTGCTGAAAGGGGCCTTTGCTACTTCTTCGCCGGCTGATTTTCCCCAACGCCCCCACTGACTTGCTATGCATCATTTACTATTTATTTTTTTTGTCTTTCTACTGTTCCCTGATATTTTCTATATTTTGTGTATCTTTATGTATATATTTTTTTAAAAAAGTGGGGCAGGTTGGGAGTCCTCCATGTTTTATTGTTTTAGGATAGCAGTGTGGGGAAAAAGTGATATAGGCTGACTATTCCCAGGCGCCAACCATTCCTTCTGGCTAATTTTTAAAAGGGAAACCCTTTGGCATATGACGTTCGTTCTTTTACAACTTTTAGGAGAAACTGTTTTAAAGTGTAAGGTGGGGGGGAAAAACATTCTCAGCTTTTAAAGTCTGAAGACAGCATCCCTTACTATGTTACAATAAATCTTCTATTAAGTTTGTTGATCCGTGTAAGAGTGAATCTGTTCCTGACAGTGAGTCTGTGCTTCCACACAATGGCCTTAATATTCATTGCTGGCACCACATTCCTGTACAGTGCAGCTAATGAACTGCACACTTTGACCTCAAATCTTTACTACAGAGGCTAAAACAATTTCAGCACTACTTTTTAACAAGTCAAGTCCTCTATAGTTGGTGGCCTCCATCAGTTGAAAGTTGAGGTTGCCTAAAACATGTTTTCTGATATGCCTTTGCATACATAGACACCCGATTTTGGAGAGGTTGTGGTATGGCTGGCACTGGTCTAGCTTCAAGGTTAGTTGCTATTTATAATGGCAAATAAGTGTCAGTGTAAGTGAGTACAAAAGATTACATATTTGGGCACCTCCCCGCAAACCCTAACTTCACATGAGCACTGAAGGAACTCAGCTGACCATAACTGGCAAAGAAATGTTTGGCTTATGAGTGGGTTGGTGAAAATGTTGACAGAATGGGTGATTGCCTTTTTTTTCTTTTAAGTGGATTCCATGTTGAGAAAAAAGGAATTAGAACAAAACTGACAGTATAGTATTGGCTGCCCTTAAACCAGTCTATGGTGTGACCACACTAGGATTACCGCTCTGGAAAAAAATATTGCAGTGATAATAGCAGAAAAGATCAGATAGATGGTTTGAGGAGCTGGAACCACTGCAGTCTGAGGAAACATTGCTCAGCATTAATTTAGCTTAGCAAAAAATACTGAGTAGTGGGAGATTTGATAAGAGGTGTATAAAATGTTGTGTGGTATGAAAAGTGGATAGAGAGAACATTATCTCTTAAGGTGCTAGGGTTGTCCACTGAAGCTGAGCACTGGTGGCTTCGGGACTGATAAAAGGAAGTGCTTCTTTGCAAAACTTTGCAGAATTTGATAATGCAGGAAGGTGGTGATGAATAGTCTTAAAAGGAAATTGGGGGAGTTTGTGGAGGATAGAGCTGCTAGTCATAATGGATATTTCTTCCAGAAGAATGTCGTTAGTCTTCAGTCATTTGTCAGAATGGACTCGAAGGCACATAACAGGTTAGTGACAGTATGCCTCTTAATGTCCCTTGCTGGGAACCTGAGTGAGAGGCTGCAGCTGAACTCATGTCCTGCTTATGAATTTCCCATGGTGGCTGGTTGCTCTTTGAGTGAATGGTATATTGGACTTGATAAGCCTTTGAGCGTGAACCAGCATGGCTCTTAATTCTTAATAATCAGTACAAATATCGTTTGGGTCTCAAATGTATTGTACTACTTTTTTTTTCCTGCTTTGTATTCTTTGACATGTTACAACCCAGTGCACTTCCCTTAGCTGCTATCTTCTGTTTGAAAGTGGTATGAAGGGTTATTAATTTCTTTGTGATCACAGAGCCACTTAGAAAAATGTGTATTTTTTTTTCCTGCTGCAAATGTACACATAAGCAAATGCTGTAATTCTGGGGATGGTTAGGGATGCAGTGGCTCATACAGTTGAGAACTAAATTAAGCACCCGAGACCCCTAAAGAATGACGGTATGGTAAAGCAAAACAAGCATATTGCAGATAAATTATTTCATATGTGAAAGCCATAGTACTCACTTGAGAAGCTGAGAGCACCAAAGCTGTGATGTCCTACCCTGCAGTTATCAATCCCAGGCTGACTGGTATTACACTGCTGCAGAAACAACTTGTAAAAATCTTCTCTTGTTTTGCGTGTGTGTCTGTTTAATTAGAAAATAAGTTTGGAGATACTCATTGAAGGCAGATGTTTAGAAGTGGCAATGTTGAGATTTAAACGTTGTACTAAAATTTAATTGCCAGCATCATGCATCCAGTGCTCTGAATTATATTTAAGTCAACTGAATGTCTTCAGGGCATACCTAAAATGTGTAGTGCTTTGAGCACAAAGGCTGCGGTCTTGCCTGCAGTTAAAGTCCTATTGAAGTCCTTGTAGGAGATTGGCATCTAAAGTGAGGGCTTGAGGCTCAGTCCTGTGTGGAAAAGCTAAGCCCTCTGCCCTGCAGAAATACCTGTTCCCAGATTTGTGTGAGGATAGAATGACCCACTGTTTGTGACTAGAGACATTCTTTCATTCCAGTGCCAAATGCCTGGTTCTTACTTAAGTGGGACTTGGCCACATGTGGCAGCCTTATGTAACCCAGTTGTGATTCTGGTGTCTTGGTGCCATGTTGTAACAGATAAGTAGGTCAATAATGCCACAACCAAAACAACAGACATTAATTTCTGAAGCATTAGCCATTTTAAGTACTGGGGAGGAGAGTATAGTATTTCCTTCCTTCATACATTTTGCTATAACTATGCAAGATTCATTTTGGATAAGATGAAGAAGAAAAGAGGAGATGAAGCACAAGTTGGCTGCACTTCCTGCTCCCCTGTTGCTTCAAAAATGATACTTGGTGACGAAATCAAGTGCCATCTAAAATTTCATTTTTTTATTTAGACCAGCACACAGGAAAGATATTTAATGTAACATTTTGCTGCATAAGGTACAGGGATCAGTAGCCTCAAGCAGCAGCTGCTTCCCCAGCAGTTGGGTAGAAAGTGCTCCTCTTGCAGTAAATCTTGCGCCATGGAAAACAGAAGTGGCATGGAAGCACTTTACAGCTGGCAAGTAACAAAATCTCCATGTTTACACATGGAGTATGTAAAAGGATGTATTTATTTCAGAGGCCCGCATACAAGTGGCTTTTGCTTTCAAGGGCAGCCATAGTTGTGTGGTTGCCTCTGGCATCCATGGAGGATTAGGTGAATAGGAGGGAGTCTCTATTCTCTGGCCTCACACTGAGAATCCTGATGCAAGCATTGAAAAGTCTGTTCCAGATACTTCCAGTTTGTATGATACGCCACCCTATTCCCTCAGTCATATGGGCAAAGTAAGAGGATCCCCACCACTGATCTTCCATGCTCTTTGTTGAGAAAGATGAGCAAGTAATTCATTTGCTTGTTTTGCCTTGATTTAAAGCAGTTGAACACCAAGAAAAGAAAAGAAAAAGCTAGCATGGTGATTGCATTGGTAGAACATTATTTTCTTGGCTATATAATTTATATTGATGGGATGACCTAAATATGCAGATTAGCAGTGCTCTTCCAACTCACAGTAATTTTCTAACATGGTCCTCAGTGTTGCATTAATTACCTACCTTTTGATTTCTGCTCTTTGGGGATAATTAGTTAAATGTAACCCATCACTTTGGAGCCTTTAACTTCATTTTTAATTACAATAGCCCATTGATGGCAAAGAAGGTGATTTGGTGAAGGACCCCCAAAGGGTTTGTGATTTGATGATATGAGACTTGAGCCCCAGTGTGTTAAGTCCAAGGCTCAAGTACTCATCAACTGAATTTTGTGGATTTTTCAGATCCTTTCAACCTTTTGGGCTTGGCGAAAATGGCTCAAAAGCTGCTGTATCTCCAATGTTTATTTGTCAATATCAACAATAAAGTATACCTAAGTTAAAATAGCTTGCACTTTGTAAGTAGAATATCCTGTGCCCCAGTATGAGGTTGGTGAAGTACTAAAATGATGCATTATAAATTTATAACTTTATTAAGTACATGTCTTTGACAGGATCAGAAGACTATTTCTGACATTTTTATGTGTGAAAGTGTACATGTGCCTTTAAAATCTATGCTTGGCAATAAATTATTGGTTGCCTTTTACCAGAAAAAGCAAGTACTGGGTGAGAAGAGCCAGCCTTAATGAACCATCTGCCTTCTCTGTCCTTTGAAAACATGTCTGTTCACAATAAAGCAATGCTATATTAAAAGTCAAATATGCATTTTGACTTTCTCAGCTCCACATGGCAGATGCTGCCCTGTGGATAGAGCAGAATTTGGAAGGCTTGTTCAGCTTTAGTCACAAAAAGTACTTCAGATTTCTAGCAAGTGCTTTGCTTTCATGATCACAGAAGGCTCAGGGGACGCATGGCAAGTTTTCAGCTGTCCTTGCTAGAAATGCAAGGAAGAAATGTTTAAGATCTAGTCTCCTTCTGATGCTCCAAGGCTACTGTTTACAAGTCAGGCATGTTTTCTTCAAATGAAGTTGTTCTGCTCACTTAGAAACTTGGTGCACACTGGTAAGATAGCGCTCCAGCAAAATGACTTTTTAAAGAGGGGCATGGAAAGACTTTAATTAGGTCTTTCTTATCTTTTGCATATGCAAAACTGTACAGAGTGTGATCTGAGAATGGAAGCTTAGCTTCTAGCCCTTCTGATGAACATTTTGGAAACTGTAGACATTCTCTCCCATGGTGAGAGAAAGGTGGGATATAAAGGAAACAAATAATAAAATTCTCCAAGAAATTGTTTTATTGTAAAAAAAGAATACTTAAATCAGTTCAGTAAGAAAGAATCAGTTAAATCAGTTCAGAAAGAAAGAAAGAAAATTTAAGGAACCAGCATGATATAGTGGTTTGAGTTGGACTAGGACTCAGAGGCCAGGGTTTGACACCTTGGCCAGCCCTGAGAATCCACTGGTGACCTTAGACTAGAAGAGGTCCATCTGAAAGTCCATAAGCGCAGAGAATTTTTTCTGAAGGAATTCTAGAGACACTATATGAATGAGTATATATGCAGGACTTTGAATATACAAATATACAGAAAGCACTGAATATATAAATACCTTTAGCTTTTATACAAGACACTTTCTCTGTCTTCATTTTAATAGATGAAACCTGTTTTCCTCACAGATAAATTAAGATAAATGGGGAAGCCATTCTTCACAGAAGTTTGTGTAAGATTCTGCTGTTGAGGAGAGAAAAATGTGCACCTAAGTAACTGTTGTTGTTCCATGTCACTGCCCATCACATCCGCCTGGCTCATAGTCTCTGTCTATATCACTTTCTCATATTGTATTCTTTCTCAGACCTCACTGATTATTCAGAAAAAAGCACGTAATCAGACCTCATGTACCCAGAAAGCAAAGTTTGGTTTAATTTTCCTTGCACAATTCAGTAGTCTTTTCTTTTCTTTTCTTTTCTTTTCTTTTCTTTTCTTTTGGTAAGAAATGTGGACATAATTTTACATGCTTTGAAACTCCACAGTCTGCACTCGACACATTATGCAAATAATCACAGTGTATAAAAGTGTTGCTCATTTTGTCAGTTCATTCCTGCCATTCTGTCTCTAAATGTGATTGAGACACTGGACGGTGTATTTAAGTCCACTTCTTTGAACTAGATATATCCTAAGTATATCTGGCATTGTGCTGAAATAAGCAGATTTAGAATGGATAATCTAAAGGATTATCCCGTGTAGATCTAACAGTGTTTTATAACAGGATCAAGAAGGAGGATGTGAAATGCTATTCTCGGAGAGGAGAGGAGAGAATTGTGTGTTTATGTATGCCTGGTTGGTGTTATTTTACTATCGCCCAGTCAGCCTGACATCAGTACCCGGAAAGATCCTGGAGCAGATCATTAAACAGTTAGTTTCTAATCACTTAGAAAGCAATGCAGTAGTCACAAGAAGTCAACATGGATTTCTCAAAAATAAGTCATGCCAGACTAATCTTATCTCTTTTTATGATAGAGTTACTAGCTTGATAGATGAAGGGAATGCTGTGGATGTAGCATATCTCGATTTCAGTAAGGCCTTTGACAAAGTTCCCCATGACATTCTTGCAACGAAGCTAGTAAAATGTGGACTGGACAGGGCTACTGTTAGTTGGATTTGTTGACCGACCGAACCCAAAGGGTGATCACGAATGGCTGCTTTTCATCTTGGAGAGAAGTGACTAGTGGGTGCCACAGGGTTCTGTCCTGGGCCCAGTGCTGTTCAACATTTTTATCAATGACTTGGATGAAGGAATAGAGGGCATGCTCATCAAATTTGCAGATGATACCAAATTGGGAGGGATTGCTAATACGCCAGAGGACAGGATCAAAATTCAAAAAGACCTGGATAGATTGGAGAGCTGGGCCAAGGCGCACAAAATGCAATTCAACAGAGAGAAGTGTAAGGTCCTACACTTAGGTAGAAAAAATGGAATACAGAAATATAGGATGGGGGACACATTGTCAACGCCGAGGCGTGGCAGGCAGCCAAGAGCCGGCTAATAAGTCTTTTCCCAGATAAGGCAGACAGGCAATAAATCAAAGGGCTTTACTTCAGCAGTGGGTAGATAAGGCAGCAGTAAACTAAAGAGACTTTTGCAGCAAGATATTCCCTGGCTGTTACATCACAGCCAGGCAAAACAGCAGAGTCCACCTACCACAGAATTTGTTCCTCAGCCGGTTGGGCAGAGTTTCAGGAAGCAAGGCAAGGGTCCCCAATAGCCCAGCAGGCACACCCAAAATGGACAGTTGTGAGCCGACAAAGACCCAAGGCTGAGTTAGTGCTTTTATTGAGCAGACCCTCACCCAGGTGCTACCTCAGCTGGAGCTTGATTGCTTGGTGTTTCCTATTTAAATGCTCTGACCTTCTGAGAGCACTCTTTTGCTCCTGATGCTGCTGGTAAGTAGGCACCTGCTCTTGAATCTCTGGGTCTAAGGCAGCCCCTGGCTCCATTGCTGGGGCTACTGGGGCCAAGGGTTCTGTGTCCAGGGCAGCCTCTGGGATGGGCTGTGCAGCAGGTTCCATGGTAGCCTCTGGGGTGGGCTCTGCTGGTGCAGCAGGGTCCATGGCTTTGAAGTCCTCTGGTTCAGACTCAGAGTTTGAGTCCTGGAGTACCAGGGTCCTGACACACGTGGCTGGATAGCAGTACGTGTGAAAGGGATCTAGGAGTCTTCATAGACCACAAGCTGAACATGAGTCAGCAGTGTGATGCGGCAGCCAAGAAAGCCAATGCAATTCTTGGCTGCATCAATAGGAGTATGGTGTCTAGATCGAGGGTGGTACTGGTACCACTCTACTCTGCTTTGGTTAGACCCCATCTTGAATACTGTGTCCAGTTCTGGGCACCCCAATTCAAGAGGGATATTGACAAGCTGGAGCAAGTCCAGAGGAGGGCGACCAAAATGGTGAGAGGCCTGGAAACCATGCCCTATGGGGATAGGCTTAGAGAGCTGGGGATGTTTAGTTTGCAGAAGAGAAGGTTAAGAGGGGACATGATAGCCATGTTTAAATATTTGAAGGGATGCCATGTAGAAGAAGGAGAGGGCTTGTCTTCTGCTGCTCCAGAGACCAGGACAAGGAGCAATGGAAAGGAGATTCCACCTGAACCTCAGGAAGAACTTCCTGACAGTCAGGGCTGTCCAGCAGTGGAATATGCTGCCTCGGAGTGTAGTGGAGTCTCCTTCCTTGGAGGTTTTTAAGCAGAGGCTTGATGGTCATCTGTCGGGAGTGCTTTGAGGGTGTTCCTGCATGGCAGGGGGTTGGACTGGATGGCCCCTGTGGTCTCTTCCAACTCTACATTTCTCTGATTCTATGATTCTATGAATCAATAGTCATAGTTTATGGAAGAAAAAGTAGTTCTAGATAAAACAAGGATGGACAACTTCCCAAGAGTAGGGGTGGAAGCCCACAGTGGAATCCTACAATGTATCAGCAGCTGGTTTGGAGAGCCACAACCCATATAGTAGTACTGCAGTTTATTTTGTTGAGTGGTGTGGCAAATAAGTGAGGTGTGCTGTGGAAATTTCCATTTTTTTTTAAAGAGAAATGCCCACCCCACCTGTGTATGCAGATAATTTGTCTGGGCTATTGTGCTGCAGTCAGTAATGTTAGATATTCTGAATGTAGCATGTGAACTCCTACTTTTTCAAAAAATAATTTTAGTTAAATTTACTACGTAGGAACAAAAAGACAGAGTAGAAAGGAAAGATCAAATACATCAGCAGCAAAAATCCACTCTCAGGAAAGCAATCAGCCAGAGTCCTGAATGGCATGTTGGAAGCTCTGATGATGATGAACTGCACCATTGATGTAATCAATAAAAGGAAGCCATTTTTTTTCAAAGTTTTCTTGTGTGATGTACCCTTTTATTACCCTCTCATTGTGTGCAAGCTTTTCCATTAACCATGTGTCCCAGATCCTTTTCCACCATCTTTCAATGAAAAAATTACCTGTTTTCCAATTGAAAGCAATTTCCAGTTTTGCATTTATAAGAAGAAAGTTAACGAGGTCCTTGTGGTTCAGCTGTTTACATCGTGAGTCATGTATTGAAAACAACCGAAGGGTAGGACAAGAATCAGTTATTTGCTTTGTAATAGCTCTGACGGTTTTCTAAACCTCAAACTAAAATTAGGTTACAGCAGGGCAGAATAACTACGTATGAAGATAGGTGCCCTTAGAGCTACAGCCCCTCCAATGGTTGGGTGATACGGTTTTCATAATGCGAGTCAATTGAACAGGTATAAGATAACCACCTATGAATCAATTTGAGGGTGCATTCTTTAAATTTAGTCAGGAGGGATTTGTATGGGAGTGATGTCTACATTTTCAGCCAATTTATATCTGATATCTGAGCTCCAAGATTAGCTTCCCAGCCTGGTTTACTATTACTTGGCCATAGGCCTCATCAGTTAACCGTGTACTAATTTGTGGTGCCAACCCTTGTATGGACAAGTCCTTTGAGACACATATATTTTCAGAAAAGGGCAAAGTGCATGGAAGTTCCCTGTATGGGTCAG